>JBBBDQ010000278.1:882500-950000 GCA_037127315.1 Ascarosepion bandense
TTATCCACAACCAAGAGCAATGGATAAAAAACAACACTGTAAACCAATTCGACATCACAATGGGTGTGCTGGACTCTGCAGAGTCCTCGGATCTCATTGGGTTATTTACTCTGTACAATCTCACCAAGACATTAACACACAGGACATAGGGCTATATAGAGACGATGGTCTAATGATAGTAAAAAACTCCACACACTTTAGAACAGACAAAATCAGAAAACTAATACATAG
The DNA here is from genome assembly GCA_037127315.1 of Ascarosepion bandense. NCBI lineage: Eukaryota > Metazoa > Mollusca > Cephalopoda > Sepiida > Sepiidae > Ascarosepion > Ascarosepion bandense. The sequence continues at coordinate 882,732 of JBBBDQ010000278.1, forward strand.
AGAATTCAAAGTTTTAAACCTTAAAGTTATAGTCAACACAAATTTAAAAGTAGCAAACTTCCTTGATATCACACTAGATTTAGTCAACAACAATTACAAACCATATATAAAACCCAATGAATACCCACTATACATCCACCCAAAGTCAAACCACCCCCCTAGTATTATCAAACATATACCCTCTTCCATAGAACATAGAATCAGCCAAAACTCGTCCAACAAAGAAATATTCAACAAACACAAAGCTCTCTACAACAAGTCATTAAAAGAAAGCAGCTACAGAAACAAAGACATCCAATACATAACAAACAACAACCCCAACAAGAAAAGTAGAAACAGAAAAATCATTTGGTACACACCTCCTTTCAACCAAATGATCAACACCAAACTAGGACAGAAGTTCCTGAACTTAATTAAAAAACATTTCCCAACAAATAACCCCCTCAATAAAATCTTCAACAAAAATACACTCAAACTTAGCTACAGCTGCACAAACAACCTAGAAAATTCATAACTAACCATAACAAATATATCCTAAATCAGCACATAAACCAAAATAAAACCAGCAACCAAAACACAACCAAACCCAACAACGAAAACATGTGTAATTGTAGAAACCCTAGCAACTGCCCACTACAAAATAAATGCAAAACAACCTCAATAATCTATCAATGCAACATAACATCCATCGAAAATCCAACCATAAATAAAGTGTATATCGGATCAACTAAGAATACTTTTAAGCAGCGCTGGTACTTGCACCTAACCTCATTTAAAAACAGCTTATACCGAAACCAAACATCCCTTTCCACATACTTTTGGAAGCTAAAGGATTCAAAACAGAAACCCAAAGTAAAATGGAAAATCCTAGAAAAAACTAGAACTTGCAACTCAGTTAATGACATCTGCCCTTTATGTCTAAGTGAAAAACTACACATTCTCCAGTACCCTAACAGCAACGATTTACTAAACAGAAACCCAAAGTAAAATGGAAAATCCTAGAAAAAACTAGAACTTGCAACTCACTTAATGACATCTGCCCTTTATGTCTAAGTGAAAAACTACACATTCTCCAGTACCCTAACAGCAACGATTTACTAAACAGAAACCCAAAGTAAAATGGAAAATCCTAGAAAAAACTAGAACTTGCAACTCACTTAATGACATCTGCCCTTTATGTCTAAGTGAAAAACTACACATTCTCCAGTACCCTAACAGCAACGATTTACTAAACCGTAGAGATGAATTAGCAGTAATATGCAAACATCGCAAATATTTCTCGCTAAAATTTAAGTAAACAAAAAAAAAACAACCAGAACCCTCCCAAAAGAAAACAAACCCTATACAATACCAACAAAAAATAATGCAATTGCAACAGAATAGTAGATAAATAAATAAAAAAATATATTTTATATTTATAAAATATGTTGTATAAAGGATAGATTTTATCAAAAAAATATATTTCTTGAATATTATGAAATGTTATATTTTATAATATTATAAAATAGCTTAATATTATGGAATATTATAAAATATTTTTTATGAAAGATATATTTTGTAAAGAACAAAAAAATAAAAAAACAGCAAAAAGCACACACCCCAATACAGAAAAACATACACTAAATTAAGGAGAAACCAACCCCAAAACAAAACCACACCTACCAACCCCTATACTTTTTATGAAAGATATATTTTGAAAAAGGTATCTTTTATAAAAAACAAAAAAATAAAAAAAACAAGAAAAAGCACACACCCCCAATACAAAATAACATACACTAAATTAAGGAGAAACCAACCCCAAAACAAAACAACACCTACCAACCCCTAAACCAAACGAGCTAGGCGCCAGCACCACCAGCCCTCTCAAGATTAATAGATTAACCTATCATGAACTCTGCCAAAAATAAACACTTGACCCTAAGATCAGTAAAAAGGTCAATGGAACTCAAAATACAGACCAACCCCTCTATCACCCAAAAATAACAAATCCAACACAAATGGTCTTTTCAACTAGATAATTCTCATTTCTAAAAAAAAATCACCTGAGGATGAAGGCAAAACATAATGGGCTGGCTTCGAAACATGAGAAATTTTTTGTGTAGTGATACTATGAATTTAAAAACATTGTAACAACCATTACAGTATATATATATATATATATATATATATATATATATACACACATGCATGCATGCTGCACACCTATACATATATACATACGCACATGCACATCTATATATATATATATATATATATATACACACACATGCGCATTTATACATAGTAAAAAAAAATGAAACTACTTATATACTATACTAAATTTAATATAACCAACTTAATTATCTGCAATAACTCGGCTCTACAAAAAAAAAAACGACATTTTATATCAACTTAAATATCCTTTGGGAAATTGCATCTCTGACAAAACATAAATGGTTATGTTGGTCATATGACAACATTACCAAAAAGACTTACACTACAAATGTCTGATTCAAGTTCAATTGCTAAATATTTGAAGGAACATTCCTGTCCCCATTAACAATTTAGAGAAATATTAAATCAACAATACACATATACCCCACCATGAAAATAAATATTCTCGGATCCCTCAATATAAAAAAAATTACAACAACGCTAAATTAATTATGGGTATAGCAGCAAGGTTTTAAAATATCTACATTTTAATCTTTAGAAATTGTAACACAATATTTTGAAACATGTAAATTGTATTTTTTTATCATTTTTACAAATTAAGTTACCTCCCTTATATAGTAAATTTTTAATCAACAATGCATCCCACATACATGTTGAAAAATTCATAGCAGTCAACTACATTAATTTTTGTCTTACCAATTCACTCTTTAAGATTATCTTGGATGTGATTGAAAGTACTTGGAAAATAAAATGAATGAAAAATAACAATGGCACCTTCCTTGATGATTCTAATTACAACATGAGGAGATTAATCCATGACTATGAGTGGATTAAAATGAAAATAGGTAGACATTGTATGTGTGTGTGTGTGTGTGTGTGTGTATACACACGAAGCATACATTCATGTCCTGAAAGTGGATGGGTTCTTTGCTGATATATGTCAATTCAGAGATAAGCCTCTGCATACCTGCCTTCTTCATCAGTTTTGCACAAGTGGACTAACCACTCTTTAAGTGGATACTGAAATCATATGAACATTAGCCAAGGTATATTCAATGAGAATATTATCCTCTCTGATATTCAATCAAAAATAACTGTCCCATCATCTTGAGGGTTATAGAGAGTGGAGATGAATGCGGTAATATAGGTAAGTGCCATGCAGAAGCACATATATGAGAGATCAGGTTCCTTTTTGGTCTCCCAGCCATAGGTAAATTCATCCTTGATGTAGGCTCCAAGTCTGTGGTTGTTTAGTTGGTTGTAATTGGCTATCAGGGGTGAGGAGCCCAGGACTGTAAGCTCCTATAGAGGGATTGAGAAATTGATACCTATTTCAAACAGAAATGGGAAAGTGGATTTGAACTCAAAAAGATGGAGTTCCACTTCAGAAAAATTGAAATGTTGACCCCCTCACATTGGTGTAAGAGATGAAATACTCACGGTCTATTTTCTATTTTAGATTTTTGCCTTGCTACTTTTGTTCATTTTAATCAATTTCTTGTATGTACTGGTTAGAGAAAGATGAGTAGGCAGTGAGACAGACACACCCACAAGAGATGCAAGAATAAATAACCTGGATTGAACCATCCAGAGACACAACTGTAACAGTATCCTTCATGATGTTATTGATAGGTCCCACTGAAGACTACTGCATGGTTCAGAAACCATTCACAAAATGGCAGTACAATAGCCTCAGTATTATATACCTGCTAATAGAATAGCTCCCTTTGAAGTTACTTGAAGGTTCAGATCGCTAACTATCAGACAAATAAAGTCAAAACACAGAAAACATCTACCTCTAGCACACTTAATGCAGGAACAAATAACCCAGGAAAGAATTCAGAACCATCCACAATCACTACAAGAAAGTTCTGGGAAATGCAAAGTGTAGCTATGCACAAGCTGTCCAGCCTTATCTTTGCCTCAAACTCAAGGTTAGATGACAAAAGTCAGCCTCTCCTCAACCTCCCACATCTCACTGAGCATAATTTCAGTAATATTTTCATTACAGTATGAGATGTTTTAAGACTTATCAAAAGCCTTGACAATAAGAAACTCATTGGCCCAGACAAAAATTCCAATGACAGTGCTGAAAAATATCAACCTGGAATTATCCCCAATCCCAGTGAAGTTTTTCAACCATTGCCTGTTGAAGGTGTCAAGCGTATGCCCAGCTTCCAAGAATGTGGGTAAACAATCTTTCCCCTCCCAATATAGCCTCTTCAGTATCGGCAGTAAGCTTTTCAAGGCTATAATCAACAAGAAGGTTGTCAAGCATAAGAACAACTTCATAAACAACAAGTAGTACAACTTTTGATTAGCCCAAACTATTGCTAAATATCATTACACACAGAATTAGTGAGGCTCTTGATGACAAACACACCTTAAGAACCATAGCATTAGATATTTCAAAGGTCTTTGGTAAGGTGTGGCACAAAGGTTTATTACTTAAGCTCTCCAGCTTTATTCCCTAGAATCAGAGTGTCATATCCGTACACTGTGACATGTTTTACACACACAAAAAAAATAAAATAAAATAATATCCAAGGCTGTGATGAAGAGTTCTGGCTGATCCATTTCCCAAAATCTGATCAAATCACTAAACATCAGAATATTTTTGGAAGACCCGAGTCGGACTGATAACTATTCAATGCCAACTACTAAATAGTAACAAACAGATCACTATACAAGGTATTTTAATTATGTAGATAATGGTATAAGTATATATAGGAAAGTATGCACATACAGGGTGGAATGGATTACTGACATCTCATTTTAACAGATGTATTTATCAAAATTACACAAAAAATATCTTGAAATACTAAAGAGTAAATTTATTCAATAAAATGACCATTGGCTTCAACCACAACCTCCAGACAACTTTATTCTTCTGGACGGTTTTCTTGTTTGAGTTGACAAATCCTGCTATAATCGTTGTCTTTAGTGCATCTTTGGTGTTACAAGGAGTTTTGTTGGTCTCTCACTCAACTGTACCCCACACAAAATAATTAAGAGGTTTGCAGTGTGGGGAGCTAGGTGGACAGATGGAAGAAGTGATATGATTGTCAAAATTATCTCACAGCCACGACTGAGTCCTCCTGCTTGTGTTGCCAGACATAGAATTTTCCAGCAGCGACCCTCTTGACCCAGGACAGCACTACCTTTACAAGACACTTGATGTAGGCCTCCATGTTTAGTCTGAGGCCATTCATACATCTCTTTCGAAATCCTTTGCACAATTCTTGGATTGACAACCACACACTCTAAAATGTTCATATTGTAGTTTCTGGTGCAAATGCTAAGCAGTAGAGCTTGCTGTTTCCAGATTTCTGATAGAGGGAATTGCATCATAGTGCTTTTTTTCTCACAGACAGTACCCAACTGACCTTACTATACTGTGCAATCAACAAAAGAAAAAAACAAACAACAAGCATGCACAAATGTAAAAACATAAAATATCGACATTTTACCCATCGCACCCAGCATACATCGGTTTACACACACAAACCTAAACAACAAGAAAGATATTAAGATCAATACATATGTATTAATATATATATATATATATATATATATATATATATATCAATACATACATACAGATCAATAAATACAGATGTAAACAATATTTCATATCAGCTAAAATCATATGAAAAACTGAATCATAATTATCAGTTTTTTTCTGACCCTATTAAAACTGAAACTTCCAAGGAAATGTGCATTAAAAACAAAAAAACATTTTTTAAATATAAAAAATAAACATGAATCAAGATTATTCAACTTTGCAATTGTCAAATTCTGCTCTTTTCAAGCTATAAATATCTGACATCAAAAAGATACCTGTTTGCAAAATACTTCATTCTGCCTACATAAAAATCCATACATTGATCAAAAGAAACAATGTTAAATCATCTCAAAGATTACAAAAGCACCAATGGGAAAAGACATATTTGATCAATAATAATAAAAAATATGCTTCATAATTCTTTTTTTCACAGATGATATGAAAACATTTTTAAGTAGACAATTATATCAATATGGAAATACAGAGTTTACAAGTGCTATAAGAAATGCAATATCTTAGAATCTATATGAGTATGATCTTAAACAAAACATGTTCATCTCAACATGAGTTAATAACCAAATTCTTTTTCTGAAAGAGTAACTACTAAAATACCTTAAAATACTTATTGCATCTGTTTAGCTAACATTCAAGTTGAAAATTAAAAATTTAGTATTAATAATGAAGTTTTAAAAAATGGAAAACCTTTTTAAGAGAAGAAAAAGAAAACATCTTTAATGAACCCAGAAGGAATTGGTTCATTTTTCCCAAAGAATTTATTAGAATTTGTCGAGGAGAGTATATATTAAAAAAATAAATAAATAAAATTTTAAAAATATTTTTAAAAAATTAAAATAACTAATGTGTTGATGTGTTCATGCAAAACCTTATTTTACATTTTTATTTATTTATTTGTTTTTACTTTATAAAATCCAAAGAGAATAAATCCCAGATGAACACAAAAAACAATGGAAAAATAATGACAATGTTTCATTTTACATTTTTATTTATTTATTTGTTTTTACTTTATAAAATCCAAAGAGAATAAATTCTGAATGGATACAAAAACAAAAGAAAATAATTCCAATGGTTCAGCAGTTGTACATTTCAGCTTTTTTCAGATTATATACATTGGAATTGTAAACCAAAACCTTTATTTCATCCACCAAGGTAGATCATTCTAGTTCCACGTGCCATGCCTTGTCTAGACATCTCAGTTTCAGTTATTTCCCTTTTAGTAACTCTACTCTTTAAGTTTTTTGTTCACCCCTGCTGTGGCCAGGTATTCAATTCACAACTCTTTGGGTCAAGTCACTGGATTACTTCAACCACAGGACCATGTGTCTGAAATGTTGTGAATATGACAATAGAGATGAAGACTATAATCTAAATAATATAAATAGTTACCTCCAATTCAGAAATATTGACAGAAGGGGAAAATAATTATTCCACATTTCAAATTTTCTATCATTTTTATAAATTTCAAACCTTTTATTTTTAACTTTTATCTTCAAAAGACTGATATGCTTTATTGACACAAAGATACATTTTTATTTAAAATAAGTTCTTTTTTAGCCAAAATATCAACTAAAAAGAAAATATATATATATATATATATATATATATATATATATATTTGAAGTTAAAATTTCACTTATCAACTTTTATCTTAATCTTAAAACAAAAAATGACATTTTTTTTTATTTAAACAGAAATGCAATTATCTTAATGGGAGGGGTCAGGATACAAAATTTTAAGGGGGCTTTATAAATGACCATTTTAAAAATATATATGAATATCTAAAACAACGAGGGGAAGACAAAGAACAAGAAAAAAGTACTCACCATAAAGTGGTGGATTAAAAAAAATATAATAAAAATAAATACCAGAAAAGAGTTGACTGATTATTGCTTCTTGCCCTTCAGAGTCAATCAAGAACAAAAAAATAACTACCAGTTAATTACTACTTAATTAGCAGTATAATTTCCAGACATGTTGCCTTTAGACTCAGCAGCCATTCATTCTGCATGCTGAGCAAAGAAGGTAGCTTAGACTTAATATAAATGTTATCAAGAATTCTGAGATGATAATTTGAATACACCCTGAGGATTACTGTAAAAGAAATTGCTGCTGAAAGAGGCAGCACAAGTTGAATTATTTGTTTGTATCAGGCAAAAAATAATTCAACATGGAATGTCGGAACACTAAATCAAAGTGGCCAGTTAGAAAATATAAAGAAGGAAATAAAGAAGTTGAATGTTCATATTTTAAACATATGCGAAACAAGGTGAAGAGAGAGAAAAATGGAGATTTTGTCAGTGACAAACACAAAATCATATATGCAGGAGGAGAGAGAAAAAAATGAGAGTAAAGTAGCACATATTATTTTAAGACAGGAAGCAATGTGTTCTGGGATACTGTCAACTATCTGAAAGAATTCTTACCTTTAAACTGAAAGGAAAGCCTTTCAAAATATCCACCACAGTTTTATATACACATACAACACAAAGTGCAGAAGAATAACCTCAAAAGTTTTACTGTACACTAGACAATGCCAATCGCAAAAAATTACAATTGTCATAAAAGACCTGAATGCCAAATTAGGCAAGGAGAGAGATAGTGAAATAACTGTGAAATTTATACTAGGATCTTGTAATGAATTTGGACAAAAATAAACCCAATAAAGCATGGCAAATGATCAGATAGTAGCCAACACCTAGTTTCAAGAACATCAAAAATATATGTAGACATAGATAAGCCCAACAGGATAAATAGGGAATATATATATATATATATATATATATATATATATATATATATATACTATCAATAAGAGTTTTGGGAATGTGTTTGTACACTGCAAAACTTAATCAAGTGCGGACTGCTGGAACAATCACATTCCAGTGATATGTAAACTTAGGGTGAAACTACAAAAATTGAAGAGGGTCAAGACAGCACCCAAATTGCAATATGACAGATTTCTGAATGACCTGAATGTGAAAGAGAAATATATGGACAGTGTTAAAACTAGATATGTGGGACAAAATAAGAATGGTAACACATTAAGAGAATATTTACCAATATCAGCAATTAAGTTTGAATTTTGTTTCATGGCATATCAACCTCTGTGGGTTATTTAATGCCAAAAAGGTAGGGTTTTAAGGTTGTTGTTTTTTTTTCAATGTTTGATTATAGTGAGAAAGTTGATTTAGTCAGATTTTCATAAAACAAATTTTTATTTTAGAAAACTGAAGATGTCTTCTAATTTTGTTTTCAAAAATGTATATTTTTCTATAAAAGTCTATTTTTATGAATATATTTCTGTAAAAGTGTATTTTTATACATTCATAGTGTTTTGACCCCAGTTTGGGGCGATTAACTATTTGCCCATAGTTGGAACCATAACAGGTGCTATCACTCCAGGTCAGAGTGGACCTGGGAACAACAGCAATTAAGAAGTGGTTCCATGCTCCTCACAACCTCACAACCTCCCAATCAGAGGCCTTGCTGCTGAATGCAAGAAAACTTGACAAATAAAAAAAGAATGGATGATAGATTAAATTTTTAACATGAAAAGGAGACCAAAAAAAACAAAAAATAAAACAATGTCAAGGTACATCACAGAATATAAAACACTGCAAAAATAAATTATGCGCAAATGCAGGTAAGCTAAAAAGGAATGACTCAATGAAAAAATTGCAGTAGAAAGAATGAGTATCACAAATGAAGCAGATATGCATAAAAAAAAAAGAAAAAAAGAGAACAGAAAAAAAAATGCTCCTCAACAGGATGTATAAAATGAAAAAATTAGGGAAAGAAAAAATTATTCAGAGTTGGAATGAATACATTGCATAGGAGAACAACTGGCAATACACAGTAATATCAAAGGACTAGAAATATTAAAATCTGAAGTGGAATCTGCACTGACCAAATTGAACAGAAACAAAGCAGCAAGACCACAAGGAAGAATTATAATAGAGATACAGGCATCCTAAGATGATTTTGGCAGAGATAAGATTACAGACATAATAAATGAAATCTACAACTGTAGTGCTAAACCAGAAGACCTATGTAGATCTATTTTAGTAGCACTGCTTAAAAAAACCAGGTGAAAACAAATATGAACTCCATTAGATAGTCAACCTAATGAGCCATAAAATAAAACTTATCACCTGAATTGTAATGAATAAAACATGCAGAAAAATCAGACTGGATACAAAAACAGTGCAAGTTCATTAAAGACACTGAAACAAGCAATGTGATATTTATACTGAGAAAGAGTATTTGTGTTAGCATTTTATAAATTTTATCACTAAAAACTGTTGAAACTTCTTGGTAACCTTGACATATATGAGGATATTTGAATAATCCAGAACCTATACTGGCAGTAAACCACCTGCATAAGAATAGAAAATGAATTCAGTAAATATACAAAAATAGAAAGGGGTGTAAGACAAGGATCTAAATTGAAGAGATAACAAAAGGACAAAATTTCTTAAGAGTTACAAAATCAAGAAATTGTGAAGAAACATGATTGCCTATGTCTTGAAGTGAGACAGCACATACAAGTTCTGCAATTGTGGAACCAGAAGTATTAATAAGTGTATACAAATTTCCAAACTATTTTCAATGGATCTTAGCTACTCCATGCTAATCAATCCTAGCCTCTAATCTCTGCTAATATATTCAGCATCACATTGACATTTGTAACCTTAATTTAACCTAAATCTGAGAATAAGAATAAATTTCTTCACAATACCTCAAAGTCATATAACAAAGAGCCGTATAACTACATAATGCTCAATAAAAAAACAAGTAAATTCAGAAAGATGTGAGACAACTAATGAAACTAAAAAATTTAGTAAGAATTCACGCACATTTCTGCAATCCCCACATCGTATGTTGTTCTTAAAAAAGCACAATAACTTGACACTCAAAATCAGTCAATTGTTTCACCATACAAGAGCAGAATGAAAAATAAATGTTGTCTGCAAATCACCTTTAAATGACAAGTCACAAGTTTGAGCAGCAATTAATCACTCATAAAAGAATCCATCAGAGTTAAGTAATTATGCAAAAGTCAAATGATTATTTAAGGTCATGAATATTCAAGAAATTCATTCATGAATATTCAAGAAATTCATTCAAGATTATTCAAAGAATTATTCCTGAAAACAGTGAGAATAAATTTGATACTTTTTTATTGGGAACCTTGTACAATAATATTAAGCTTATTGCACTTAAAACAATTTTTCATCTCAAATCATGCAAAATAAATAATCTTTGAAATCAAACAATTTAAATCTCATAAAATTCAATTATAAATAATTCAAGATTTCAGTTCCTGAGACACAAAGGTCATAAGTTCCTTTATTTTTTTAACATTATAGAAAGCAATACATGAATACCAATGCATCTATTATAAAACATAAAAATCTTGTAAGATGCAAGATTAATCCTATTTGGGTACTACCCCTCAGGCAAAATAGACTAAATAGAATTGATCACAGTGCAATATCTAGCAAGATAGAATCTCTAATATTGTGAACTTGTGCCAGACTAGGGTATGGCTTGTAAATATCAAAAATAAGCAAGCTAGTTTTTCAAGCCACTGCTTTAGTTCAGTTATTTCTATTATGGCTTTTTACAAGAAAATATGTACGATAAATTTACATCGTGAACCATCAGACAGAATTACAGGTTTTCTTTTCTGTTCATTCAAGAAAAAAAAGAAAAAAATGATTCTGCTACAAAATTTTATATTCACCACATGTACCTTGCCATACAAAAATAACTTCTGGAAAAAAATGGCAGAATGAACTCTAATAATGGGAGTGAAAAGGAAGTAGATAAGAAATAGCATTACTCCTGAGGTTGAGAAAAAAAGGCAAGCAGGCATTTTGTCCACTTGAAGAGAAATATCCATCGGCTACAAAGAAATGACAGAGGAAAGAGCAATCTGTTCCAAAAAGACAAGTTGCCGTTTCTTTAATTCTAAGGAAACATATTTGGAAGTTGAAGAGTAACAATCAATAGGAATCCAGGACCAGTGATGCATCTATTGTTGCAACTTACATGTGAATATATTTATGTCTATATAAATAATAATGAATAATAAACGTGTGTAGTACTGATAATATTTTGCAAGCATAATATACATTTTCCTCTCAAGAGAAAAACTACCAAAATCATTTTATGGTAAACTTTTAGGAAATATCTTAGTATTTTTTTGTTATTTTTTCTTTTAATATCTTACATTTGTTGCTAAAAATAACCAAGTCAGCTAAGATCCCATCAAGGTGAAACAGTTTGCAAAGGGTGCAACAACTTCCAGATTCTCATGAACTCATCATCTGTCTATATTTCTGAGATGAGGTATTGTAACTATTTACATTGTTGTCATCTTTGTTGTCATACTCATGACATTTCAGCTGTTGTACACTCTAGCCTTCTTCAGGTTATATAAATAGAAATTTCAAGCTGAACCCTTGATTTAGTCTGGGGGGGGGGGTAGTATTATAGTTCCATGTGCCATGTCTTTTGTGGATACTTCAGTTTCAGTTAATTTCCTTTAATAACTCAATTTTCTGAGTTTTTGTTCACCTCTGCTATAACCAGGTATTAAACTCACAACTCCTTGATTAGTTCATCTAATGCTTTTATCCACTAGGCAATGTGTCTTTGGGAAATATCAGCTGAAGAAGGCCAGAGCATACAATGGTTGAAATGTTCCATGACAAAAGTTCAAACAATGTAAATAGTGTAAACTAAACACCTGTTAATTCTAGCCACTCCTGATATTTTTCTCTTTCCTATCTAGTTATGTATAAAATAAATAGTTTAGTAACTTTACCCATTAGCATTAAGCTTTCATCTATGGATAATCAAAGGTGGATTTTTTTATGATCCTACATATATATATATATATATTCAATGAAACCTGTATTAATGAAAAAATGCTGCCAAAATACACACTATGTATATATATATATATATATATATACTATAGCCCGGCATTGCTTGGGTGTAATGAAAGCTTTAAAACTAATCCATGGTCCTGGAGCTAAGACTCTTTGGACGTTGGCACGAAAGACTAAAAAGCAATAGTTGTTTCCAGTTAAAGCGAAACTATAGACTGAAAGAAAAATGAATGGTTGTAAGTCAAATTTTGATTTCTTGATATCGATATCAAATTTTCTGCTCTATTATAAGAACTGCAGCCTTGAAACTTCTGTATATCATTTCTTATGTCTTTGTCTATGAGTGTATCAAATTTGATTAAAATCGGACCACTCCTTCTATAACCTGATTTTGTTTTTATCGATACCTATCGGGGGTACCTTGACACAAAACCTAGCTAAGAACACTCGCAGGTGCTTATATTACAACTGTGTAAATTTTCAAGAAAATCAGTTCAGCCATTTCGAAGTCTATAAGTAACGGACACACACACACACACACACACAGACAAAGTTCCATTTATAAATAAGTTTATATATATATATATATATATATATATATATATATATATAAAAAGGTGCATCATACATATCTGACTGTTTTATATACTGCAAAATATGGAATATATAATGTAACTATTTCTACTAATGATGATTGGTTTTGTGAGTAATGTTTTAAACAACAGAACCGTCATATCAATTTCAAATTCACATTCCCTATTCTGATATCCTTTCATACACTATTGCTGCCTATGTTTTTTTTTTCTGTGAAAGTAATGCTGTGCACCATTTGAAAATAATCTTTGTAAAATATCTATTTTAAGATTGATTCATTGATTTTTTTATGGCTTACCAACCTCTTCTGGTTTATTTAAAACCAAAACGTTTTGAATTATAAGAATAATATGTTTTCTTGCAAGATCTATTTTGAAATAAGATTTGTAAGTAACAATGCAAGCAAGAGGGTAGTAATTAGCAATCTAATCTTGTAAACCATTGCTAATGAGTTCAGGTCTCACTGTATGCTCTATTTACATAGTTTACTGCATGTCTAAACTAAGCTTAGTAAGATATCTATGTTCAAATACGATCTGTTGGTAGCATGCATGCTCATGTGCAAAAATGCAAAATTTTTCAATTTTTTCCTATTATGTACTTGTAAAATCCATAATGATCAACAAAATGACTTGATTTATAACTTAACAGTGAGAAGATTGTTTACTGTTTGTTTATTTAGTGGATATGTGTGTGTGTGATTAATTCTGCTTTTTATTTTATTACTAACAACTATGTAAGATCACAAAGGAATTGTTTAAAATGTGCTTATATTATAGCTTTAAAATCAACAGGTCCTCATGTTTTATGAACTCTGTAAAGAAAACAACCTTTAGAAGGTGCAAGCAATGACATCACAGAATAAAAGAAAAACACTCTTTGGAATGCGCAAGAAAAGCAATGACATCAGAGAACAAAAGATAACATATCTAGAATCATAAAGCATATAGTCACACAGAGAATAAAACAAGCAAAATATTGAAGTTTATTGTGAAAACATTTTATTAGCTGAAGAAATCTTTTTTTTTTCTAATTAAAATTTAATGCAAACTTAATCAAATCAAACATAAAAATCTAGAGGAAGTCAAATAATCAACACAGAGCATCTTTATTGAAAAAATTTCAAAAGAGAGAAATCAATAAACTGGTATGAAAATCTTTGGAAAGAGTAGGTTATGAATCTAAAGAAAAAAAAAAAGAGATTGTAAATGTCTCCTCAAAGAAAAATGTTAAAATGGTTCTGTTTACAACTTTTAAACATGTATACATAAAAGGTACTATTCAAAACTTCAGAGAATCTCAATGAATTCATTGTTCAATTTAGCCAGGTTTTCCACTATTTCAGATATTTTATACATTTCCAGAAATGTATATTCAGAGTGTGTGTGTGTGTGTGTGTGTGTGTGTGTGTGTGTGTGTGTGTATTTTCTAAACATATACTGTTAAATATAACAGACAATGAATGTCTATTATGTTTAATCATGAGCCATTCTAAAACGTCGTATTTTGGCTTTAATCTCAATTGAAAATAAAGACAAAAATTCTCCAACATTTGAATAATTTTTTATTAAGTTGGTTCTAAGCTTTCAGCTCACATGAGCCATCTTCAGAGAGGTTATAAGGATGGTAACACAATAACATCCACCCTCAGCAACGATTTTATCTTGTGCTGACATAAAACTCCGCTAAGCAACGGCAATGGTTACCAAAAATAACAAATGCAGTTTGCAAATTTGCAATGTGGTTCTATGATGTCACACTGCGTGATAGCGTGAAATGGCAACAGAACCATATATTCAAATGCAATGTAATGTGTTATGACCAGATTTAAACGTGATTTTATTAAGTGTGGGTTGTTTGGATTTAATGTAGATGGCCTCCAATATCTGAAGGTTCTTTTTACTGTGTGTATGAGAGAGGATTATTGTATTGTTGACTAAAATCCATCTGATATTACCTACATGGTTATGTTTTTCTGAGAAATGTTGTTTAATTGTACTCTGATCAGAAAGGTGACAAGTAAGTCTATAGGAGAATGTGGTTGTAGTAAAAATAATATATGTAGTGGGTTTATTATTAGTACCAGAGATACAATCTCTGAATGGGCATGTAAATTGATACACTACATTGGCTTTTTTGTAGAGAATTTAGTTTAGTGATTGTAGGGTTATTAGAGACTATGAGGTCAATTGTTTTGAGTTTTTTATAATATATGATGAGTTTAATTTGATTATTACTATCCACTGGTTTAACATTTCTACGTATTATGTTTTTGAGAGTTTTTTCATCTTGTTTATAATTATTATGTATTTGGTTGCAATAGTATAAGTTAATAGTGTTATGTTTATTTTGATGAACACCATTATTATTAACATTATCAATATTGTTAGAGCTATTGTTAATTTTGTTGAGATACATTTTAATTTGTTGATCAATAACAGAATTAGGAAATCCATTATTGACAAGTGTTTGCTTAATGTTGTGTAATTCTTTATAAAATATAGATTTGGAAGAAGATATCATTTGTGTGTGTTGAATTAATTTTTTTATAACAGCTAACTTATATCGTTGGGGGCATTCACTATTATAATTAAGAAGACAGAAGTTTATGCTAGTTGGTTTCCTATATAGAGAAGTAGTAAATCTATGTGTGTTAGAATCAATGAATACATCAAGGAATATGATTTTGTTATTAATATTTATATGAAGATGGCTCATGTGAGCCAAAAGCTTAGAACCAACTTAATAAAAAATTATCCAAATGTTGGAGAATTTTTGGCTTTATTTCCAACTGAAATTAAAGCCAAAATACGACGTTTAGAACAACTCATGATTAAACATAATAGACATTCATTGTCTCTTATATTTAACAGTATATATTTAGAAAATTATTTGCTGCCTCAGTACACTAAATATATATATATATCTCATCATGATCATCCAGTGTCTGTTTCCATGCTAACATAGGTTGGACAGGATTTTTTGATGGCACCATAAATGAACCATCATGAAATATTGGAATGAGTTTTACAGCTGTATGCCATTACTAACACCAACCAGTTTAGGAGACTAGAAATTCAGTGTTTTTATCAAGACACCAACTCTAGAAAGATTACCTACCAAGGTTAGATAGTTCAGTCTACCCTACTCTACATAGAATAGGTGTAGAGGCTTTTATTTCAGGGATTTTCTTCTCTTAGACAAGTTGCGAGCCAAAGCTGAAGACCCTTACCCAGCCTAACTTTTTTATATATCTGATTGAATAATGTAGACATATTATCATTATGAAAACGTCTTAAAACTCCATTTGTTGGATATAAATTCTATTGTGCAATATTTAAAGACACATTTTTACTTAACACTACCAACACACTACACCATGAAAATAACAAAAAAATCAAATTTTTTAGGCCCTCTATATCAAAAGCAACCAACCAACTAACACTTCATTTATTATGAAGGTAGTAGCAATGTTTCAAAATGCATTTTTCCAACATTTAATACCATTTTGCATTTTTGTTATATCTGGTTAGCTCTCTTATATTGTACTTGCTTGTTTACAAATACAACATAGATACAATGGATAAATTTAAAGTTTTATAATAATCATAACAGTGCATTTATACATGTTTACAAAAATCACCATTACAATGATCAGTTACATTAAGTTTGTCTTTGCAATTCACCCCTGAGAATGATATCAGAGAAGATCAAAAGTACTTGGGTTAACAAAAACCAAAGGTACCTTCCTTGATGAATTTTAACTTAACATCAAGAAGCTAATTAGAAAACTAGAAAGGATTATTACAAAAATAGATATATAATGCCTATATAACAATATTTTGGAACGGCGATAATTAATTTTATTAATTAATTAATAACCAAAATCTTCTAATTGCTATTATAGATCATAAGAGAACATACTAAGAGAAATTTTCTTTATCCTCCGAATATGAGCAAAGGAAAACGGAGGTGATTAATTTTATTAACTAATTATTAACTGTAGCTGGAAAATCTTTATCTTTAAAAAGAAAGCAGAGATGAAAAATAACATCTGGTATTTCTCTATTATTGTAAACCTGGAAAGAAGAGAAAGAAAAGAGAAATGGATTTGTTTTCAAGCCACAGAAACAATAGATATTGGTTTCAGTCACCCCACATTCTAAACATAAAGGAAAGATAAATTTATTTGTTATTGTTTCTTGGTAAAGGAAAGGGAAATTTCATTTTTGGGTCTGAATGTCTGGCTGGCTTGACTCTTGTGAAAGAATTAAAGATAACGAATGTTTTGATCCTGAGTTAAGTAATTCAGAGAAAAAGTATTTTCACTGTCATCAGGGTAAAACTGATAAGGCATTCTTGTCACTGGAAAATATAGGTAACTCAGAGAATGGATATTAAAAACAGGTGTGTAGAAATTGTTATTTGGGTAACAATGTCAATGGACCCTTGTCAACTTGTTTTGGGTGAAGTCAGTTCAAAAAGGTTAAGGCCTATTGTTTTAAGAAAAAAAATCCCCGAAATTGTTTCGTGAGAACGAAAAATTTTTGAGAAAGGAAATTCAGTTAAGTCCAGCCCAGAAAAAGGGGTATTGGGAGATGACGTCATAAGATCGAGAAAGATTCCATTGGTCCGGTGACCAAGCCCCGAAAGAGGGAGATGACTAACAATTGACGTCATGGAAAGAAGACTAATCCCATTGGTTAAACCACAGGCAACAACGAGTTGCAGCTAATCTCAGGATTTTATTGGTTGCCGAGACAGGGAATTAGATACCCAGCAACCGTCGGCCCCACACCATGGCATGTGCATAAATATGGGGTCCCGAGGGACCAAAATCAGTCAGCGTGGAGTTGGCCTCAAGTTGGTGTCAAGTTGGATCGGAGGAGTGTCCAAAGTTGGCGTTGAGTTGGCTCGGAGAAAGTCCCAAAAATGTAACGACACCAAGATAGGTGCCATGTTGTTGGGCACCAACTGCAGAGCCTGCTTGCCGGCCAACCAGAGATAAAGACAGACAAGAGATTTTGCAGTTAAAGTTTTGAGTTGCAGAGAGTGACAGAGAAGTTGAAGTTGGAATGACAGAGATCGACAGAAGAGGCCTGATGCCGGCTAACCAGAATTAAAGACAGAAGAGAACTTGCAGACAAAGTTTCGAGTGAAGTTGCAGAGATCGACAGAAGAGGCCTGATGCTGGCTAACCAGAGTTAAAGACAGAAGAGATTTTACCAACAAAGTTTAGAGAGTTGCAGCTCGAGTGGCAGAGAGTTTGATTTCCTGGTCCAGAGACATAATGACCAAAGACAGTTCCCAACCAAAGAAGTAAAGAAACAGAGATGATTGCCATGCCGTTGGGTACCGATCGTAGAGAAGCCTGTCACCAATCAACCAACCAGAGTTAAAAGACAGACAAGAAGAGAATTTTCAGACAAGTCTGAAATTGCTAACTGAAAGAGAATAACCCAGCACTTCGGCAATTTCCGTAACATTCCAGAAAACAAGCAACAAGTTGACTAGACTTATAATACGAACTTAGACTTCTATTCGAAGCAGTGAGCTGCGGCCAGCCAGATTCCTTATTGCTTAGGAGAATAATTCGATTTACCTAAGAAACGTCCGTTCCGCTAACAGTTGATAGAAGCAGGGATGGAAAATTATCCCAGAAGAGCATATTGTGTATATTCCACTTAATTTTCCGGGTGGTGGCATATTTGGTACTGTTTAGACCAAGAGACTATTGTGTATAATCCGTATATAAAGATGTATTTTGCAACACTTTTCAGTCGTCGGTCCACTTATTTTCCTTGGTGTTATAATTCTTTCTTTTATTACTTAATTGTGTGCACACTTCCCGGCTTGGTTTAGTTAGGCAGAGAGACAGCTAGTGGAAACTCACGTGACTACCTTGTGATTAATCAACACAACGTGGCACAAGGGAGAAAACCGTGACAGAGTCAATCAATGACCAGCTGACTGGATCGAAACCAACAGCAGCCGGGGAGGTGTCACACCTATATTACTTGATGAAACATGATTAAATAAAGATATGTTGCTTATATTTATGTGTGTATGTTTATGCAGCAATACCTCTTGTATACAAGTTTCATTAAAAACGACTGACAAAGTAATGCAGTTAAAAGTTTTTATTAAGTTTTTCTTGTGTTTTTATAATTTTTTCTATTTTCTGAACATAAATTATTTGAATGTTCTGTATGACCAAGCACTTTCAGGTATTCTTTTAGTCATTATCAAGGAGGATGTTATTTTTACTTTTAACTGAATACGTGTATTTTTAATTTACAGGAATGTTTTATTTTTCAAACACGGTCAGCACAGTAATTTCACTTTCATCCATCAAAACCAATTTTTATCAAGAATTTATAGATGCCTTCACAACTAAAGTCCTTTTCTATGACCATACTATCAATATTTATACTCAAACTAATGAAGTTAGTATGAGAAATCCACTTGGCCTGTGCTTCTCAAATTACTACATCTCATGTTGTAAACAAGGTATTTAAAAGGGTTACTCTACCTAAAATAGATATCTGCTATGTAGATGACATTTTTATTTTAGCTGAAGACCAAAAATTTGATAATCTCAAAAAATTTGAAAAAAATGATGTCCTTAACTTTACTAAAGAACTTAGCAAAAAAAAAACAAAAAACTCCCATTCTTGGACATTCTTTTGGATTCTTGTGATAATACATTCACTATTTTATTATACAAAAATTCCACAAGCAGAAACTCTTGCCACCTTAATTCCACTAATTAATGCCATTGAAATATATTTCCCTCCTGTCATGCGCAGGGGATTGGATTATTTTGTGTTTTTTTTTTTTTGATGTCTTAATGTAAAATACTCAATAGTAGGTATGTAAATATATATGTTGCTGTCATTTTAGACAGTATATCAATATAAATACTTTGCCGTCATTTTTGATGGCACATGCCCACTTGTGTGTGTGTGTGTATATCATCTAAAATGGAAATAACACAGATATCTCATTTTAATAGATATATTTACCAAAATTAACAAAGCTATCTTAAAATATGAAAGAGTAAATTTATTTAATTTGATCACAATTAGCTTCAACCATGGCCTTGGGATGGTTTTGGAATCTCTTGCGACTAATTTTGTTGGTCTTTCAATCAACTGTGCCTAACACATAATAATCAAGGGGGTTGCAGTATAGGGAGTTAGTTAACCAGATGTAAGGGATGATATGGTCACATAAATTGTCTGAGAGCCATGACTGTTTTCCTGCTTGTGTAATACTACTTGGCACTAAAGGGTTAAAAGATAGAAGGAAAGACATCCAGATAAAGTAAATGAAAATTTTTCTGTTTTGTTAGAAAAAGCAAAATTTCAAAAACCTACAGAGATGTCCCACAGAGAAGCAGAGTGCAAAAAGGTCCATGTGGTAAATATAGACAACTGATTAATGACTGTCTTTTGGTACAAGTTATCAAAACACAGGACTGGATGGAGAGATTTTATACAAGTGAAAAATGGGAATAACAAAAATTTCTCAGTGACCAGCTGAGGCTGATGGCGAATGAGAATGCACTATAAACGGGTTTGGAAATAGGGATTTCTTTGTGAATGAAGAATTTAATTAATGAACCTGATAAGAAATCGAGAGAGACATTGTGGCAAATTTCTAGCTGGGGACCAGAGTTTTCCTTGCATAGGAGAAAATTTGAAATAATAAGAAGTTAATGACAGCAAGTGAATGTGACCAACCTAAGACTGACAAATCAAATCAGTTGAAAGAGGACTGGTTGGTAGTGGGCAGAGGTGAAAACCGAAGAAAGGCAGAGAATTTGTACACACCTTTGAAAGGCATTGGTGTGAGATACCAATGAAGAAGGGAAGGAGTTGATTTGGGCAAATCAATGCCTGTGATTGCTGCTCACAGAAAGAAAAAAAAAACCAAATTGAAAAGATAATCTTTGGAAGCCATAATAAAGAAACTTTTATTGGAATTAGGGACTTCACCTATTTTCCCAGACTGGTCATATCCCACATCAATTTTGCATCAAAATCCATATAAGCCAGGACCTGAAGCGCCCAAAAAAGATTTGCAGAGCGATTTTGGCTGAAGACACCAGAGATTTATGATTGAGACTAGAGATCTCCACCTGACATCACGTGACTGCCTGCTAAGAAGAACTCCAATTCAAACCCTGTGCCAAACTTAGCAGAACCAACCGAAGTGTAATATTTCAACTTTAGATGCAGGTTCAGTGTGAAGTAGATAGAGTTTGACTGCTGGAATAAATGAGCCTGTATCAAGAATCAAAGATATAAAGTTTTATTTGTTTTTGTGAAGAGATTTTTTTTCTTGTGACTTCCTCATCCTGAAGGACTTCATTCGCAGTGGTTCCTAAAAGTTATTCAGCTTCAACCATCTCAGGATCAAATCAAACACAATGTTGGATAAGATCCAAGGTGATCAATCTATCAATCCAGCCCCAGTAATTGGGCAGACTGAGGACAGGAGGTAGTAGAGCAGGCCACACTACTGTGGTATAGTGCAGAGTCCTGTTACAAGACATAGGGTCTTCTAGCAGCCACACTCTTGACCCAAGGCAGTCCTATCTCCTCAATATGATATAGGCCTCTGTGTTGAGCTTGAGGCCCTGTAAGAAGATGAATGAAAACATGTCTATATCACCTCTGTAATCACCATTAAACTTATTCAACTCTTTCCACATCTTCTGTATTGTCCTTTGATGGACACTCAAATATCTTCATATTGGAGTTTCCAGCATAAATGTCAAGCAGTACAGCATTCCATTTTCAAATTTCTAGCAGTGTAATTTGTGTGAAAATGCTCTTTTTTCCAGATGTGACTGAACTTACCCTGCTATACAGTCAACAAAATCAAAAACAATAAATGCACATGCATGTAATTAAAAAGTATAAAATGGAGACAACTTACCCTGTATATATAATAATGATGATGATAAAATTGAAATAATAAAAGTAAATTACAAGAATTTAATGTATTTTTTAGACTCTCAGAACTTTTTGCCAAAAAGTACACATTTTCAAAATAAGAATTAGCATTTGTTCTGAGGAGTCTAATTATGAGATCTGTTAATTTACCAAACATCTGTCCATGGTGAGAATTTTGACAAACACTTGAATTGATCAATCAGGTAAGTTACTTAATTTACTGAATACATACATTTGTAGGTATAAACTGTGAACAGATATCAACACTGCATGGTGACTGTCAACTTCACACTACAAGCAATCTTCAGTGAGTATTAATATTGCTTAAAACATGAAATTGATAGTCAGCAGACAGTGTTGATTCCTATTTCTACAAACACACTATCTTTGATATCAGGCACACTTTCCTTAAAAATATAGCAATTTTCAAATTTTATATGTGTGTGTGTGTGTGTGTGTGTGTGTGTGTGCATGCACATATTAAAGAGTGGATGTAGATTTGTGTATGTGTGTGTGTGTGTGTATATATATATATATATATATATATATATACACACACACACACACACACACCCACGTCTATTGAACAGGTTAAGAGGCTCATCCCTTGTTCCCTGTTTAGGATGTGGTTTCCGGCTTTCTCTTTTCAAATCTTCTCACTTTGTTTTTTTTTTTTTAATTGGAGTAGATAGAGCAATCTATCGCCCGGTTCACACTCCACCCACATCTATTAACAGGTTAAGAGGCTCATCACTTGTTCCCTGTTTGGGATGTGGTTTCCAGCTTTCTCTTTTCCAATCTTTTTACTATTACATAGCCCCCTGCACATCAGTGGCGTTACCACCTTGCTTGGGGTGATATGATTAAAAAAAAAAAAAACACACATAAGTAATATATTTTCTTTATTTATTTGTCCAGCAGATTTTATTACTAAAAGTAATGTTTAGAGGCAGGCAGGCAGGCAGGACTTGCCGGGGCCCGGTAAGAAGGACAGGACCGGAACCACACGACACGACGACCACTACCACCAAGATCACTGTGCCGCTGCTGCAGCTTGCTCGTGAAGCAAGACTTACAGATCCAGTGCCTTTCGGGAAGACTTTTGCCTGCATCTTAGGACCGAATAACTTGTGCTCAACCGCCGTTGGCACAGAACCCTTCTCCACTTCGGTCTTCAAAGGTCTCATTCGAATATTTGTGTTGTAGTGCAGTGGATATCCGCTCGAAACAAGCAAATCGGGGAGCAGAGTTCAAATTCCAGTTGATTCATTGCATTCACTTACGTGCAAATACCCTTGGGAAAGGTATTAATCCATCTCTTCCTTCCAGTTATGGGTTAAATAACAGGACAGACTGGGTTCTATAGCCTTGGCTGGCAACCAGTCTACCGCAGAAAGTAATGGCAACCTACTGCGGGATAATCTTCTGCCCAGTCAGTCATGTCTCTTTCGAGACATGATTGCCCAAGCGTGTTTCACGTATGGCAGTTAACTGACTGAATGTTTAGAGAGATACTGGGAATTATAAATGTTAAAACAATTTCATCAATTTTTTTTGTGTTTTGGATATATAATCTAACTGATCTCATTTATATTCTTTTCATCATTCCATCACTTTTGTTATTAAATATCCCACACTGTCATATTAGATCTGACAAAAATAGTAAAACATTGTAAATTTACTGTGAATGATGTAGCAATTAAAAGTACCTTCTAAAAACATTTTCATCATTGGGAATTTTTTTTTTCTTAATTAGAGAAGCATTTTTATATAATTATGGTGAGCAGCTAATGTGTTGTTTTGTAAGTAACCCACGTTCATCTGTCATCATTTATTTAAATTCTTTGAGGTTTCTTTGATGTATTCTTTTTGGCAATAAGTGCAGGTAACAATAAATTTCTCCTTCAAGTTTTAGCTTATTGTTTTGTTTTATTATTTCAGAATTAGTTGGGACAAATTTTATGTTGAGTTTAGATAAATTCTTTTTATTGTAGTTATGATAAAGTTAGTGGGTAGAACAATAAATATTTTTGATTCGTTAGGTTTGTCAGGAAGAGCTGCTTTTCTATTTAGGAATATTTTATGAGCCTTTTGTTTTGCATTAATGTAAATATTGAAGACTGCACATTCTGAATCCTCTTAAATAGAAAACAATGATTATTCCAGATGTTATTTGCTAAAATAGGAATAGGAAATTAGATTATTTTTATTAGTTGGTTTTTGATGAGCGCTAATTTTTAAGCTACGGTTAACATGATGTAGCATGATATCTAGGAAAGGTTGAGGATTGTTTTCTTCCATTTTGTATGTAAATTCTATTGTATGTTCAAACTTTGTATGGTTTATCTACAAGATTGAGTAATCAGTATCATATGGATATATCAATAGAGCATCATCAATATATCAAAAATATGTTGATTGTTGAGGTAAAATAAATTGCAAAGAACCAGATTTGAGAAATTTTAAGAAAATACAATCATTCCACCGTTCTTGATTATATGTATATATATATACACACACATATATTCATAGATATATTTATACATGCAGTGCTGATTCCTATGTCCACCTAACACACTGATATGAACCCCTATAAATATAGCAATTTTTAAATTTTGTGTGTGTATATATATATATATATATATATATATATATACACACACACACACACACACACACACACACAAAATTTTAAAAAGTCTGCCTTCTTCTACCAAACACTCGTAGCCCAGAGGTAGAATCGCCAACTGTCGCCAATTCGGTCGGGTTTCAATCCTGGGTTAAAAAGCAATCAGAGTCTAACCATACTGATGAGCTGTGATACAGCGAAACAGATATGTCTGCGGATGACTATAGTATTTACGCTCTAACACCCTGATTGAGCACTCTGGAAGAATGGGGGACTTTGAAAACAGTAGCTACTCCGGCATATACGCATCGCTCATTCAATAATGAATTAGAGCACTCTGGCTATTGGGCATGTATAATGATATACATGCTAAAAAGTCTGCCTTCTTCAACTGAACACTTGTAGCCCAGAGGTAGAATCACTGACTGACGCCAATTCGGTCAGATTTCAATCCTGGGTTAAAAAGCAATCGGAGTCTGACTGACGCTAATTCGGTCGGGTTTCAATCCTGGGTTAAAAAGCAATCGGAGTCTAACCGTACTAATGAGCTGTGATACAGCGAAACAGATCTGTCTGTGGATGACTATATATATATATATATATATATATATATATATATATGTGTGTGTGTGTATATCAAAAGTATCACACACATACTGTTAAGCAGAAAACATTATGACTGGTTCCATGTGGCAAGAAAGACAGCTACTTTACATATCAAAGCAGAGATATACAAATAAGCCAGTCACCCTCTAGTACTTCATTTTGATATGGTAAATGCTACAGTTTTGAGCAAGAAGAGATATTTGAATGTCTGATAAAAGTTTAAATTGTTATAATTATAAGATTAGGTCAAAGCATTTCCTAAAGAACGCAACATGTGGGAGTGCTCACCTCTAGTTGTGGTAAGTATCTATCAAAAGTGGTTGAATGTGTTGGTCTCTGCTTATCTCCTCTTGCATGACTATGCCAAAATAAAATGGATGACTTATGACTTGGGCCCCTACACTTGTGAATACCAACCTTTTATAGGTAGGCATCTTAACAAGTGTTAGCAAATGTATCTTTATCTTCATTCACAAAAAATAAACTAAGAATGTGTTGTGGCATGACTGGAAAGGATGATGAATTTTTGGAAACAACCACTCATTGTTTAATGAAGACTGTTATTTAGAATAGAAACAAGATTTTGAAATCTGATACAATACACTTAAGGCAGAGGTCTTGATAAAGGCAGAAAAAGAGTTTTTCTCAGTATGCAAAAAATGGGGCGGGGTTAAAAATTTACAATTTAATTAATGAAACCTTTTTAAAAAAATGAAACATTCAGTTAATCACAGAATGGAATGTAATAATTCTGGAAAGAATAAAAAAAAGAACAATGGAATTTTTTTTTTTTTTTTACAACATACAATTATAAAAACTTGAACTAATTATAATAAGTAGTGTTTCCTGCTTGTGGAAAAATGTGAATTAATAAACAGTGAAGTCTTAATGGACTTCAGAAGAAATGGAAAAATTTTTCCTTAAAAAACAAAAAATAAATAAACAACCCCCCCCACACACACACTTGGATTAGTCCCTTAAGAGTACAAAGATTTGCTAAAAATAAAAGGACTTTATTTTTATCTTTAACTCCTAATATTAGTAAATATTTTCTGTTTGAATTTCTGGGATGAGGAGTTGTCATTATTTACACTATTATATATTAGGGCTATTGTCCTAAACTTTTATATTGTCATCACAAGGTTTTCGACATTGTACCCCCAGGCTCTGCTCAGGTGTATATTGATCTGAGAAACTTACTTTATTTAATCTGCAGCAGTAAATTGTTTTCATTCCACTGCCCATGTCGAGGAATATCATCTAGTTTTTATCCAAATCAGCAAATGTGTCCATGACTTAATACTAGTTGACAATAGCAGAGAGATGCAACTTGTATTTCCAAAATATAGACTCAATAAAATTTGCCTTCATGATCATACAAAAGGTTACATCCCTTTCTCAGATCAATGGTCAAAAACGGCTTCAAGCAAATGAAGCCTAAAGCTCTTAACAAGGACCATACTTTTGCAAACTTTGTGGACTAATGCCATAGAATCACAAACAAAAATTTGTACCTCATAACAAAAACCACATCACTTAATGACTGCCAACAGCGGCAACAACTAAAATGGATAGAACGTATAACCAAAAAAAAAAAAAATGACATAATGAAGAGTCAACATTCCACACTACTTCAAATAAAAGGTTAGGAAAAAAGTCCTCATCAGTACACTGCACTGTTGGCTGGGGCTTCAGAAAATGCCAACTACACCTCTGCAGTGGAGGAACCCCTTCCCCAATGAGGCATCCTGAGTATGATGATAAACTACATCTGGGTCATGCAGTTCACAGTAAACTGCATCTGGCATCAGTCAGTTAAAGTGCCATACATGATACACGCTTGGGCAATCATGTCTCAAAAGAGACATGACTGACTGGGCAGAAGATTATCCCGCAGTAGGCTGCCATTGCTTTCTGCGGTAGACTGGTTGCCGACCAAGGATATAGAACCCAATCTGTCCTGTTATTTAACCCATAACTGGAAGGAAGAGATGGATTAATACCTTTCCTAAGGGTATTTGCACATAAGTGAATACAATGGATTCAACTGGAATTTGAACTCGGCTCCCCGGTTTCTCGTTCCGAGCTGATATCCACTGTACCACAATGCACATCTGGCATCAAGATGTATAATTGGGAAGTTCTGAGAAGCTCTCAATTGCTGTTGTTCCCAGGTCCACCCTGACCTGAGTTGGTAGTACCTGTTAGAGTCCCAGATATATGCAAATCGTTAGCCCCCAATCTAGTATCAAAACACTATGAAAGTATAAAAATATATTTTTATATTAAAGAATTACAGCAATACTTTTTCGAAGAAAAAAATATTACCAGTAATGCATTTATGAAAAAAAAAAAATATTACCAACAATACAATAAAAAAAAATCCTCTTTACAAAATTACATCAATGAAACTATCTAATCTAAAAACTGATTTCTTACAAGGAATACATATACTATTCATACAAATCTATTGCAAAAAAAAAATCTTGTCAGCATTAAATGACCCATTAAGGTTGATATACCATAAAACAAAAAAAACCTTTCTTTCATCTTAAAGGACTTTTTTCAAAAATACAAAACCTGAAGACATCTTGAGTTTTCTATAAAAAAAATATTTTTTCATCAAAATAACCTTCTCACTATAACTGAACATTAAAAATAAATACCTTAAACCACACATTTTGGCATTAAATAACCCACAGAGGTTGATGTGCCTTTAAATAAAACTCAAACTCATCAGTACTGGAAAGAGTGATAACAGTTACTAAATTTGAGTATTCTGTTTTCCTGAAAATTTGTTTTAAGAGATTTTATAAATTTCTACTGAAAGTAGCACTGGCTGCTCAGGAATGCTAGATGTTTCCTTATAAGGAAACAGCTAATATTATCATTACCACATAGACTTAATAAAATTTACCTTCATAATGATAATACAAAATATATTATCATTAATAAAATTTCATAGTCACTTAAGAATATTAATGATTACTTTGTTCTTCATGAATTTCTCTCCAAAAGTTTACAAAATACTGATTAGTCCAATTGGAAAGCATACAAGCTTTTTTATTCTAAATGATGTGTTATAGTGGAACATCCTGCCATCCCCAAGAATAGAATGCTCTACTTTATAAAAGACAGTAACGAGCCGTACGAAGAGGAAAAGGTCTTAGGCGAAGGCATTCACTATTCTATATTCTATTCCGCTACAACCCATGGCTTGCCTATCTGTGTATTATTGTTAATTGTACCTTAATACAATAAATCTGTATTTCTTATTCCTGGTGTGGAGTTCCATTCTTCAACTGATCATTTTATACTGTATTCCTTTTCGGGATATATCATGATAACATTTCAGAAGTGAATGAAAAATTAACATATTAGATCATTGCAAAAGTTTGTGCATGATTTTCATTGTTTTTAATTTAATCAGGCACAAACTTTTGCAATGATTTAATAAGAATTTGACATGAAGGATACTATTAAAATAAGTATTTAAAAAGATTATTTTCACTTACGAGTAAATTGTTACATGCAAACTCTTAATCAGAGATTGTAAACTTTAACTATACATCCAATAGTGGAAGAGCACAAAGAATTCATAGAGGAAGACATCCATCAGGTTTTTCATACTGGTAAATCAAATCCCACAGACAATAAAGGTAAGATCATGCAATGTTTACAGTCAAGGAATTTTGCCTGAGATTGTCAGATAAAAGATGTTAATGCTATCGTAGAATCTGAACAAATATATATAATTCTATACAACTTTGAAGTTCCTTATGAAATTCTGTTACAAGATAACAGTTCAATAGTGAAAATATTCTGATTCTTGTCATAAACATGCCTACCCTTGCAAAGGAAAAACTTGCTATGACAATACTGGAGTTTGAATGTACTTGTACAACTGTCGATTGTCATAAGTCTGGGGGGGGTTTTGGCTGAAGAGGGAGATCTTCACTGGCTAAGGACAGGACACCTGCTGGCTTCCTACTCCTAATGGCTTCACATGTGCACGATTCTCTTTGGCCACACTCCTGCTCCACAAGTGTCACCAACAAAGAATAAAAATATAAGATTATATTTTTATATATACATGTTCCTTGTTGTCTGTCAAGACAATCCTTGTTTGTCCAGAGAGTTAGTGGCATATAACATTGTGGATCAAGTCAATGACTACTGTAATTTGTACTGTTTTGGACAACAGATCAGACTGTGTTTGTTTTGACTAAAGTTTGCTGATGATTTGCTTACTTTGTAAATGAAACATTACTGGAATCATATGCTAAAACTTAAAGAACCATCAAAAAGAGCACCAGCATTGTTGATACTTGCTTATCCCATTGCTTGCATATATACAAATGGATTGGTTAACTTAGACCCTAATAACTTGTAAACATCAGTCTTTTGTTGAAAGACATCTGAATATGAGGAAAGGAAAAAATACCACCAACCACTGACAAAACAATGGGCAATAATCAAAAGCATCAATTTGTCAATAGCATCTGATGAGCCTCATTGAATAATGCGAATGAACACTAGGACACATGAACATTACCCAAACTGTGTCCTGTCATTCATATGGAAGGAATGCTGTCATGTACCACCTACCTTAAAATCACAGAATATCTTCTATGCGCCATGTCCCTTCAGGACGTAGGCAATCATGGTCTTCCACATCTCCCTATCCCTAGTAGCTCTTAACATGCTTTCTCCTGTTACTCCTCACAAAGCCTGCTCTGCCATCCATTTGCTCAAGCCCATCAAGTATGCTATGCATTCGTTTCCTCTGTTTTTCTTTCCCTCTATCTGCCCTGTGAATAACATTCTTAAAGCTCTCCTTCCTCATTACATGTCCCAGGAATATCAGCTTTTTTTGACTGATGTTGAGTCTTAGTTTCCTTTTTCATTTCCATCCTCTCCAAAATGTCATCATTGCTCACATGTTCAGTCCATGGCATCCTCAGCATCTTTCTGTAGAACCACATTTCAGTTGCTTCAATTTTCTCCCTCATCTTTGAGTATATTATCCAGTATTTACTGTCATATTGAAGAATAAACATCACAGTCTTCTACAATGGCGAAGCTCAAACCATTGCCTTGGATATCTCCAAAACGTTCGACAGAGTCTGGCATGCTGGCCTTTTATGCAAACTGCAGAGCTATGGTATAACTGGACATTTGTTTGACCTAATCCAGTCATTCCTCTCTAATTGCACACTGAAGGTAGTGTTAAACAGACATGCCTCCCAAAACTACCATACGAACGCAGGTGTCTCTCAAAGCTCTATCCTAGGTCCTACACTCTTTCTGATCCACATTAACGATCTCCCCAATGCTATAAGATCCCAAGTAGGCATGTAAACTAATGACACCACAGTTTACTCTCACCTATATCAAAAATCTGGTGTGGATGACAAAGCGAATCTCGCTGCAGAGCTTAAAAAGGACCTCCAATCCGTGGTGGACTGAAGTAAGAAATGGCTTGATATTTTAATGCTTCCAAAACAAAGCTACTATCAATTAACCATCATAGACAGTCGCTCCTACATCCCATTAGCATGGAACAGGCTTGCCTCCCTGAGAGTAAAACAATACGCCTCCTTGGCCTCACATTCTCAGCAGACCTCAAGTGGAATGATTATATCGAATCCATTGCTATATCCGCTGCTATGAAAGTCAGTTCTTTGTGCAGGGCCCGGAAGTTTTTCTCGTCTGTCCATCCTGCACATATATAAATCTACCATCCGCCCGTGTATTGAATGCTGCTGCCACATCTGGTTGGGTCCCCCTGCTATTCTCCTCAGGGTTCTTGACAAAATACAACAGAGAATCTGTAATGTGATCGATACCAACTCGGCAGCCTGGCTGCAGTCACTCTCTCACTGGCGTGATGTGGCTTCCCTGTGCCTCTTCTATAAATACTTTCACGGCTTCTACTCCGATGAACTTAGATCACTGGTGCCCCCTAGGTATGAATTTGCACAAGATACTAGATTAGCAACTAGGTCCCACTCTTTTACAGTGAAACAGATAAAATGTAACTGCAATTGCTACTCTAACAGCTTCTTTTCTCGCTCTTCCCACCTGTGGAATTCCCTTCCATATACTTGCTTCACCGACAGCTACAATCTCCAGGAATTTAAATGTAAGGTCAATAGACACCTCTTATCACACTAACTCACATTCCTTCTCTCAAACAATCTACCCAACCCTCATCCTCGGTATCCTCATCACTATCACCCTCCTTCTGACATTTCCTATAACTAACCACTCTTTCTGATCACTTTCCTTTATGTAATCCCCTGTGTAATAGTGGCAGTGGAATGCCTTGCTTGGGGTGAAATGATTAAAAAAAAATAATAAATAAATAAAAAGTAACAGCATTTTTTTAACATTGCTACACTGCACAAATTGTATGAAAATAGTTTTAGGGATCATTAATAAGACTTCATTGTTATACTTACCTCCAAACTCCCTAGAATACAATCCCTTTGGAGCCTTTATGGTAGATGTTGCACCAAGTTCGTTCTGCAGAACATCCATCACATAACTAAATTCAAGGGATTTTTGTTTTTAACCTTGCATCAGATTCTACAGGAAACCAATGAGAGGTATTGTTGAGTTTATTCTTGTTTGAAGAATGTGAAATTTTTAAAATCTTCTAAAAGCTCATTGACAAAACCTACCATTTTCCACCTACTGCTAAAATATTATGGAGCTAAAATTTGGCTTCAGTGCTGATGTTGATTTTTTTTTATTTCTGAATCTCATGGTCTTTGAACAAAGAGTAGAAAATTAGTTCCGCAGTAAGCTTTTGTCATAAATAATCTCATAATATAACATGCCAAGTGTATTTGTACATTTTTTTTATCTCTATTAATGTCACCAATACAAATAAGATAATACAAGTTATCTCCCTTGTAAAAGCAATGCAATGTATTATAACAAGGGAATCTGTTTAAATATAATTACGAATTGGGAATATTAATATTGGTTGCTTCTTCATAAGGAAACATTTGACATTTAGCCTCTATGATACTTACAGTTGAAATTTATAAAATCTATCTCTTAAAACAAATTTTCAGGAAAATAGGTCTTTCACGCCCTGTAATTGTTATTACTCTAAGTAATCCTTCATAACTTTTCCTTTGAAGTATAGAATGTCAACATCTTGATTATATCAGTATTTTCTCAGAATTACTGGTGCTATCCATTTTAGTTGTTGCAAGTCCTCAAGTGATATGGTTTATTTGGTATAGTTCATTGTGGTTATATTGCACCAGGACACAAGAAGGATGGTCCTTGCCAAGACCTACAGGTTTCATTTACTCAAAATCATTTTTAACCATTGATCTGAAAAAGCAGTTACATACAGCTGATGGTTTAGACATTTCTAAACAAGTTTGATGCAATACACAACATCCATATGAAAGCCTCAATCTGACAAAGCTATTTAAGAATATGACTTGAATTCATAGGTTAACATTATGGTTTTGAGGAGGTAAGAAGACCAACTCTGTGAAAGCAAAATACAACAACCCTACTGAGAAAGTTATCAGCTTGACCAAAAAGAAATTCCAAAGAAATATTCTTATTTACCTTATTTACATTTGGACTAATGTCTTCATCTTTGGCTCTTGTACCCTTCAGGAAATTTCAAACTGAACTTTTTATTAAATCTACTGGGTAAGATATTTCTTGTTTTACTGCCCATGTTTAGGGATAGCTCATCTTGTTCTTATTTGGTACTGCTCAGTTATTGCTTACCCAGTTTCAATTCAGATAGAAATCATACAAGGAGGTACTGAAAAGTTCTATTTGGTCAAAAAGGAATTCCAAAAAATATTCTGATGTTTGGTTCTTTTGTTACATTTTGGAGCCCAGAACTTTTCTGCACCTCCTCATAATTAAAGAAAAATTATATTTAAAAACAAATACATGAAAAAATAGTATGGATTCAACAAAATATGCACAGAGAAACTGGTAAAGAAAATATCTTTGATAAATATATGTAATATTCACAAGATTTGAAAGGGGTTTTATTCCCTCTAAAAAATTATTTAACTTTATTTTCTGAATGAAACTAAACTTCCTTCTGTTTGAAAATACCTCATTCTGAGAGAGTATTGTGGACAGGACATATGACAAATGTGGAAGTTTTCAGGAGAATAGCAGCTACAAAGAAACTCTTGATAACAATCAGAGAAATTAAATTTTTAAAATGCATAATGAAAAAAGAATGCCTCAAGAATTTAATGCACACAGCACACTAAATAAAACAAGTAAAGAAATTTAAATATGTGGGAAGTATTCTAACAGAGGATGGACAGTGTGACATTGAGATCAAAAGACACATTGGCATGGCCACAGATGCATTTCAAAAGCTAACCAGAGTAATGAGAGACAGGAAAATCTCATTGGAAATAAAGAAAAGGCTGTTGGACTGCTATGTGATATCTTTTCTTCTGTATGACAGTGAATCTTGGACAATCTACTGAAGGATGAAGGAGAGGCTTGGGACAGCAAAAATGTGGTTCTACAGAAGGATGCTGAGAATACCATAGATTGAGCATATGAGAAACAATGAGCTGTTGGAGATGATGCAAATGAAAAGAAAACATACTTAATATCAGGAAGAGACATTTGAGGCTCTTAGGACACATAATGAGGAAGGAGGGTCTAGAGATTCTAATACTCACAGAATGGATAGAAGGAAAGAGAGACAGGTGAAAGCAGTGTGAAAAATATTTGATAGGCTTGAGCAAATGGATGGTGAAGTGAGGTTTGGGCAAGATATCAAGAGGAAAATGACAGATCCAAGTAGAAGCATGATCACCTACATACTGAAGAGACAGCACATGAAGAGTATTGAAAAAAAAAACGAAATCAAAGAGAAACTATAATTCTCATTGAGAAGTCTTAGTAAAATGATGGCATAACAAGGAACTACAAAGACAAATAGAAACAGTAAAAGAGCAATAAAAGTTGTAGAGAAGCAAGATCGCACACATTCTCAAAGACAAACCATGTACAGTTAAGAAAAATGGTTCATCTAGAGAATACTGTACAATATCTTAATTCAGGTAAAAAGCTAGACTAGTTTCACAGAATAAGTCATGTTTCAGATTAATTCATTAAAAACATTGAATATGGAGTCAACTTTATATATTTGAAAGCTCATTTTAAAAATCAACAGTAAATTTTCTAACCTATTTATAAACTAGGTACCCAACTAAAAAAAATTTTTTGAATGCTATACGTAAGGTTTAAAATTAATTTTAAAAAATGAAAAACTTTCTTGAAGTTTTTAGTTTTAATTTCATGCTAAAAGATTAAATTTAATTTTTTGCAATATAATTCTCTTTATTAAAATAAGATACTTTTCTGAAACTTTATTTGAGGAACATTCAGCCAATCAGTTAATAGTCATACATGATACACGTTTGAGTGATCATTCTCTTGAATCATGACTGACTAAGCAGAAGATTTTCCTGCAGTAGGTTGCCATTACTTTCTGCATTATACTGGTTGCCAACCAAGGCTATAGAACTCTATTCAACTCATAGCTAGAGGGAAAGGTATTAATCTATTTCTTCTCCCTCCAGCTATAAGGAATATTAACTGATTTAAAGCATAATTAACCTGATTTAAAACAAATATTTACTTTGTGTTTACAATATCCAAAAAATGCATTTTTCAACCCAAGAGTAGCTGTTTGCAGGCTTGACAGCTTGTTAACAAAATGATATTTATCTAATCTTGTTCTATGGAGGCTTTAGGCATTACAAAAGTAATTGACACAAGCAACTTTTGTATATAATTTTTAATTACTCGGTAACCATAAAAATTCAAGAAAATCTGTTTTATTGAATTTTAAATATTTTTGGCTGTAAATTTACTATATTTATCACTGTTATTTTCTGATAATATCCTGCATGGTCCACTGTATAATAGAAAATAGGTATGTTTATACATATAAAAAAATATTCAACCTTTTTTTTAAAATAATGGTGCTTGATGATCATACTAAGCTTTTCAATTTTGATTAGTAAATATAGTTTTTACTTAATAATGATATCAACTAACTTTTCTTTTTATAATTATATCACCCCAAGCAAGTCAGTCCATTGCCACTAGTGTGCAGGGGGTTACATAGGAGAAACGTTATAAGAAAGAGTGACAGGTTATAGGGTGTGTCAGGAAGTGGGTAAGAGAAGGGTTAAGATACTGAGAGTGGAATGGATGGAGAAGGGAGCATGAGAGAGAGGATGCAAGTTAGCACGATAGATGACTATTGACTTTACACTTAAACCCCTAGAGATTGTAGCTGTCAGGGAAGCAAATAAACAGAAGGGAATTCTACAGGCAGTAAGTGTGAGAAAAGAAGCTGCTTGAGTAGAATTTGTGTTTACATTTTATTGGTTTCACAGTGAAAGGGTGGGACCTAATTGCTAATCTTGTGGCTCAAGCAAATTCATGCATAGGAGGAACCAGAGAGCTAAGTTCATCAGAGCAAAAGCTGTGAAAGTACTTGTAGAAGAGACACAGGGAAGCCACATTGCACCAGGGAGAAAGTGTCTGTATCTTGGCTGCCAGGTCAGGATTGATCACATTACAACTGGTGCAGAAGTTTAAAGATTTAAAAACCAGCACAGAAATTTAAAAGATTTCAAACTTTGAATTATTCTAATTTAACTTTAAAAAAACAACAATTCTTGTAAAAATTCATTATTCTTCGAAAAAATTTTATCATAAGACAATAGTGTCTATAATATATCTTACTCATAGAAACAATTAAAAGCCATTGTAATTAAATAATATCTTAGTTTTGATTGCATTTTTTATTTTATGATTCAGAGCAGATTTTCAGTCAATGAATAACTATTTGAAAAAAAAAATTAAGGATTCACATTCTCCAATGAGTCCTGTTTTTAACTAATATAAATATGAAACAGCACAAAATTTAATTCCCTAAAATTTCATTATGTAAGGGAGGATAAAAAAAAAAAAAAACATTTTGTTTTAAATATCATTATTTTTTGAATAAGTCCAGAGCATCATTAAAATCTCACAACTATTTGATTTTTGCAAGAATTTCTAAATCAATGTGTTTTGTTCAGGTTTTTTTTTTTTTTCCAGGAAATTACCATAGGCCCACTACTGACACAAGAAAAACAAGATTTTTAACCAAAATTTTTCAAATATACTAGAAAGGCTTAAAAACTTAAATAAAAATAACTTTGGTCTTTCCTCTTAATAAAAACAATTATTTTGATGATGGAACTATTTTTATCAAGTTTGGAGCCTTTTTTCATTATAGCATGCTTTTTCTTTTTTTTTAAGTAAAAAAGTGGGAGGTACCTAATAAACTAATGAGCCTTGTTAAAAAAATATTACATGTCAAAATGTAATGTATGGCAATTTCATTAAACTTTGAATGGAAAGAAGTCTCTGAACAAAAATGGAATATACATTATTTTCATGCAGTTTATTGTCCTCATTATTATTGTTGATTATCCTCTCATCATAATTATTGTTACTATCATGTTTCGGCCATTGTGCTCTCTGGCCTTCATCAGGTGTGTTAATCCAGGTCACATATAGGCAATTTCTAGCTGAACACTTTCTTTATTCTAAATGGTAGATTGTCTAAGGATATCATGTCTTGTTCTTATTTTAGCACTGCTCAGTTATTGCTCACCTCATTTCCACTAATCCAAGTTCACATTGCCAGGCCAGGGATTGAATGCACAATTACAATGTCACCAACTTCATGAATAAACACTTTAATCCAGTGAGAAAATTGTGTGTGAAAAAAACATTGTGATAACAACAACAAAGATAAAGACAATAGTTTACATGTAAATAATGTAAATAATAACTCCTCACCCCAGAAATTCAGAGAGTTGGTTGTTTTGTTTTCATGGCAAATCAACCTCAGCGGGTTATTTATTGCTGGTAATACCTTTTTCTTTCAACAATTTATTGTTGTTTTTATATAAGCTTTTGTGTCTAATAATACATTTTTCTTTTCGGGGTATCAAGATTGGGATTTGTTTTTAAGGGCAGGGTCACAGAGTCCTACCCTTCTTATTTAACCCATAACTAGAGGGAAGGGACGGATAAATACCTTTCCCAAGAGTACCAGTGCTTAAGTGAATGCAGGGTATTCAACTGGAATTTGAACTTGGCTCACCAATTTCTCTTTCCGAGCCGATATCCATGGCACCACAATGCACATCCATCACTAAACACTTACAGCACCTGGTATTCCCAAGCAGTCACCCATCTAAGTACTGACCAGGCTGAACATTGCTTAACTTCAGTAATCAAGCGAGAACCAGTGTATTCAACATGATAGGCAGTAAGCAAATTCAGAGAGAGAGAACATAATATATTATTTCATGGTAGTTTAAAACTGAATTCACACTTAAATTTGAATTAGTCAACAACTGCCTTTATAAAAAGTTAATAATGCTTTATCATTGTTAGAGAGTTGAATAAAATTAATAATAAACTATGCCAAATTTAAAAAATACAATATAATGTCTATTATTGAGTGACAAACTTGAGCAAGATTGACTTATTAAACCTTCATGGGAGAAACACAGATGTCAACCTGAATATCAGGCAACAGATAATACATGCACATATATATATATATATATATATATATTGTTTTTTGTTGTTGTTGAAGAGACATCATGGCTGACATGTTCTATATCATCTACAACCTGTTCCCCCTGTTGGTGCTGAGGGTTCTTATCATACTTTTGTGTAGAAATCCCATCAATCACTTAGCCAACAGAGAAATGCTTTTGACGTGACTATAATAACCACCATTGCCACCCCTGGTTATCATAACAACTGTGTTATGGGAAAATTATTATATATATATATATATATATATATATATATATACACACACACACACACACACGTGTGTGTGTGAGTGTGTGTGTGTTTTGAGAAGGAAAGAAAAAGAACTGCATGTTTATGAGTATATTTATTGATTAAAACTGAAGTATGTAACCTGAATAAAAGTAGAAAAAAGAGAATGTGTGAGAGTGTATTAGGAAGAGAGACAAAGAAAACTGCACCTGTCTATATGTGTCAAGAGATGGTGTGTGTGTGTGTGTGTGTGTGTGTGTGTGTGTGTGTGTTCAGGCATACATTTTTATTCTTATAAAAACAGTCAATGCATGTGCTTATACTAAAAAAAAACTGCTCTTCCCAACACCACCACCTCCACCCCCACCCCAGAGACAGTAGTGTGTTCAAATGTATGTGATAGCAAGTTCATATTTTCACATTTATTCTGAAAAGAGGTGAGAATGTGTGTGTGTGTGTATTGATTGAATGTCAAGATTGAATGGGTGTATTTATATTTTAGAAAGAAAGAGCATATGTGAGTTTCAATTTATTGTATAGAGCAAGTTTATATTGAGATAAAAAATTAAATTGAAAAAAAAAGATATGAAAGGTATACTCTTGCATCGGCTGAGTAAGATGCTCCCCCACACCTTCTTCCCCAAGTTACAAGACAGCAAATTCATGCAAAAGAAAGATTATAAAGAATTAATAAAATAAGTGCCCCACCTTTAAGGAGGTCCCATACACTGAAAGATATTGGGCCTCAGACTCACACCAGACCCCAAGTGAAATTTAAATATATGATCCATCATTAAAGATGCATGCAAAATGATCAGCTCCCAGTACTGCTCCAGCAAGTACCTGACTCTTCATGCTATCCTCTACCTTCATAAGAGTCAGATCAGGCCAAAAATAGAATACTATACCCATATCCGGGCAGGAGTTGCCCAGGCCTCACTTTCTAGTCTTGATAGAATTCAAAAGAATCTCAAAGGACTTTTTTGAAGAAAAATTATTTTCCACACTCGAACATCTCTCTCTCAGGTAGGATGTAGCAAGTCTCTCACTACTCTGTCACTACTACCATGGAAAGTGCTCAGACAAACTGCATCACCTGGTTCTACAAGGTCTGACTTTTACAGCTAGGACCTACCAGGCTAATTAGAGAGTAGCAAATCACCCACTCGTCCTCTGTATTCCATAGGTGAAAGTTCCACTCAAACAGTTTCTTCCCACAAACCATGGCCATATGGTACAAACTTCCAAGTGTATGTTCACCCGCCTCATCCGATCACTGTAATCTATGCCTGTTTAAGTCTAGAATCAACTGTTATCCTCCCCTTCTATCCAAATAAACTACCCCTTAATTTAATTTGGGAAGGAATAAAAGACCTATATTTTGTTCTCTGTAAACTCTACAAAAAAAGCTTTACTGATTCTTGCTATTCAGCTTGTTGGAAAATGACTCCTGTAGTTCCTGTCTTTAAGAACTCTGGTCAACCCACTAACCCTTTAAATTATTGCCCTATGAGTCTTAACAATTTGTGGCCAAGTACTGAATCAGTTAAGCTTGTAACTTCTCATGGCCTATTTTTTTCAGGTAAACAGTATGGCTTTTGTTTCTCAAGGTCATTTCCATGCATTAACAGTTATTACTGAATCTGTATATCAGGCTTTATACAAGTTCATTTTGTATTACTACAAGGCTTTATTTTCATACTTACATTGTTTTTTATTGACATCAATGAACTTCTCAATGTCTTCAGTGCCAGTACTCTGGCTAGTTCTCTCAAAATTCTTGACAAAAATCAATGAAGGGTGTCCAATATTATCAGTTGTCGCCTTTACCATTACCATGATGCTGATTCCTTCTACCTTTTTTATAGACTAGCAGTGTAGCCCGGCGTTGCTTGGGTGTAATGAAAGCTTTAAAACTAATCCATGGTTCTGGAGCTCAGACTCAGCCTAAAGAATATTTGTGTGAAGTTTGGTGAGAATCGGACAGAAATTGTGGATTTATATAAAGGACATACAGACAGATAAACATACACACACACAAACATCTTGCCTTTTATATATATATATTATCAATTTTCTGCACTATTGTAAGAACTGCAACCTTGAAACTTCTGAATATATCTAAATCTAAATCTAAACTTATTTATAAATGGAACTTTGTGTGTGTGTGTATGTCCATTACCTATAGACTCTAAAACAGCTGAACTGATTTTCTTGAAAATTTACACAGTTGTACAATAAGCATCTGCGAGTGTTCTTAGCTAGGTTTTGTGTCGAGGTACCCCCAATAAATAACAAAAATCGATAATCAAAAAATTCGGGTTATAGTAGGAGTGGTCCGATTTTAATTAAATTTGATACACTCATAGACAAAGACATAAGAAACAATATTCAGAAGTTTCAAGGTTGCAGTTCTTACAATAGTGCAGAAAATTGATAATATATATATATATATATATATATATATATATATATATATAACAAAGACAAGAAGTTTGTGTGTGTGTGTCTGTTTATCTGCCTGTATGTCTATTTTTTTTCAGCTCTTTTATTTTAGTTTTTGCTTCGGGTTTGGCTCTAAGTAGGTATAATTGTAGTTCTTAGTCTCAGCCATGATACCATTTACTCAGAGGACTTATTTAGCCTTCAAAATTCAGTTTACGATGAAAAAAACTTATTTGATATCGATAGCAGGAAATCAAAATTTGACTTACATCCATTCATTTTTCTTTCAGTCTACGGTTTCGCTTTAACTGGAAAAAACTATTGCTTTTTAGTCTTTTGTGCCAACGTCCAAAGAGTCTGAGTTCCAGGACCATGGAGTAGTTTTAAAACTTTCATTACACCCGAGCAACGCCGGGCTATACTGCTAGTTACTCATAAAGCCTACTTTATTGGAGTCTTTCAGCAGACAGTTGTTCAGATCTACCAATATGAATGCTTGATACATTGCCATCTTTATTTTCATACATGAAAAGTATTACTAATATATTAATTTTACATTTTTCAAAGGAAACATTGTCAGTTATTCTGTATTTGGACTATAGTCCTCATCTTTGATGCTTCAGCCATTGTACGTATTGTCAGTTGTTATTAATCTTCGGAATAGAAATAATTTCATTTTAATTTCAATTGCTTTTTACCACAATTCTCAAACTGTCATTCATTTGGTATTATCAGGCAAAATGAATCAATAAAAAATATCTTACAGTAAAACTCATATTCACATCCTTCAATGAAAATTAAATTAAATTGAAAGGAATACAAGTTAAAAAAATAATTAGTAAGAAATTAAAAATAATATCATTCATACTACAAGTAAAAACTTGTTGCATACCAGTCTCAACTTTATACTACATTATATTGCATATAAGCTTCATGTATAGTGTAACCCCTGATTTTTTATGAAAAAAAAAAAAAAAAAAAAAAAAAAAAAATTGTTTTTCATGGTAACTCATGTAGAATGCAACCACAGCTTCTGAGCAATACCAGTGAGTATACTGTAGTCAAATTTTGCAGTACTGGGCATTATTCTGGACATATTTTATAGCAAATAAATGATCTTCATTCCTTTTTTGGTATAAAACTACCCCAAAATGGTAAAAAAAAAAACACACTGGAATTCAAACTCAGCTCCCCACTGCACCACAATGCACAGGCTCTGATCACCAGTCACATAATATTGAGATATTTGTAGTACCATGTCATGCAGTGATACATGTCCTGGCATGTATTTCTGGTAGGCAACCTTGAGGCCATGCCATGCTATGGCTGGTTTGTATTACCATTGACAACAAATAGTGACTATTAAAGTAGTCTTTTCTCTCTTCCTCAAAATGAATCTTTTGGAAAACACAACTAAAGGAAATAGAACTAAACCAGTCAACAAAAAAAAAAAAAAAAGACCTACCCCTGCCTCTCCCCTCAGTCTTCCTTTCATAGTTTCCATTCCAACTTCAGCAATGTAGAAACTTTTCTCATGAAACAATTGCCAGATATCTTTGCTTTCCATGAAACTAACTTCAATTCTTCCATTGCTACCAATGAATTCTTGGTTCCAGGCTATCTCCCCCTTTGCCAAAAAGATTCCAGCACTCACTTGCATGGCCTTGGAGCTGACATCTGGGATAATCTTCTGATTGCCAAGGAACTGTCTCTCAAGACCCCAGACTACTACTTCATGTGTGTCCAACTTTCATTACTAAACTGTTAGCTATATTTTTTTTTCCTTTATCACTCCCCACTATTTCCAGGATTGCAGTATATTATACGTAATAGCT
This sequence comes from Ascarosepion bandense, assembly GCA_037127315.1. Lineage (NCBI taxonomy): Eukaryota > Metazoa > Mollusca > Cephalopoda > Sepiida > Sepiidae > Ascarosepion > Ascarosepion bandense. The sequence continues at coordinate 925,331 of JBBBDQ010000278.1, forward strand.
GACAGTATAGGAAAGGTACTTTCTTTCCCCCCCTGTAAAAATATTTATCTTTGGTGACTTTAATGCTGTCAGAATTCAAACATTAAATTTTTCAGTTGTCCAATCTCTTACTGAAATTGTGAACTTCATTACTCATTTCCCAAGCAAAACCAAACAAAATGCTTCTCTACTAGATTTATTTCTTACCTCCTCTCCTCAATCTCACTGAGCTTAGCCTCTTGATACCTCTGACCACCCTGTGGTAGCTATTCATATTCAATCATCTATCAAACAGGAACCCACTATCTGCAAAACCTCTTTCCAATACCAGCATGTTGATTGGGACTTATTCTGTGATTTTCTTTATGACATCTATAACCTCCCAATTGAAAATTGCACCACTAATGTTTTGTTTTTTTTCTTGGGTCAAAGCCAGCATGGATACTTTCATCCCTTCTCAGAGATTCCAGAAAAAACCTTAATCTTCTCGACGGTTCACATCAACATGCTCGGCCACTATAGCGCACAGGAACAACTATTTTCAACTAAATCAGCAGGACAGCTCTTATCACAACAGGCATCTATTCATTGCTGCTTGCAATAAATGTGAGTGAATCCTTGAAAAAGCAAAGCCCCTGTTTGCTGAGAAAATGAGGTACCACATAACCCCTAATAACTTTGGCTCTTGTGATTACTGGCATCTATGTAATAGATCATTAAATAAGTATAAGGTCTCTATTCCTCACCTCTTCAATCAATTTGAGTTGTTATTATCCTCTGCTGATAAAGCTAAATGCTTTGCCAATAAATTCTCAAACTCTACTCTTCCTTGCCTAACAATCCTTCTAGAATTGAGTCTCTGTTGAGTGATATGCATATAACCCCTTCCATGGTTTCTGCTATCATCTCTAACCTAGATCCCCACAAAGCATGCAGACCTGATGGCATCTCTATAATAGTCATTAAGAAGTGTTCTCTCGAACTGGTTCCGGGTTTTCTCTAAACTGTATAATAAAAGCCTCACTGCCTCCTGCTTTCTTGCCTGATAGAAGACATCTGTTGTTCCAGTTTTTAAGAACTGGTGAGTTGTTTGACCTTCAAACTATCAGTCTAATAGCCTTCTACCTCTTTTTTGGAGACATCTAGAGGCCTTAATCAAGGCTGAATTGGTTCATGATTTATCATAACAGGACCTTTTCTCAAACAAGCAATATGGCTTCCATCTCTCCAGATCAACTGCTGATATACTGATGACAATTGCAAAAAGAGTCTATCATGTTCAAGATAAAAACAGTGAAACCCAGGCTGTAGCATTTGACATCTCAAAAGCCTTCGACAGGGTCTGGCATCCAAGTCTCCCCCATAAACTGAAAAGTTACAGTGACTTGAGACACAAATTTGAACTCACTCAGTCTTTTCTATCAAATCATGAAATGAAAGTTATCCTAGACAACCACTTGTCTGGATCATTTCATACTAATGTGAGTATCCCCAGGGATCTATCCTTGGTCCTATTCTATTTTTAATTTCCATTAATGACCTTCCTGATGACATCAGCTGTCAACTTGACATCTATGCCAATGATGCAACAATTTACTACCTGCTGCCACAGTGAGGCTGATTAGTCCAACAAGGTCAAAGCAACAGCTGATGTCAAAAATGACCTCAAGTCCATCATTAATTGGGGCAAAAGATGACTTGTTAATTTTAATGCCTCCAAAACTAAACACATCTCCATTAATCGTCTGAGAAACCCCTTACTACCTTCCATCAGCATAGCTGATGCTAACCTCCAGGAAAGTGACTTGTTGCACCTTTTCAAGTTCATGTTCCTAGCTGACATGAAATGGAAAGACTATATTGAATTCATTGCTAGGTCACTGTGTCAGGTGAGACAATTTTTCTCTCCAGAATCTATCTTATATATCTATAAGTCTACCATTAGCACTTGCTTAGAATATTGTTGCAACATGATCTGGTGCCCCTGCTATTTATCTTTAGCGTCCTCATAAGATCTGGCAGCTCAGCTTCAGTGGCTTCCCCACTGCTGTTAGGTTGCCTCCCTGTGTCTTTTCTGTAAATACTTTCATTGTAATTGTTCAGATGAGCTCTTCACTGTAGTACCTGGAGATTTTGGATTAAGTACAGTACTAGTACTAGACTGGCATTGAGATTTCATTAATTTACTGTTGAACTAGTTAGATGTAGCCATAATTTCTATGGTAACAATTTTTCATGCACTTCTCACTTGGGGAACTCCCTTCCAACTCCATGCTTTCCAGTCAACTTTAATCTGCAAAAAATTAAATGCAATGTTAATCACTATCTACTGTCGTACCAGTTTACTCTTTTTTCTTTCTGATCCTCATCGTTTCTGTTCCTAATTCTTTCACACCCTGTAACCCCTGTATTTTCATGATACCCTTGCTTGGGGTGATACTGATTTTTAAAAAATTACAATTTTACATACAAACTGTTTTTCTTATGAATTTTCTTATTACTTCACAGCAAAATCAAATACAAATACTGACAGCAGATGTAATTCTTTAGAACAAAGTTCAATCTACTTAAAAATACATTGAGAAAAACCGATGGTTTTAAAGCAAAATTTCCACTAAAATGAACCAAGAAAAAAAAATTAGAAAGAGGAAAATTCTACTTCAACTTTATATTTTCCCACTACATGGGAACTGTGAGCATGTCCTCTCTTAATTATGCAGAAAGAATACTTTTCTCTCTGCTATATAGTCAAATATTTAGTGAGGGGGGGGGGAGATAAAAATCATTTGATATCATTCATTTCTCTTTAACAGTGCACCTGTCATGTCTGAAAGATGAGCAAAGAAAAGAACATCAATATTACAAAGCAGCTTTTAAGCTATATTTACTACAAGTACAAATATAAACAAAAACGGGACAAGAAAAATTTAACTTATCTTTTCTGACCAGTAATAAAATATATATTCTTTATTCATTTATTCTTCAGCAATACCAGTATTTTCTTATATAACAAATTTCAGGAATCTGAAGTTCCATATAACAAGCTAATAATCCAGTTCCTCAAACATCACAACTAGTAATTTATTTCATTTTCTTAGTCACTATGAATAAATACTAAGCAAATCATGTAATCATCAAGACTCTACCTTTTGACATTTTATGATTACTTTGAATTTTTTTTTTTAATCACATCACCCCAAGCAAGGCAGTAACACCACTGATGTGCAGGGGGCTACGTAAGAGTGAAAAGATTGGAAAAGAGAAACCCGGAAACCACATCCTAAACAGGGAACAAGGTATGAGCCTCTTCACCTGTTCAATAGACATGGGTGGAGTGTGAAATGGGTGATAGTTTAGTCTATCTACTCCAATTAAATATAAAATATAAAGCTTAGTGTATGCTCATGCAATAATTAAAAAAGAACATTGGGAGAAATCTTTTTTTTTTCATAAACCATGAAGTGCATGGCTATAACTGTTTTGTATATGACAGAAGATGAGACTAAAAAGAGAGAAAAGGAGAGAAAACTGAACAGGCAAGACAGATAATTGTGATAAAGAAGTAGTTGGAAAAGTAACAAAATGTGTAAAAAGACGAACGCAAGAGCAAAAAGGTGGACACGAATGCAAGAGCGAAAAGGTAGATATGAAAACAAGAGGTACGAATACACAAAGAAATATTGAAAGAATACAAAGCATAAAACAAGAAAAATTGAAAGAAAGGGTAGTAGAGAGAAAGAAAAGCAAATATTTAGAAAAAAAAAATGGGCGAGTTTTATTGAGTGCCAAAGAGCAGTCCGTGAGGACAAATAGTCCATGAGAACAGTCAGATGTTTCAGGTTCAAATGTAATAGCTTTGATTGGCCCTTTAATACAATTAAAAAGAACAACCTTATACAGAAAGTAATGGTCTACCAATTTTTCTTCTCCCTCTTTTTCTAAATGGGGACAAAATGCTTGATTAATGAGCATGCTAATCAGAAAAAAAAAATAGAATCCTCACCTGGGCGGTGGGTGGAGAACTGGACAAACTGAATTGTGTCACAAATGAGAATTTAATTAGAGATAAATGGAAAGACATTAAGCTCACTAAATGTCAGTATTTTTCTCATTAGGCTTTTTCTATTACTTGATGTCACTTCAGTAATGCAAAGTTTACAATGCAACCCTTACCTCAAAGAAGGGCTCTCTTTCCAAATTCAGAATTTTAAAACCATTGTTATAACCATTCTTTCAGAATATTATACAGAGTGCAATGAATAAATTGTTTAAATTACACAAAAATTAAAATATTGCTAGCATCTTATTTTAACTGACATTTTTTTTTTAATCATATCACCCCGAGCAAGGCGGTAACGCCACTGATGCGCAGGGGGATATGTGAGAGTAAAAAGATTGGAAAAGAGAAAGCCGGAAACCACATCCTAAACAGGGAACAAAGGATGAGCCTCTTCACCTGTTCAATAGACGTGGGTGGAGTGTGAACCAGGCAATAGTTTAGATTATCTACTCCAATTGAAAAAAAAGAAATGAGTGAAAAGATTGGAAAAGAGAAAGCAAAAAACCACATCCTAAACATGGCACAAAAATATCTTGACATAATAAAGAGTAGATTTACTCAATAAAAGCACCATTTGCTTCAACCACAGCCTCCAGACGATTTCAATTTGAATCTCTTCTGGACAGTCTCCTTGTTTAAGTTGATGAATGCTGTCATAATCCTTGCCTTCAGTTCATGTTTTGTGTTACAAGGAGTTTTGTTGGTCTCTTATCCAACTGTGTCCCACAGTCTGGAAAGGTGGGTAATGTGGTTACAGAAATTGTCTGACAGCCATGACTGGAGTCTCCTGCTTGTGTGGTACAGTGCAGAGTCCTATTGCCAGACATAGGGTCTTTCAGCGGTTACCCTCTTGATACAGGTCAGCACTACTTCCTCAATTCACTTGATTCAGGCCTCTGTGTTGAGTCTGAAGCTGTCTCTGTTGAAAGATGAATGGAGGCATCACGTTTACATCACTAATGATCACTCCATACACCATGATGTTGACTGGAAATGTCATCCAAGTCTTTCTGAATCCTCTGCACCATCCTTAGATTGACGCCTAAATACTTTGAAATGTTTGTATTGGCACTTCTGGCACAACTGCCGAGCAGTACAGCATGCCATTTCCAAATTTATGGTGGAGTAAATTGCATCATTGTGCTCTTTTTCTCACAGATGGGGCTCAACTGACCCTATTATACTGAACAGTCAACAAAATCAAAAATATATAATGCACATGCATGAAATTAAAACTGTAAAATGGTGACAATTTACCCATTACACCCTGTATATATTGGATGTATTTGGGCAGCAAGTTTTCATCTATTCCACCCACATCTACTAAACAGGTGTAGAGGCTCATCCCTTGTTCCCTGTTTAGGATGTGGTTTCCGGCTTTCTCTTTTCCAATCTTTTCACTTTTCATTTTTGCTTATTTTTTTTTTTCAATTGAAGTAGATAGACTGAACTATCGCCCGGTTCACACTCCATGCATGTCTATTGAACAGGTATAGAGGCCCATCCCTTGTTCCCTGTTTAGGACGTGGTTTCCGGCTTTCTCTTTTTTAATCTAGTTACTCTTATGTAACCCCCTGCACACCAGTGGCCTTGCTTGGGGTGATATGATTAAAAAAAAAAAAAATTCCAGTCTGGTTCAAGACTAATAAAAATTCATTAAGGGTTTATTATTTTTCAATATTGTGTATTATTTTCCTGGTTTCCAGTAAAAAATTGAATATATATTGCCTGACATTCATATACTTTCAGTCTGCACGATAAATCTTCATAAAAACTTACAAATGAAAAGGCCTGTATTTTGTTTTAAGTTTTACAAGAATCCATCTAGAACATTTTAGTGACTACAGTTTGGTACAGTGCATTTAAGTAACAAGTAACATTTCAGAAATTGGTATGCTCTTTCACCCTCAAATGGTAAGCATTTTAATTACATGAGACAAATGAAAATTGAATAATAATGGCTATCTTTCTATTTTTAACAAGCTCAGTAAGGTGGATTAAGTTATGGTTTTTGGTGTTAAAAAAATAAAACTATGTACTAAAGGAATTTTTCATTTGGTAAAAAAAACCCTAAAGAAAAAATAAATAAATAAAATTAAAAAAATAATACTTCAAAACAAATGTTTGAGGCAACATTTAATTTATATGTGCACTCAACAAAGACAAATGACACAAACCAAATTTAAGAACAAATGAAATTTATTGTTAACACACAAAATATGAATGAATAACACAAATTAAGTACATTGTGTGCCAAATGATGGTTAATAACATGTATGCAAAAAATAATCAATGCAAAATATGCCTTTTTACAATAAAAATTACAATGCTGCATAAGGTTCTCGAAAATTTAAAAAAATTAAAAAAAAAACAACATAAAATATAGAAAAAGGTGAAAATACTTCTTGGAATAGTTTTCAAAGAAGTGGTACTTTTTTTCCAAAAAGTTTGTGGTAACAGTGAAGAATAGAATAATCACACCAACCAAAGACTTGATATGAGAGTGACTTTTCAATTTTTGGCTGTTGGTTGTCAAATTTCTTCTGTATTGTTTTTCTTTCTGAACCAGATTAACTTGGGTTCTAGCAGCAGATGTTTGTCAACACCTTCAATTAAATCCAAGGCTCCCTATTATAACCTACAGGTATACTCCAAATTCACTTCTCGGAATTTGGAAGGAAACCTTTTGATTGGTTCTGGATGAAAACCAAATGCAGCTGTTTTCCCACAAATCAAAATGTACCAAAATTTTTAAAATTTAAAAATTAATCAACAATTCAATACATCATCTCTCAGAAAAGCAGAAAATACACACTCAAACAAATCAAATTTCTGATAGTACAAAAGAAAATACATACATAAATATAATAAAGTTATTCGTGTATCTATCAGCACAATTTGGGTTCTGATGTATCATGCAAACTGACAATCCTTTTCCCTTCATACTGAGCACAGAGCCATAGCCTCACCACACTTGGAGTTGCTACTGCAGTTTCTGTACAAAGTAGTTTTCTTTTTAATTATTGGGTAAAGTTGTCCTGGTGTTCAACCAGCTTTCAATTCAGTGTTGTCTTTCTCTTTGATTAATTATTAACCAAAACAAGAGAACCCAGTGTGCCATGCTATTTTTCTCCACCACTGAAAGAAAAAAAAAGGATTTACACCTTTCCAAGAGCATTTGTGCCAAAGTGAATACAATGACCTCAGCCAGTATTTGAACTTGGTATGCTGATCCTATTTTTTGCAGCAATAATCACTACACCACTCACACATTCATCAGTCAAAGTAGTAGGATTTAAATTTCTTAAGACAAGGAAAATCCTTTGTCCAAAATTTAAATTCCAAAGTGTCCAGTTCCATACAATGAAAATGGTAGAAAATGGACAGAGTTAAGATACTTGTGCTCTTTCAATATTAGTTTCGATTTCATTAGACAACACATGTACTGCAAATAAGCACTTATGTCAAGACACAAACGAACATTGAGTTAGAACTCATTTTGTTGCCAAATAGATTCTACTTTGAAAAAGTCACACTAATTGGTAATTTAAAAACAAAGTCTCTACCAAAAATAAGAATAGAAACACAGGTTAAAATAGAAAGAGCCTCAGGTAGTAGCCTGTTAATTATGTATTTAAGACAAAGAAATTCAGAGACAGGTTAAAAGACAGAAAACTGCAGAGACAGATTAAAAGACAGACTGAAAAGGAAGAATATACAGATGAATAAATACAAATTACAGGGTTCAGTATTTTTTTTTTTTTTTTTTTTATTGCCTGCAAACCAGAAGCTTCATGGATTTTCATGAGACATTACACACACACACACACACACACACACATAATATACTGGGTGCAATGGATGAATCATCATCTAAATTATGCAAAAATGAAAATAACACCACCTTCTTCTATGTGTCCTGTCCCTTCAGGACATAGGCAATCATGGCCTTCCACATTTCCAGATCTCTGGTGGCTCTGAGCACACCTTCTCCTGTTACACCATGCAATCCTCGTTCCGTCATCCACCTGATTAGGTCCTTCAAATATGTTATCCGCTGCTTTGCCCTGTCTCTTTTTCCCTCTCTCTGGCCTGTTAGTAACAGGTTCTCCAAGCCCTCCTTCCTCATTGTATGTTCCAGGAACTTTAGCTGTCTCTTCCTGATGCTCAGTATTAATTTCCTTTTTGTTTCCATCATTTCCAAGACCTCATCATTGCGCACATGCTCGATCCATGATATTCGCAGCATCCTTCTGTAGAAAATATATTTACCAAAATTACACAAAAATATTCTGAAAGACTAAAGAGTAGATTTATTCAATAAAATTGCCATTGGTTTCATCTACAGACTTTGGAGTCTTCTGCATCTATTCTGGCTGTTCTTGTTTAATTTGGTGAATGCTGCCTTCAGTTCATCATTGGTGTTACAAGGAATTTTGTTGGTAACTCTCCATATTGAGTCTGAGACGCTGTTGGAAGATGACTATATCATCCAACTCTTTCTAAATCATCTGCACTGTCCTCATATTGACATGCAAACACTCCAAATTTTTTGTATTGGAGGTTCCAGTATGAATGCTAAGCAATAAAGCATACAGTTTCCAACTTCTTGGTAGAATAAACAGAGTGCTCAATATCAAAATGACAGCTACTATATCAGTAGAAATGAATTAAAGACAAAAAATAAGACCATAACTGTCATTATCACAGAAACTATTAGTAAAAATGAATTTTTTGTCTAATTCACACACACATACAGACATTTTTATATATATATTTACAATTGCAAACATCTTTTGGATATTAGATTTTTTTTTAAGTGTATGAATTTACATTATTGAATCACTTTTGCCAATCTTCTACAAGAAGAGAGACAGCCTGGCTCGAAAATCAATATTTGGAATTCTAGCTTTTACACAGAACTGAACCCCAATTAGTAGTAACAGTGTCAAACCCATTCCTATCTCACCCCCATGTAGCAAGCCTGATAGCTATATGAATACTGAAGAGAATAGTAATAGATCCAAGCACAAAATAGTTTTAAAATAAATAGCTCAGTTTATATGAGAAGAGGCTGAGAAGTTGTCAGCCTAAATTAACAAATACCAGAATATTTTTTATCCATTTTGGTTGGGCACAGACTTTTTCAGTACCTCTTTATGTGTATCACATATATGATCTTAGAAAAAAAATTAAAAATAAACAACACAAATAATAATAATGTAAAACAAAGAAACTATTTTCCAGAAACTATATCCTCTCTATTATGATAATGACCATTGTGTATTATTTATTTCTGTCCTGTCACAGTCATAGAGAAACAATACCGAGGCTGCATTGATTCAGTTTTGTTCTTAATTATCAAATTTAGTTTTGGTATATTAGGGTTTTTTGGTATATGTAGGAATTCTAAGACCGGCCATGTTTGTTTTTTTATTTTTTATTTTTTTTATTGTTCTCTCTCTCTCCCTTGCTAACTGGACACATGGCTCTGAGGTGATCCCCCACCATCACACTACTGTCTGTTACTGGTAACTTAAACTTTCCAGAACTGTATAGAAGAAACAAAATGAAGATAATTTTTGAAATTTTCTTAACTTTTTTCTGACAGCCAGCCTGCAACTTGGTGAGTTTAGCCAGTGTGATCTTATTTTTTATTATTTTTTGAATTATTTATTTATTTATTTTCATTTGTATTTTTTTTTTCGGTTCTTATCTTTTCTGCCTAATTTTTGTGTAAATTGTTCTTAATTATCAAATTTAGGTTTGACTTATACTAAGTTAAAACTTAGTTAACTTCAGTCACACATTTATTCTTTTTTTTTTAATTGGAGTAGATAGTACCTTCTATCGCCCGGTCTCACTCTCCACCCCCTTCTTTTGGACAGGAGTAGAGGTGATCGCCTTGTTTCTTGTTTAGGAAGGGGTTCCCGGTTCATCTCTCTCTTTTTCGGTCTTTATGTCGGTTTGGCTGGAAGCTTTTTGCAGTTGGTGAGTATGGTGGCAATGTCTCTTCATTCTGAGGGTACCGGGTTGGCAGTTTCCTGGTTGCTGCTTCCGACTGGTAGTTAGGAGCCTGAACTCTTGCGTAGCATCTCGAGAGGCTGCTCTGATCAACAGTTGAATAATATCGGGGTTCCTGTAGTGCCATTTCGCGCATGGACGGGCGTCTCTGCATGAATTTCCGATGGGCAACCCTGAGGCCACATTATGCTGCAGGCGGCGCCATTCACCATCCTTCACCTGCTGCAATTAACGACCATCTGACCCTACTCTAGACCTCTCTCTATCCACAACTATAACCAGCATGAAATTAAACAAACAAAATAGCAAGCCTAAACCAGCTAGTCGTAAATCGCCCAAACCTATCTGCGTTACCTTCACAAATATACGAGGTATTCGCAGTAACTTTAATAGTGTAGAGTCTTTCCTTCTAACTAACTCACCCGATATCTTAGCTATATGTGAGACTAACCTTGACCCTTCTATCCCCTCTTCAGAGCTGTTCGTTCCTGGTTACGTTCCTCTCTTCAGGAAGGACTCCAATGTCCATATGCATGGGCTTGGTGTATATGTCAGCGAACATCTCCCCCTAGCCAGGGTCACATCTCTTGAATCCCTTGATCATTCCTTCATGTGCTTCCGTCTCTCACTTCTAAGCTCGGTTAGCTATCTCTTCTTCCTCTACCGCTCCCCCTCCTCCTCTGACTGTACGTTACTTGATTGCATCTCTACTAACATCGACAGGGCCATTTCTTCTCACCCATCTGCCCATATATTTGTGTTTGGCGATTTTAACGCCCACCACACCAAGTGGCTTGAAAACTCAGCCACCGACCTTGCTGGGATCCGCACCATGCACTTTTCAATAGCCCAAGCTCTAACGCAAGTGGTGGACTTCCCCACGCGTTTCTCTAAAAACCCTAACGGAAGGGACTCTTTACTCGACCTTTGTTTTACCTCCATCCCAGACTCCTGCACTACCAGGCAACTCTGCCCCCTCGGAAACTCTGACCACGCCGTAGTCTCCATAAACATATCAATCCGCACTAACTCTACCCAAGAAAACCAGACCAGCAGAATAACATACTGCTACCAAAGAGCCGACTGGGACTCGTTCAGGGACTTCCTCTGCGACGTCCCCTGGAACAACGTCTTTGATCTTCCTGTTGAAGACTGTGCCTCCGAAGTCTCCTCTTGGGTTAAGGCTGGCATCGATGCTTTTATCCCGGCCAGAAAATTCCAACTAAAACCAAATTCATCCCCCTGGTTCTCACCCGCTTGCTCGGCCGCTATTGCCCACCGGAACCATTTCTTCCGGCTCTATCGAAGCTGCTCGTCGAACCAAAACAGGCGCCTTTTCACCTCAGCACGGAACAAGTGTAAAAAAGTACTGAACGAAGCCAAGAGGGCATTTGCTACCAGAATTAGGCAATGCATAGCATCCTCTAAGTTTGGCTCCAAAGATTACTGGCGTCTCTGCAAAAGCGTGCTCAGCAGGAACAAGACTTCAATACCCCCACTAATCAATGAATTTGAAGTTCTCACCTCCCCAGCCGACAAGGCTGAATGCTTTGCCCGTAGATTCTCAACCAATTCGACACTGGACTCATTAGGAATACCTACACCAGACTTCCCACCCAGAACTAAGGCTCAACTAAATAACATCCACATTACACCCTCGCTGGTCGCCAAGATAATTGCGCAACTTGACCCACACAAAGCGAGCGGCGGTGACGGAATCCCAGTCATAGCACTGAAGAAATGTGCCCCAGAACTCTCCTCTGTCCTCTCTAAACTCTATAACCTCTGCCTATCTGCTTCCTGCTTTCCTGCCTGTTGGAAGTCCTCCTGTGTAGTACCTATATTTAAGAATTCTGGCGAACCCTCAGACCCCATCAATTACCATCCTATTAGTCTCCTTCCAATCTTTGGCAAAATTTTCGAAGCCATTATCAACGCCGAGGTGATTCAGCATCTTATGGCCAACGGGCTTCTCTCTGACAAACAGTATGGGTTTCGCTTCACCAGGTCTACTGCTGATATGCTAACGACCATTACCGAGTGCATATACCAGGCACTTGACAAGAATGGTGAAGCCCGAACCGTTGCTTTGGATATCTCCAAAGCATTCGACAGGGTCTGGCATGCTGGCCTCTTGTGCAAACTGCGGAGCTATGGGATAACTGGACATCTGTTTGACCTCATCCAGTCTTTCCTCTCTAACCGCACATTGAAGGTGGTATTAAATGGGCATGCCTCCCAAAACTACCAGACGAACGCGGGCGTCCCTCAAGGTTCTATCCTAGGTCCCACACTCTTTCTGATCTACATTAATGATCTCCCCGACACCATTAGATCCCAAGTTGGCATGTATGCCGACGACACAACAATCTACTCCCGCATCGATCAGAAACCAGGTCTGGACGACAAAGTGAACCTCGCTGCCACACTTGAAAGGGACCTCCAATCCGTAGTGACCTGGGGTAGGAAATGGTTGGTAAATTTCAATGCCTCTAAAACAAAGCTGTTATCAACTAATCACCATAGACAATTGCATCTACCTCCCATTAGCATGGGACAGGCTAGCCTCCCGGAGAGTAAAATACTACGCCTCCTTGGCCTTACACTCTCGGCGGACCTCAAATGGAATGACTATATTGAATCCATTGCCAAATCTGCTGCTATGAAAGTGGGCTCCCTGTGCAGGGCCCGGAAATTTTTCCCACCTGAATCTATTCTGCACATATACAAATCTACCATCCGCCCGTGTATTGAATATTGCTGCCATATCTGGTCGGGTGCCCCTGCTGCTCTCCTTGGGCTTCTTGACAAAATACAAAGGAGGATCTGTAACGTGATTGATACTGACTTGGCAAACCGGCTGCAGCCGCTCTCACACCGGCGTGATGTGGCTTCCCTGTGCCTCTTCTACAAGTACTTTCATGGCTTCTGCTCCGATGAGCTTAGATCACTGGTGCCGCCTAAGCATGAATTTACACGAGATACTAGATTAGCAACTAGGTCCCACCCTTTTACAGTTAAACAAATAAGATGTAACCGTAAATTCTACTCCAACAGCTTCTTTTCTCGCGCTTCCCGCCTGTTGAACTCCCTTCCACAAGTCTGCTTTCCCGACAGTTACAATCTCCAGGTGTTTAAATGTAGGGTCAATAGACACCTCCTATCACACTAACTCCCAGCTATTCTCACAACACTCTCATCTACCCAACCCTCATTCTCGGTATCCTTACCCACCTATCACCCACCCTCTGTCATTTCCTATATTTAATCAGCCTTTCTCCACTCTACGTAGCCCCCTGCACAGTAGTGGCAGTGACATGCCTTGCTCGGGGTGAAACGCTTATAAAAAAAAAAAAAAAAAAAATTCTCATTACCACCAGTTATGAAAGCTTTTACTGGAAGTCTGCTCTTTAACATTTCCTTGTTTTTGCAATAATTACATCAAGGAGTGAAGAAAATATATATCCCCTCTTATAATAAATTATTTATTTGTTTATTATTATAAATTATTTATTTCTTTAGACATTATTTTTAATGGATACTCATATTTGAGTGGATAGTCTGTTTTTTCTGTAATTAAACAGGATATTTTTAATATCCATCGGCCTAGATATTTGAGAAATCTTGTTTGGAAAATATTTATTTTCCAGCAGGATTCAAACTTGCAACTCCCATAAACCGGGGAGATGTCGTCATTAAATCTTACATGTCTTACCACTCAATTACAGAAGATTTCTGCTGTGGATAAACAAATGCAACCAAGGACAATATAAAATTTTATGGAAACTTACAACATTGATATTAACTGACATTTGCTTAAATTTGTTTGAATATGTACTGTTTAATTATAAAAATAAAAAAAACAGAAATACGAGTATCCATTAAAAATAAATGTTCAAACAATTAAGAAGGAATTATTATTATATAACATAATATTTTATGTTTATTATTACTTATTCATTATTATTGTTGTTATATATTTGTTTACTATTATTCATTTGTTATGATAATTATTACATAATTATGTTTATTATTTTCATTACTCTTTTGTTCATTATCATTTTTATTATTACTCTTTTGTTATGATTATTTTTCTTTATTATTACTTGTTTATTATTACTAGTTGATTTTTATAAATGTTTTTGTTTATTATTACTGTTTTTTATTACTATTTATGATAATAGTACTACTCATTTTTGTTCATTGCCCTGATTATTATTACATTTTTGTTCACTATTAGTATTACCCTCTTATTTGCTAATTATTACTTTGTTTCTTTTTACTCTTTTTTATTATTATTTACTTTTATTATTACTTTTTGTTTACTACTATTAATCTTGGTTATTATTACTCTTTTTTGTTCATTATTATTATTATTATTATTACTCAATTTTTGACATGCCATTTTGTATATTATTAATTTATTATTACATTTTTTTGTAATTAGTAATATTTTTTTCATTATTATTGCTTGTTTATCATTACCATTTTTATTTTATTTATTCTTTTTGGTTTATTGTGATTATTATTTTTTTTGTATATAATTACATTTTTGTTATTACTTCATTATTATTACTATTATTGTTTTTTAGTATATTACTGATCTTTATTATTACTCTATTTTAGTACAATTATTAATTTATTATTATTATTACACTTTTTGTTTATTAATATTATTATTACTCTTTTTTGCTTATTATTTCTCTTTTGGGGGTTAATATTACTCTTGTTTATTGTTTATTATTACTCTTTGTTTAAGAATAATATTGTTTATTATTACTTTGTTTATTATTCTTATTATACTTGTTTATTACCATTTTTTTATTATTATTACTATTGTTTACTACTATTTTTATTATGATTTCTGTTTACTATTATTACCATTGCTTATTATTACTCTTTGATTTATTCTTTTTGTCTATTATTAAAGCTCTAATTTATTATTATTTGGTTTATTACTCTTTGTTTATTATTATTATTACTCTTTATGTTTGCTATGTTTTTGTTTATTACTTGTTTGTTAATAGCATTATTCTTTTTCATTACTTTTTGTGTGATTATCATTATTTTTTATTACTTTTTGTTTGCTTACTATTCTTTTTGGTTTATTATTACTACTACTATTGCTTATTACTCTATGTTGATTATTCTGTTTATTATTTTTACTCCTTTTGTTTATTAATATTACTTTGTTTATTATTTTTGTTTATTCTGTTCTTATTACTGCTTATTATTATTACTCATTTTTGTTTATAATTATTACTATTAATATTACTCTTTTATAAGATTATAATTAGAGAAATTATTGTTAATATTTGTTTATACTTTTGAGTTTATAAAATACTGAGTGGAGGATATCTATTTAAATATCGCTTTCTTAAATTATTTATGGTGACAATTTGAAGACATGCCTTTAGCTGATTATCATCAATAGAAGACAACAATGTTACACAACATGCACCAAATTCAAATATTGCCATTTCTTTTTCAAATGTATTGAAAGCACTGAAATCTGTGTGACTTTCTCAAAGTTGAATCAATTTAGAAAATCATGATGTTTGTCATGTTGTTAGACTGATTTCCTCATCTTTCATTGTTGTTACTACACCAATGTGTCAACCATTTGACCTTTTTCTCTTCAGGTGTCAAGCAATACAGGTAATCTCTGAACCATTTATTTAGCCTACAAGGGTCAATTTTTCTTATCCTGCTGTCCAGGGATATCACATTCTTCTTTTAGTAATACTCAATTATTATTATTTCCACCAAGTTTGAATCTGTACTACCCAACCAAGGACTGAACTTGTAATTACTATGCTATCACATTAATGAACCATGATTTAATTGACTAAGCAACTTTGTATGTCTTCACGTAGTCCAAAAGTATCACTGCATCCTTGCAGATGATGAATTATTTTCCACTTTACAAATCCTTTCTCACAGATGAGAGATTGCAAGCCTTTTGCTGCTCTATCATTATTTCCATGAAGTGTTAGGATAAACTATATTCGTTAGTTCTGCCAGTCCTAACATTCACAACTAAGACCAATCATGACATGCACATTATTTTGTAATTAGTAATATTAAACTACCCTCATTCTATTCATATTCATTTGGTGAGATATAAGCTCCAGTCAAGCAGCTTCTTCCCATAAACGACTGCCTTGTGAAGCCGATTCCCAAGAGCTTGCTACCTCGATCATTACAATCTTAACCTATTCAAATCTAGGGTTAACCATTATCTTCCACACATATTCTATGCACAGGGTGAATGTCATTGTAAATATCAGTCAGTCAGTTAAGTGCCACACGTGATACATGCTTGGGCGATCATGTCTTTTTTGAGACATGATTGCCCAAGCATGTATCACGTCTCAAAAGAGACATGACTGACTGGGCAGAACATTATCCTGCAATAGGTTGCCATTACTTTCTGCAGTAGACTGGTGGCTGACCAAGGCTATAGAACCCAATCTGTCCTATTATTTAACCCATAACTGGAAAGAAGAGATGGATTAATACCATTCCCAAGGGTATTTGCACATAAGTGAATGTAAGGAATTCAACTAGAATTCAAACTCAGCTCCCCAATTTCTTGTTCCAAGCCGATATCCACTGCACCACAACGCACATTGTAAATATATAATTCTCATTTCATTAGAAAAGATAACAATATTGAAAGACCACAAACCATAAACCTTTAATAATTTCTATTCTGTCCATTTCGTATCATTTTCTTGTTTGAAAGCAAAATAACAATCTTTAATATATCAAAGGTATTCTAATTTAACACAGAAAATCAAAAGGCACTAAAAACTAATAGCAGTAACTCAGATGTAAAGATCCCTCACATTCTAAGTCTAGAATTAGTAGACCTCTAGCAGAGAAGGTAATCAAATTTTGTAAAGGCAGCCAAGCTTATCAAGCACATCCAAGACATTATGAACTATGAATCAAGCAAGTCAATGAGGATCATCACTGGGCAGCTCAGAGTGACTGGCTTCAAAATCTGATTTGTGCTGCATGAGGATATCAAGTAATAGTTTTTTGTATTAAGAAAACAGCAGTTCATGTGTGATAAAGCCCAGAAGAACCATGTGATCTAAAGTGCTTGTTGATCAACCTTAAGCACCTCAAAGAGCCCAGCAATTTTTTTTTCTCTATAACAAGATCATTGATCAAAAGTGATACTCACTAAATTTATATCATTTGTGATGGTCTTTCAGTAAATTGTCGTTATTTTTAATAGAACTCAACACCATGCCACACAAGCAAGAAAACCCACTCATGGTTGTCAGAAAATTTGTGACCACATCACATTACCACTAACAAAACTCTGTGTAAGACCAAATATGAACTGAAAGCAAAGATTGTTGTAGCATTCACCAACTTTTTATATATGTGTGTGTGCATATAAAGAAATGTGTGTGTGCGTGTGTGAATGAATATGAGAGAGAATATATATTTTAATAGATATATGAATGGGTGGATGGATAGATTGGCATGTGGCCAAGATTCTCGTGCCAAATCATGTCATCAAAGTTCAGCTGAAGATTCTCCAGACAAAGTCTGGGAAGGTGAGAGTGACAAGCAGAGAATTCAGAGCCATGTCCAGTGAGAGTTTGCATCACGATAGCAACAAAATTATAAAAACAGTCAGCAGAAGCTAAACTTGAAATAAAATGGAAGTAAACATTTAGACATTTTTCTATCTTCTGTTGCTGCGTCAGATTTTGAACTTTTTCCAGGATAAAACTCAAGAAAAAACATAAAAATAAAAAAGGAAAAACAGCAAAGTAGCCTGATTAGAATTCTTTAAAATTAGTTTAGCAGAAACGAAATAGCAGATGTTTTTCTTTATTTTCTTACTTTCTTCTTTTTTTGAGTTACTTTAGCCAAGAAAGCGAGAATGAGATTATGTTTTTAAAAACTCATCTGTTGGTCTGATTATCTTCTTGTTAAGTTGTTTACTTTTGAAAAGAAAATAAAGATATTTAAAAATTAATAATAATACAATTTTTATGTGGAAGTCGAGAACAGAACTGCATTTCCTTTTTTCAATAACTTGCATCAGTATTTAAAGATGAGATACAAAAACTGTATTTTAAATCTTGCCTTAAATATAAATCTGTATTCACTCACTTAAGTGCCATACGTGATACACGCTTGGGCAATCATGTCTCGAAAGAGACATGACTGACTAGGCAGAAGATTATCCCGCAATAGGTTGCCATTGCTTTCTGCGGTAAAGTGGTTGCCGGCCAAGGCTATAGAACCCAATCTGTCCTGTTATTTAACCCATAACTGGAAGGAATAGACAGATTAATACCTTTCCCAAGGGTATTTGCGCGTAAGTGAATGCAATGAATTCAGCTGGAATTCGAACTGAATTCATTGCATTCACTTACGCGCATTCTGTATCTGTAATACAAATTTGTATTACAAAGCCAAAAAATGGAAAATAAAAGAACTCTGAAAGATAGTAAAAGAAACTGAGAAGGTGCTAAACATCAATTGTATGAACACAATGTATGGTTGTCAGCAAGAAAAAAATATCAAGTGAACTACAAATTGGATATATTTAAATAAAAAATTTAAATATCTGAGAAATGTTTAACCAGAAGATAGAAAATGTGACACAAAAATCTAAAAGTGCTTTGAAATAGCAAATGACACTTTTCAAAAGCTCAGTATAGTGTTAAGAAACAAGGAAATATTGTTAGAAACAAAGAAAAGAGAGCTGTGTAATATCTTCTTTATGTGCCTTGTCCTTTCAGAACATAGGCAATCATGGCCTTCCACATCTCCCTATCCCTGGTCGCTCTTAGCATGTTTTCACCCATTGCACCATGCAACCCCTGTTTTGCCATCCACCCACTCAGGCCAGTCAAGTACGTTACATGCTGTTTTCCCTTGTCTCTCCTTCCCTGTATCTGGCCTGTTAATATCAGGTTCTCCAAGTCCTCCTTCCTAATTTCCTTTTCATCCTTTTCAAAACCTCATCACTGCTCACATTCTCAATCCATGATATCCACATCATCCTTCTGTATAACAACATTTCAGTTGCTTCAAGTTTTTCCTTCATCTTCAATGATATTGTCAAGCATTCACTGCCATATTGAAGAACTGACATCACATAGCAATCCAGTACTCTCTTCTTTGTTTCTAGTGAAAATTTTCTGTCTCTCAATCAGCTTCTGGAATGTGTTCTTTGCCATACCAATTCACCTTCAAATCTGTGTTGCACTTTCCGTCTTCTGTTAGAACACTTTCCAGGTATTTAAATTTTTTTACCTGCTTGATTTTAGTATCCTTCACCTGTATTTGACATTTTAGGCTGCTCTTTTTGCTGATGAACATGCATTCAATTTTCTTGCAGTTTATTTTGTAGTCCTTTCTTGTCACTCACTTCAGCTACCTTCTGTAACAGGTCTTGTAGTTTCCTTTCCATGTCTGCTATAGCACTGTATCATCTACGGACCTTATGTTGTTCAAATTGTGGCCTCTAATGACAAATCTTGAATAACATCTAGGATCCTCAGAATAGTCTCGCTGTACAAGTAGAATAGATCCAGTGAAAAGACATCCTTATCTTACACCCTTTTATATCTTTGTATATCTGCTGAATTCATGACATGTCTGTATGCAGACAGTTTGCTGCCAGTAGAGATGTGTAATATCAATCCTCCTAAATGCCAGTGAATGCTGGCCAGTCTCCTCACAGATGGAAAAATTTGAGGCAACAGAAATAGTTCTTCAGAAGTCTACTGAAAATATCACGGATCAAATATGTAAATAACAAGGAAGTTTTCTAGAAAATGGAAACAAAAAGTACACTCCTTAAAATCAAAAAGAGACAGCTGAAATTTTTTAAGCATCTCATGAAGATAGAGGACTTGGTGAGATTTGATACTCACAGGACATATTAAAGGCAAGAGGGAGACGATGAGCAACCTAACAAACTTGTTTAAAAAGGATGGCAGAACAAAGACTGTGAAAGATGGTAAGAAGACAAACTTTACTAAGAGCTACAAAGAATAAGTTGTGGAGAGCCATGATCATCCTCACCATGAGGGGACATGACTCATAGCAGAACAATAATTCCAAAGCATTTTCGTAAAAGATTATTTTAAAAATCAAAAGAGGTTATCAACTTTGATGTTTTAAAAGCAAAATTTAATCAACATATAAATAACACTTGAAAAAAAAATAATGCATTGATGTTTATTCAACAGGAATTTTACAATACTAGGTCTCATTAGTCAGAAAAATTACATTTATGTTAATTTGAAATCAAACATCAACACATGAGTAAATGCCATTAGTTTTTTTTCATAGAGTCACATATGCAAGTGTGATTTTTTGAGAATTTTTTTTTTCAGATTTTCAAGAGATTTTTTGAGAATTTTTTTTTCAGATTTTCAACCCTTTACAGGTTATTTAAAGTCCAAACATGGTTTGGATTGTAAGTATTTTTTTTTTTATTTGCATGAATCTTGCATAAAGAATTTTTTGAAGAATGATTTTTTAGATACAACTTCTATTTAACCCATATCTGAGAGAGGAGATAGATTCATATATTTCCCTAAAGGTATGTACAGCTAAGTAAATATAATGAACCTAACCGGCATTTGAACTCAGCTCTATGGTTCCTCATTCCAAACCTGTTTTTTCTCTCTCTCAATGTTTTTTTTTCTCATATTGTTTCATATTCAGTAGCCCCTTGCATTTTAGTACCTTTATTGCCTTACTTGAGACAAAATGATTAAAACATAAAAAAAAAAACAACACACACACACACACTTTCATTACACAACCTCTGTATACCCAAAGGAGATTATCTACAATTTTATCAGAAAGAAGTTATAAAATACATAGTCAAACTTTTTTATCAGCAAATATGAATATAATTAATCTGATTTGAAAGGACTGTTTTTATTCAGCTTCTTCCAAAACCATCTGGATTAAAGCAGCCATATTTATATGTCTATATAAGTGAGAACCAGTAATTAAGTTTATTCATTTTAATAACTAAAAAAAGTATTATTGGTACTTTGTGAGCAAGAAATTGATAAAGAGACATTTGTACTCTATACTGTTATGATTTGATAATAAAAAGCTATAATCAAAGCTGCATATTACAATATTAGGATTGCAGAACATTTTCCTTTCCTTTGTTCTTTATGTATCTGGAAGGAAAAATATTGTGGATATTGGCTGAATTTAGTTTCATCAATCACAAAGCAATAATAATGATGGTTATGACTATCGTACTGATGTTGACATTAGGATGATGCCACAATGATAAACCCATTGAGAATAAAATCACTTGCAATAAGATTAACTTGCCAACGATTACTCTCTGCCAAAATTTCTTATCAGCTCAAGCTTGGATTACAATCTTAGATTAATCTGATTCTATAAACAATGATTAAAGTGAAAAAAAATATGAAGATAATGTCAAAGTTATTTCTTGATATTAAATTCTGGTAAAAATATCAACCTAACAGATAGTGTCCGCTTTGGGTTTTTTGCATCTTTTGTCAATAAATAGATGTATACCAGATCAGATTTTACTATGCATGTCAATGTTTTCACAATAAATTTGATATCAATTGGAGTAGATAGACTAAACTATCACCCGGTTTGACACTCCACCCACATCTACTGAACAGGTGTAGAGGATCATCCCTTGTTTCCTTGTTTAGGATGAGGTTTCCGGCTTTCTCATTTCCAATGTTTTCACTCTTACGTAGCCCCCTGCACATCAGTGGCGTTACCGCCTTGCTCGGGGTGATATGATTAAAAAAAAAATATCATCAATCAATTTTGATAAGTCATTCAAGATATATTTATATAAGCAACATACCATGTGATTTCTGGCTCATTATATCTTCGCTTATAAAAATATTAATAATTTGCTTCACAAGTCCTACATCTTATTACAAACCAAACACAACATAAATTTGTATTTATTCATAAATCAAAAAAATATGTTCTACAGAAATATATATTTGAGTAACATGAATAAAGACAAAAAGAAATCTTAACATATCACATATATTTGAATTAATTATTTTATATGTCAATATGGGTTCCTTGACATTCAATAACTTTCAGTATTTCATTCATTGTTTTTATTTATTCTACTACTTTATAACATTACTTGCAACTATTTTTATTGCTTCCTTGAGCTCTTCACTTGAATAGTATTGTTCTAAAAATGATGGAGCACATTATTGCAAAAAGGAACCTTTTTTATCCAACACTTCTTCAAAAAGATTAATTGGGGTGGGGGGGAAACTAACATGGAAAATATAATCATAAACAGCAAAGCTGAAAAAATATAGGAGAGTACAATGATTAAAAAATATAAATCTAAATCTAAACTTATTTATAAATGGAACTTTGTGTGTGTGTCTGTTACCTATAGACTCCGAAACGACTGAACCAATTTTCTTGAAAATTTACACAGTTGTACTATAAGCGTCTTCGAGTGTTCTTAGCTAGGTTTTGTGTCAAGGTACCCCCGATAAATATCGATAATCGAAAAAATCGGGTTATCGAAGGAGTGGTCCGATTTTAATCAAATTTGATACACTCATAGACAAAGACATAAGAAATGATATTCAGAAGTTTCAAGGTTACAGTTCTTACAATAGTGCAGAAAATTGATAATAATATATATATATATATATATATATATATATATAAAAGGCAAGATTTGTTTGTTTGTGTGTGTGTGTGTGTGTGTGTGTGTGTGTGTGTGTGTGTGTGTGTGTCTGTATGTTTGTATTTTTTCAGCCCTTTTATTTTAGTTTTTACTTTGGGTTTGGCTCTAAGTAGATATGATTGTAGTTCTTAGTCTCAGCCATGATACCATTTACTCAGATGACTTATTTAGCCTTCAAAATTTAGTTTACAACGAAAAAAACTTATTTGATATCAATACCAGGAAATCAAAATTTGACTTACATCTATTCATTTTTCTTTCAGTCTACGATTTTGTTTTAACTGAAAACAACTATTGCATTTTAGTCTTTCGTGCCAACGTCCAAAGAGTGTGAGCTCCAGGACCATGGATTAGTTTTAAAGCTTTCATTACACCCAAGCAACGCCAGGTTATACTGCTAGTTTATTACTAAAACAATAAATTGATTTAAATAATTTCCTAGTGAGTGTAAAACCAAAAAGATTTTGTACTCACAACCCAACAATGAGACAGAACAAAGCACGATCTATTTACACAAGATCAGTCAATCAAGATTGGTATGGACAGCTTAAAAAAATGTAAATGTTTAGCCGACTGAGCATTGTACAGTACCCTAAATGCTTTGTCAGAATAATTCAAAGTGCAACTCAGTGATTGGACTACATTTGATGAACAACCTGACTCACAAGCTGACAGAATCAAGTGAATACTGTCACTAACTCCACACTGTCTTACATATGTGCTGTCCAATCCATGTCTCTAACCCCATGTTAGTTTACCTCATATAGTAGGCATTGAACTGACATTTAAATTGATAAATCAAAATGATTTGCAGGCAGAGCAAACCATCCTTAGCAAAGATGGGAATGCTGGAATAGTATCAAAGATGGACCAACTTGCAATTGTTTTTGGGTTTGTTTTTTTTGGGGTTTTTTTTTCAACAAATCTTTCTGAAGAAGTGTTGAACAAAACAGTTTCTCTTGAAAGAATGTGTTCTGTTATTTTTAAGACAATACATAAATTCTGTGGGATAAAAATGTTTGTTAATTTCAATGCATCTAAGACCAAGCTGCTGTCTGTCAATCATCACAGGCAACCTCTCCTGCTTCCCATAAGCATGGACCAAGTGAGTCTCCCTGTGAGCAATACACTGCTCCTCCTCAGTCTTACCCTCTCTTTCGAACTCAAGTGGAACCACTACATTGAGTCAGTAGCTAAATCCACTGCTAGGAAGGTTGGGTCACTGTATTGGGCCAGGATGTTTTCTTCTGCCTGAATCCATCCTGCATATCTACAAATCAACCATTCATCCATGCATGGAGTACTGCTGTCATATATGGTCAGGCGCCCCCACTGTTCATCTCAGTGTTCTTGACAAGCTCCAAAGGAGAATCAGTAATGTGACAGGTACCAACTTGGCAGCTCAACTCCAGCCACTTCCCCACCGACAGGATGTGGCTTCCCTCTGTCTGTTCTTTAAATACTTTCATGGCTTCTGCTCCAATGAACTTAAGTCACTGGTGCCTCTGCAACAGGTGTGTACTCGTGCAACCAGACTGGCAACTGGGTCTCACCCATTTACAGTTAGATCGACCAAATGCAGACAACAATTCTACTCCTGCAGTTTCTTTTCTCGCACTTCCTGCCCGTGGAACTCTCTTCCATATTCTTTCTTTTCTGATGGCTACAACCTCCAGGAATTTAAATGCAATGTCAATACTGATCTCTTAACCACTTGACCCTAGTTCTTTCTACACCACCCTGTATATCCTTTCCTTTCTCTCCACCTTTGCAACTGTCATCACATCTGTATTCTCAGCCTTCTCTCACGCTTTTCTAACTGGTTTGTCTTTCTCTTCTCACTCCTCCTATCGACTCTTATTTAGCCCCCCTGC
>JBBBDQ010000278.1:1552500-1912500 GCA_037127315.1 Ascarosepion bandense
CAGAGTAAGTGATTCAACAGCTCCAACACTAAAGTCATTGTTAGACACTGAAGTAGAATTGGTAGGAACTGCAGTTGCAGAACCGGAGAGGGAAGATGAAGATGATGATAATGAGGAGGCGGATGTAGATGAAGCTGGAGCTGGTGTGTAGAAAGCTGACTGGGAAGAAGCTCCAAGAAATTCTTGTTGCCTCCTAGGTCGCTCCTGATAATGGCGCAAAGAGAATCGTGTGAATGGGATTTCAAGGGCACCACGAACTGCCTCAGAGATTTCTGCTGCATACTGACGAGCAGAGCGCAGATTGTCCTCATGCACAGGAGACTGTGGAGTAACCAAGTTTACATAAGGAACTAGTTCTTCATCAAGAGGAATTGTAGATGGTGCTGGCGGGTCTGACAAAAACAAAATAAAATTATCATTTATGATACAAATATTTTAAACAAGTCAAAATTCACATATATACAGACTAAAGCAGAGAGATCAATATGTAGATACACAACTGAGCATGTTTTCATTTTATAACAAAGTATGATAATACTTGTTAAACAATTACCTTTTAAATTTGTAAAGAGACCAGTTACAACTGACATCATAAATGGTGATATTTCAATCTCTTTCAGTAAAACATTATGGACATATGGCCTATTACGTTGAAACACACATTCTCGTACACTCACCAAAGTTAAGCAACATCAAGCCTGGTCAGTACCTAGATGGGTGACTATTTGGGAATACCTGATGCTGTAAGCTTAGATGAGCCAGTGGTGTAATGGATAAAGGCTCAAAAGTGTTAATCACAGAGCTGAATTCCAATTGGGTTCATTATATTTACTTACATGCAAATAACCTTGGGAAAAATATGAATCCACCTCTTCACCCCTAGATATGAGTTAATTAGTGAGACTGGTATCACTAAATCATTATTATCTCAACAAAAAAATTCTTACCATCTCAAAATATTTTCTAGCTTAAAATAACCTACAAAGAATTGATAAGCCATAGAAAACAAATCAAACAAAACAGTATAATACAGGTAGTTATAACAAAATATACAAAATTACACGAAAAGTTAAATCTGCTACAAATCAGTTTTTGGGCAGATATTACAGCCTTTACAATCATGAACATTTCTGACGATAAAGATTATTATTATGCATATTCGGTTTTTTTTGTTCCAATTTTGCATGATTATGAATTCAGAACACAAATCTATAAAAAAAAAACAAAAAAACTTGAGACTAGAGAAGGGGATCCTTCTTCAAAATCTCTTTGGGAACTCATTTAAGAAGAAAAATTAAATATCAAATGACATAAAAATTACATGACTAAGTTTTAAACTAATAATAATAATTTCAAAGTAAACATCAAAAGGACAATCCGAAGACTAGCGCTTTCTTTAGAGAAATTCTTAAAATTACTCTTAAAAAAGACAAGCCTGATCAACTGTCATTTATAAATAACAATTGTTCAAAAATAATTATATGCATGTTTTAAATTTAATTATAACTTTTAATAAGAAATAAACACAATAAACAGCCTCTTTACAACAGTTTACAACGCTACCAACAGCTTACAAAAATATTTGTAACATTTCAATTATGAACTAGTAAATAGTATGTAAATAAGGAAGTTAGTGGAGAGGCTTCTAGAACTAGAAAACAAAAAATATAAACACCACCTTCTCAGTATATATATATATATATATATATATATATATATATATATATATATATATTGAAAGATGTCAAACACAATCTATCTCAAATATTAAGAAACCCTAATGAGATACTGGTATGGTCAACTCATTAATTCCGAATTATTATAACAACTTCAGATGAGAATCTCTTCCAGATTTATCATTTCCGATTGGCACGGACTTGAGAGGAATATTATTACTGGCTGTACAATCTCAGCCACCCTCTTTACCCTCACCATAAATATGGTGGTCAGATTGGCTGAAGTCAAGCGTTGGGGATCTACAATGAAAACAGGTGTGCGTCAACCACCTATCAGAGTGTAAATGGACAATATGACCATTACATCTTTGGTCACAGGGAGTAGGTGGATCCTTCGCAGACTTATAAGGCTTATAACTTGAGTGAGAATGAGTTTCAAGATTGTTCATAATGAAGAAGGAAAAAGTGGAGGATAATTTCAGATTCTCAATATTGGGAACTACTATCCCCACGCTGACAGAGAAAACTGTGAAGAGCCTGGGGAAAGTTTTTAATAGCTCCTTAAAGGATACTGTGTCCATTTGAGTGGCAATCTCCAAATTAGAATTGTGGCTTGCCAAGGAAGACAAGTCTGGACTACCAGGCCATTTTAAAGCATGGATTTATCAACATGCTGTGCTCCTGAGAATACTCTGGCCTTTGTTGATCTATGACTTCCTAATGACTTCAGTGGAGGCCATGGAAAGCAAAAATTAACAGCTACCTCTGCAGATGGCTAGAACTGCCAAGGAGTTTAAGTAGTACCACGTTATATGGCAATTCAAACGTACTTCAACTCCCATTTAAAGATTTGGTGGAGGTATTTGTAGTTTCTTGGATAAGAGAATTACTACAGTATAGGGATTCTAAAGACCCAAAAATGACAGCAGCAGGTATTGAAGTTTGTACAGGAAGGAAATGAAATGCAAGGAGTGAACTTGGTATTGCGGAAGAGCATTTAAAGCAGAGGGCTCTCGGAATGGTCACATCAGGCCATGTGGGACTGGGCTTCTTTCTTGGTATCTGAGTCGACAAAGCTGTGGGTAAACAGAAAAGGGAAATCATTCTGGAAAAGGTATGAGCCAACGTGGAGGAAAAAAGAATATGCAAGATAGTAGCAGGGAGCATGGACACAATGGAAGAATTTCTTACGAAGGAAAATAAGCTGGTCGGAGATCTGGCACTCACAAAACCAGTCGGATAAAATTTCTTGTAAAATCCATGTATGATGTGCTACCAAGTCCTGCAAACCTGTATACTTGGGGAATGAGTGAAGCATCATGTCCACTCTGTGCCGGGAAAAGAATGCTAAAACATATTCTAAGCACATGTCCCAGGGCCCTTGGGGATGAGAGGTACCGGTGGAGATATGATCAAGTGCTTAAGAAATTGGCAGAAGTGGTAACCACAGCAATCAACAGTTGTGGTTGCAAGCCTGAAATGAAGGTGACATATTTCGTCAAGGCAGACAAAAACTCCTTTTCGGTGTGTAAATCGTCAACTTGCATACTCTCTTCTGCCCAAGTTTGGCAACTGAGAGTAGACTTTGGCGCCAATTGAAATTCCTGGAGTAGATAATGACAACTTCCATAGGCCCGGATTTAGTAATCTGGTTATTGAGCTCCAGGCAGGTTACAATGATCGAACTCACTGTACCTTGAGAGGAAAATCTGGAGGAAGCCTTTGAAAGAAAATTTGAGAAAAAAAAACTGGAAGTTGATTGAGAAATGCAGATCTAACCAATATCTTCCGATTGAAGTTGAATGCTATGGTTTTGTAGGAAGATCTTTATGCAGAACTTTAAGTAGTGGAAGAAAAAAGAGAAAGGTCATTAGGACTGTTTCAGAATGTTCAGAGAAGGCCTCGAAATGACTATGGATTAAAAGATCAGAGTCATGGAGATCTATGACAGAGATTGCTGTTTGAGGGAAGGCTTAAGGAAGAGAAAGGAGAAAAAGGAAGGATGGGAAAAAAAAAGGTTTCTGATCATAATTCATATATTCAGTAAATGTGTATGAGTTTTTCAGTAAGGATTGATGGGAGAAATTAACTGCTGAAATCACTTAACAGTTAAGTCTGGAGGAGACCATTAGGAGTGTGGGTCAATCCACATGCTGTTCCAAGAAGAAAAAGATGAGTATTCAGTTTGTTCTTTTTTGTCGCATCTTGGCTGAGGTGGAAATGATGTATGGCATATCTAGAAAAACAAGTATTCAGTTTTTTTTTTTTTTGGTCTTGTTTTGGCTGAGGCGGAAGTGATGTACAGCGTTCCTGATTGGATACTTGCTATTTCATAACCGGCAGTTACAATTATAAATCCGTTGTTGTGTGCTTGACAATTACAGGATTGCCTGCTGGAATAGCATTGTTCCATTAGGCTCTCTTTGCATGCACAATTATCATGTTGAAAGACTCAAAACTTGTAATGATCCTAAAGCATAACGTCACCAATCCTGTGCACTCATAGGAGCGTATTCATGACAGAACTTCCTTAAATGATTAAATTATTATTAAATCACTTAACTCAAACACCACTATTGGTTACATTACAGTAGTTCTTGGTATTAAATTAGGATCCCATTTATTCACATCTTGTTGTCTGATGTGACTAATAAATTGAAATAATAAATTGAAGTAACTGAAAATTTTTTAAATATTTCATTTACCAATAGAAACACTGAGCTCAGGCTGGGTTCTTTCATAGCTATGATATTGTCGCAAAACTTCTTGATAGCGCTCTTGGATATGACGACGTCTGTTTCTGAAATCTGTGCGTAGCCTAAAAAGAAATTATTTTATGCAAAAACAAAATTATATTTAATAAGTCATCAAACATAGTCAGATCCCTCATATGTTTTAGCAGTAAATATTTTAAAATGATATTTTATGAAACTTTATGAAATATGAGTAACAACTAATTTTTTACGAGCATAAACACATGCCTGACCCACAATTAGATTCAGTTTCAAGACAATTCCGATATACTGGCACCTTGATAACCTCTGCTACAAGTAGCATTAAACAATTTTAAACAAATGTATAAGTATTTTTTTTCCTTCCTTGAAATAGATATTTTTAATTGAAATGGCAATTTTAACAAATTACACAAGAGTATAAAACATCAACCATAAATTAAAGATATTGTTTCAGGAATAGAAAGGCCATGATTCTTTCTATTTTCTGATACTTTTTTATCATCAGCTTTATAAAGTTATTGTAATTAGATGAGATAACATGGTTTCATCAATACATGAAAGTAGAAAATGTGACAATATGGCTAGTGTGGAAATGTAGTGATTGGTCATCAAAATTTTGCCTAAGGAAGGAAAGATGATTTAACAACCCACCTCTCTATGACCTAAATGTTCACTTTTATAGTTCAACCTAATTCTCACTTTTGATTGAGTAATCAAGACACACCCATAAACATATTGTTTAACTTTCCCCACTCCTCTTTATATACAAAATTGATTATGAAGTCAAAAGCATGATTAAATTTTGTAGGATATCGTTAAAAGCAAAATAAGACTGGCAACTTATAAGGTCTAAAAAGGTTTAGCTATTTCTTTTCAGTATCAGAGATTTGAAAATACATGTTATAATTGTGCTTTTACTTTGTTACACATTGTCTAACTGTATTTATAATATATTCACCATTAAAAATTCTTTATCTAAAAATAAATAAAAATTTATTGCAAGAAACATAAAAAACTGATTATAATGAAAGAACAAAAATATTCAATTTCAACAATATAATATTATAAATTCAATGAAAAGAATATAAATTTTTACATAGTAAATTAACAGCAAAATTTTAAATTTCCCTTTTTATTTTAATAGTTTTCTTCATAAAAAAGCAAAACAAACATCTAAACAAAGTTACAATAAATATAACATCTAGCTATACAAAAGTCATTTCATGCGTAGTAAAAAAAATGTTCTGAAATGGTAATTTATTAGTAGAGATCAATAATATAATTTTCAAATTTAGTAATCAAATGAAGATTTATCTCAACATTTTTTAACTCGTATATACCATTATAACAAATAAAAATGTTTATATGATAAAGATATACAAAATTAATTGACTAATCATGTTTCTAATACAAAACTAAAGTATGTCAAATATATGGTATATGTCAGTATCATCTTAGAAAAAACTACTATTGAATTGTAGGATTCACAGGTTTTTGATATGATGAAAATCTTTCTGTTCAAATTTCTGGGACAAGAAGTTCTCATTATTTCAACTATTTTGTCCTCATCTTTGTTGTTGTTATCACCGCATTTCAGCCATTGTGCTCTGTGATCTTCATCCGGTGTGTATTGATAAGGGTAACCTACAGGGAATTCTGAACTGAACCCATTATTTAATCAACAGAGATAGACTGTTCTCATTCCACTACTCATCTCTAAGGATATCTCATCTAGCTCTTATTTTTAGTACTAATCATTTATTACTTGCCCTGTTTCCACTCAGTCTAAGTATACACTGCCCAGCTAAGGGATTGAACACTTACTATTTCACCAAATTCATAAAACAACACTTTCATCCACCAGGCTATTGTCTCAAACGAAAATCTTTATATACTTCAGTAAAAAACTGATAAAGTGTGATATATGTTATGTGTATAATGAAATACTCGGTGTTTAAATAATCTGTGATATTACAGAGAGTATTACTGATTATATACAGGGTGCAATGGGTAAACTGTTGCCAAGTTATATTTTTAATTTTGTGCATTGTTGATTTTTGATTTTGTTGACTGCACAGTTTAAAACATCACTCAATAAATAACAGGCCTAACTAATAAAACAACAACTTTTAGGCAAAATTTAAATTTATTCATCAACATAGTCTCTTTCTAGGGTGATACACTGATTCCAACACTTCTCTAACAATTTTTGTAGATGATTTGTCTATGGCCTCAAAATACTCCTCAGTTTCCGGTATTACTTCTTCATTGAAGCCAAATCTCTTTCCCTGAAGAATATTTTTGAGGTCTGCAAACAGCCAGTAGTTGCTGGGGGCCAGATTTGGAGAATAGGGTGGATGTGGAATCAATTTAAAAATTTAATTAAAAGTTCTGTCATTGCTACAATCAACTTGTGACACAGTGCATTGTCTTGGTGAAAGATCACTTTTTCCTTCTTCATTTGTGGCCATTTTTTGGCAATTTCTTCTTTCAAACGCACTAATAATGCTATATAAGATCCACTATTGATGGTACTTCCTTTCTCAAGGTAATCAATGAACAAAAAAGCTGTTACATCCCAAAATATGTTTTCACTTGCTGCTGTCCACTCATCTTACTGCAGATCTGATTCTGAGTGAAGTGGTGGATCCATGTTACACCCAATGTCACATATTTACGCAAAAACTCCTTCTTGTTGCATTGAAACAGTTGCAGACAACACTTTGAATCATTGAAACATTGTTGTTTTTGATCAACTGTGAGCAAACAGCACCCACTTTGACCACAGCTTTCTCATTGACACTGTTCATGCAAAATGATGAATATACTACCTTCTGATATGTGCAACTCCTCTGCTATCTCACGCAACTTCGATTTACAATCGGCCAAAACAAGTCTGTGGATTTTTTTGTGTTTTCCAGGACAGCTGTGGATTTAGGGTGACCTGAACATTCAGCATCATTTGTGTCTGTACAACCGCATTTAAAGTCAGCATACCACCTATTAACTGTTGCTTCTAACAGAGCAGAGCCCAAATAAAACTTATCAAGCTATTGTTTTGCTTGAACAGTATTTTTCCCCATCAGAAAGCAATGCTTTATCAACACACAAAAATTAAGATTTTTTTCCATTGTTTTGAAAATTTGCAACAGTAGCTTCCCTTAAATAACTGTAATTTGTAAACTAATAAATCAATTTGACCTAAATTTTGTCACGTGTCATTTGAAGGTTAGTACTTCATAAAAAATCATATAGATTTTTTATTAGTGATGCCATCTATATGTCAGGCCTGGGACTTATTGAGTGCTTTGTTAGTATGGCTAGTTGGGCACCATCTGTGAGAAAAAGAGCACCATGCCACAATTCATTCTGCCAGAAATTTGGAAATGGCAGGCTATACTACTTGGCATTCACATTGAAAGATCCAATACAAACATTTCAGAGTGCTTGGATGTCAAACTGAGGACAGTGCAGAGTATTTGGAAAGAGTTGGATGAGTCTATGGTGATAATAAAGGTATTTTGAGAGATCACTAGTGATGGCGATGTTATGCCTCCATTCATCTTCCCACAGGGCCTCAGACTCAACATAGAGGTGTACATAAAGTGCCATGAGGAGGTAGTGCTGCTCTGAGTAAAAAGGATGGCTGCTGGAAGATCCTCTCTATATCTGGCAATAGGACTCTACAGTATGCCACACAAGCAGGAGAACCCAATCATGGCTGCCAGACAATTTTTGTGACCACATCACCTCTTACATCAGGCCACCTAACTCCCCAGACTGCAAACCCCCTTATGTTGGGACGTAGTTGACCAACAAAACTCTTTGTAACACGAAAGATGAACTGAAGGCAAGAATGATGGCAGCATTTACTAACTTAAACAAATGACAATCCATCGCACCATGTATATATGACAGCAAATTCTGGTGGTAAAGTAAAAAAATAATATAACAATAAGAGTTTACTTTTGTACTGACTGAATTTATACCAGGTATATGCAGACTTGGTTTAATTTTTCTCATTTTTTTGTCATTATTTATATATTGCTGATAGTAAAGGAAAATAATTGATGATTAAACACTTAGTTTTGCATTTCTTGTTTTTTTACCTAACATTTGTTTTTGCAAATTTCAGTATTTGTAGTGAATTGAAAAAAAAAAAAAAGATTGTAGTCAGGAAGATATTCACCTCAGATCTCCAGTTATCTATTTAGTCATTTGGTAGTCATCATACATTTGGTTCTTTAAATGTAAATATTATTCTAAAATTTGCTATAAAGTATGTCACATGACATGAATATGAAATGTATACTGATATGCAAAAAAGTCAAGAGTTTTAATTAGGCACCTCCACTTTTTCGATGGAAAAAGCAGCATAGTCTGAAGGAAAAGGCCTCAAACTAAATAAAAACAAAGTTTTCTTGGCAAAATGTTTATGCTATCATGAAGAAGATAGATCAAAATATTTTTTAATTATTTTTACAAATTTTTTAAATCGTTCTAATAGGCTCATTTAGTGGTAGAAAATCTTTTTTTTTTCTCTCGTCAGTACAAGTGATAAATTGACGCTAGATTTTATTACATCAAAACATAATATTACATGAAGGCATTTTTTGACTGTGAAAGATACATTAATTTGGAAATTCTTGCAAAAATCAAATAATCATCTGATTTTGATGAAAATTTCAGGACTTATTCATAATTGACTGAAATCAGTTTTGAAATAATTATTTTTAGAAAATATTGGTAGAAACACTTTTTTTTTAAATATGTTACCCCCCACCACCAATTAATTTCCAGAAATGTCGAAAAATGCAACTAGGTCTCAACATATAGATAGTTTTAATTAAATTCAGGAGTCATTGGGGAATGCAAATCAACTGTCATTTTTTCTTCAAAACCTGCCACTTTTTAGAAAATCTGCTCCGAATTAGGAAAACAAAAATGCAATAAAACTATGCCATTTTTTATTTGGATAAACTTTTAATTGCTTTTATAAACATAAATTAAAATTATATCATAGTCTGAATGAAAAAAAAAATGTTTTCCGTTAGTAATGAATTTTTACAAGAATTGTTTTTATTTTAATTATCGTATTTTTTTTTATTAAGTAATTTCTAAAAGTTTCATAATTTCCTCCTCATAGGTCTCTCAGATTTTTTTTAATTAATGTGTGGCAAATATATTTATTAATCGAAAAATTTAAACACTTACTTTAAAAAGAGTGCTCTTTTTTGTAAAATAATTAAAACATTTTAATTTTCTGCATGTTGATTTCCTGATTTTTGTTTGTATGGGTGGCCGTAAAAGGTCACGTGATTCAAGGGTTGTTCTCCCTTACATGAAAAAAGAATCCGTATATAAACCTTTTCATACCAAATTCGTCTTCCATACTTTTGGCCAGCTGCTGTAAATCATTCATCATTGCCTCCTGATAAGGTGTTGACAGCTGTGATAGCAAGGCTACTGTAATTGAGGAATGCTTTTTGAAACATTTTCCAAACAGTAAGCAAGTAATTCTTGTTTCAAGTCAACCTAAAGTAAGTTTAAATTGGTAATTTAAAGAAAATAATGTGTCAGTGAGGTGTATTTTATTTTTGTAAGATTTTTTAAAACCAAGAATTGGCTTCTGTTTACAATCGATGAAAAATGGCAAAAATTAAAAAAAATTTTTTTTAAATTTAAAAGATTTTTGATTCCGATCAATATAATTTCGGTTTAAAATACACCAGGGTATTTTGCTTACTGAAATTAGTAAATTTAATCCATTGGCTTTCAATTAAAGCTAATTTTAAAGCTTGAAGATAACTTATTTATTTTTAAAATTTAAATTTAAATTTAGGTATAGAAAAATAAGTGGAGGTGCCTAGTTTTAATCCTCAATAAATATCAAATGTTACATCTTTGCTTTTAGAATATTATGATATATATTAAAAAATATAATCAGTTACAAAAACACATCATTGATTTTTTTCAGAACAGAAATAAGACTATAGAGTATTCTGTTCAGTGCTAATGGCTGAACAAAAGACAATCTTATAGGATATAAAAAATAAAATAATTTAATAATTAACAAATGTAAATAGTAGCTTTACCGTCTGTCTGTCTGTCTGTCTGTCTGCGAACTGCTGGATCTATTGATACTTTAATAAGAGGAAAAATATTATGAAGTAGAGAAAAACAACAACAAAACAAAACAATGCAAAAAATAAATGAAATAAATGTTTCCCTGCTTTAATATGAGAATTTCAATTTTTAAACTTGCTGCTTCATATCAGTAGTATGAAAAAAAGATTTTGTTTTGTTGGTTCATTTCTGACTCAATGGAAACTATATGTTCATTCAATATACCAACTTAAGTGCACACCTTAAATGATAACATGATGTACTAAATATATTTTATAATTTAACACAGGTTTTCTTAAATCCTAACACACACACACACACACACACACACATATATGTATTACGTATCAAATTTAAATCTTTAAGAGCAGTTAGCAATGGATTCCCATTAGTTTCACATTTCTGCTACAATTTTTTTAACTTCCCAAGAGTTGCTAGGATGGACACCAGTTAATTCTATTCTCCTGTTTCATCACCTCTTTCTGTCAAAGTATGTGAAAAATAGCCTTTGCTTCTATCAGCAGCTGTTCTGATGTTAAGATAAAAGTGCTTATTGAATTATTATTCTACTATGATTACTCACCTTCACAGTAGATGGAAAAGTTATTGTTTTGAAATGATCTCTAACTTATAGCAATTCACTTCTGTCAGACACAGGAAGAAAATACAAAAAATTAGCAGATGTTTGTTGTAAAGTCCTCTGCTTGGTAAGCTATACTAGATGACAAGAAAAAGTAATAGCAAAACTGCCACAAGTTATTGTCCTACTGGCAATTTATCTGATCTCAAACTGGTTACCAGGTCTTTATGATAATGTTTATAGTCCTTGGAGCTAAATTGTAACAGAGGGTGCTGCCAATGTGATATCTCTTAAAGTTGCACAGACTTAATTTTTAGTTAACATTATTTTCAGCCCTAACAAAAATAATGTAACCAAAATTGTTTTTTCCTTTTTAGTGTTATAGAATTTAAATAAGGATTGCTTTTTAGGAGTTATATTTTTCTATTGAAAGAGTATGAGAACTGTTAACTTCAAATTATTGTCAAAACGTATAATCTTTCCAATAAATAATTTATAAACTGCTGTTTATTGTAAAGCACACACTTTACAATTAAAACTGAAGGTCAAAAAAAAAAATTACAAAAGCCTGTATTAAATAAGAAACCAAGATATAAAATTTTCTAACTAAAAAAAAGCAAATTCATGCAACTTAATGCAAATTAATATGTCAGATGATCATATAGCTGTATTGAAAAGCCAATACAAACAGAAAATAAACTACAAGGAATGCTATCTTCTATAACCTGTTTAACAATATTTTTAAAATGGTGCATTTTATCTTTACCTAAGTGCCAAAAGGTTTAAGTCAGTGCAAAGTTGGTTAAACAACAGCAAAGAAAATGGAATCTGTGGACAAAGTTCAAATTCCATCTGAGCCCTAACTCTTGCATAGCATCAAGAGTGACTGATCCAATCAACAGTTGCATGATATCAGGGTTCTTACAATGCCATGATGCACATTGGTGTCTCTGCAAGTGATTTTGGTGGGCAACCCTGAAGCCATACTATCCTGCAGCCTGCACCAGCTCCTTTTCTGCACGTCGCAGCCAACGACTGCCACCTCTATTTGAGGTCTCTCACACAAATGCAGGTGTCCCCCAGGGCTCTATTCTAGGTCCGATGCTCTTTCTGATCTTCATCAACGATCTCCCTGATGTGATCAAATCCCAAGTAGGCATTTACACTGATGATACCAACATTTACTCTCACCTCAGTAAGAAATCTGCCAAGATGGACAAAGATAACCTCGCTACTGAACTTGAGAACAAACTCCAATCTGTGGTGGACTGGGATAAGTAAATTTTAATGCTTTCAACCACCATAGACAGTCCCTGCTGCCCACCATCAGCATGGATCAAGCTAGTCTCCACAAAATCAATACACCTTCTCAGCCAACCTCAAGT
The DNA here is from genome assembly GCA_037127315.1 of Ascarosepion bandense. Classification (NCBI taxonomy): domain Eukaryota; kingdom Metazoa; phylum Mollusca; class Cephalopoda; order Sepiida; family Sepiidae; genus Ascarosepion; species Ascarosepion bandense. Next base: position 1,565,003 of record JBBBDQ010000278.1, read on the forward strand.
GAATTACATTGAAACAATAGCTAAATCTACTGCTAGAAAGGTTGGGTCACTGTGTAGGGCCAGGAGGTTTTTCTCACCTGAATCCATCTTACACATATACAGAAACAACTATTTGCCCATGCATTGAATACTGTTGTCATATCTGATTGGACACCTCAGCTATTCATCTTGGGGTTCTCAATAGAATCTAGAGGAGAATCTGCAATGTAATTGATCCTGACCTGGCAGCTTGACCCTAGCCACTTTCTCACCAACGAGATGTAGCTTCGATCTGTCTCTTCTACAAATATTTTCATGGTTTCTGCTCTGACAAGCTTAGCTCCCTGGTGCACCCTCTACAAGAATTTATTCAAGCAACCAGATTAGTAAAGTCCCACCCTTTTACAGCCAAAACAAGCAAGCGCAGCCGCTACTTCTACTCTCTCAGCTTCTTTTCTTGCACTTCTCATCTGGGGAACTCTTTTCTGTATAATTGCTTCTCTGATAGCTACAATCTCCAAGAGTTTAAATGCAATGTCAATTGTCACCTCTTATTCTCTTGACTCCCATCCTTCTCTTATTTTTTCCTTAACACCCTCTATATCTTCTTCTTCTCCCTTTTCACTCTACTCTCTTCACACCAGTATTCCCATTCTTCTCTTACTCATTCTCTGACACCCCTTCTAATCAGTTCCTCTTTCTCTTCACTCTCCTTTTATGTAGCCCCCTGCACAAAAAAACAAAACAAAAAAAAACACTGAACATACCACTATTCTCGGTACCGTGTAATTCAGTACTTGATACAAGAGATGGGCACCACCAAGTAACTCAATTGCCTTGAGAAACTGTATGGTATCTTAATAAACTACTTGAAAAATTAAACATGTATTTTCATGTCAAGAATTATTAAAATGAAAGAACAATGACACTTCCATTGATAATTTTATATCTTTATCAAGAGCAACAAATATCTCATTAAATTTACCAATAACAAAATATCTATTGATGTTTCAACCTGACAAAGTAACCATTTAAAAAAAATGGATCTTATGCACAACAAACCAAATGTTTAATCTGATGAAGCCAATTTTAAAAGTATAGAACCTCTACAATTGATACGACGTTATATACAATCTAATCAACATGTAATATTTTGTACATTAAAAAGAAAAAAAAGAATAAAAATATATCTACAATCAAGAAAATCTACCTGGTAGATAATAAAATAAACAGTAAATAATTAATATTACCAAAAGATAAATTAGTAAAAAATCAATGTTAATCAGTAAATGAATCAGGAAAATACACCTTCAGTTATGTCATTTTTATTTTGAAAAAAAAAAGCAGCAGTTTATTTAGTTTAATAAATCAAGATTAATTTACTTACCCAGATGTAGTGCGATTACCAATATGAATTCTGGGTTGAATAGTAGTAGCATTTGCAATACCAGTGTATAAATAATGGCCAAGGGGATCAAAACGCAACCACCTAAAGATAAGGAGAAGATAAAAGGAAACTTATTTAATCACAAAATAATAAAATAATTTACATTGAAATTTTAAGCTGTTCATTTTTTTATAACAATTTGGAAGCAAGCTTTCCGTATGATAAGATCTGAATGCTTATTTTAAAAATCCTTTCAAAGCTTTGAATGTTTACAAATGAAAAATAAAATGCAAAATATTCTAAAAAAGACAATAAATAAAATATATTAAAACACATCAAATACTGGTATTAAATCTTTAACTTACTATGTTCTCTGATTATTTTTTGATGTTAGATTTTTCATTGAAAAAATTAGAGAATTAAATTATTTTTCTGCTTGCCTTTTAGATATCAGGTTAATAATCCATCAGTTGGTTCTGACTCATTTTTTAGAGTTTGCATAAGTTACTCCAATGATGATTTGTAGATGTTACAGTGATTGAGCAGGTCAATGTGCATGACAACATAATATTTCTTTGATTAAAGAGTACAAGCATTTAAATGAACTCTGGTGTCATTTATTTCATGGTCAAGATAAACATTAAGGTGAATTGTCTTCAGAGTTGCTGAATGCTTCAGTTTGGGTATCAAAGTGTGAATTCAATCTACAAGTGAGGTTCTTCTTTACACTAAATTGGTAATCTAATTAGCTATCACCAGTAGTAGGCAATAGTTGTAATAACTAAACAGTTTAATGGCTTTGCATTTGAATGCAAGAAGTAAACCCAGATAGTGTGGCATCATCTGACTAGATTTCATTCAAATCAAACCATATACATTAAGACTGTAAAACATTTTCAAATCAATTTTTGAGTATTCTCTTAATTGCAGACATAAATCAAGGATCATATTTTAAAAAAAAATTTTCTTAAGGTCATTTTAAGCCATACTGTTAAATATTCAACACAGAATGATGATATAAATGATAGAAACACTAACCTAACTCTTTCAAAGTTACGTGCAGTTTTACAGCATGCAAAAGGTCGACTTTTACTCCAATCCCAGAAATAAATCTCATCGGCTGTGGCAAATACTAAAACATGGTCTGTGGGGTGAAATGCTAATGTGGCAATAACAGAACCATGTGGAGCTGTCCAAACTTCACTACCTCGTCCCTGAAACATAAACATACATCTATAGCTTGATATACTAACAAACAGAAAGAAAAAGTTGAATTTTTCATATTAAAAATGAGAGAAAATTGTAAATTTTATGAACACAAAATATATTTCTTAATGTATTTTTTAAACCATGCTGTGAAATTAAATTTTTATGTTAATGTGGCAATGAATTTTTCATTATATTTTTTGAGAACACAATTCCAAATATTATAGCTTTCAGTGAAATGTTTGCCACAATGTAAAATTGCAAGTATTAAAAATCAAAGAATTAAAAAGCTTGATTATTACAAGTAAAACTTTTTGTCCAGGTGGCAATCAGTAAAAGAGAAGGTTTTAAGTTGCATTCAGCTCCTAATAAAAAATTCACTGGTCATGAGATCAAATATTTCTTCATGTTTGTATAAACAAACGTTCTTTCCTAATCCTAACACTTCTGGGGTAAAGACATATGCACTGTTTGCAACCTCAAAATAAAACTGTGAAACATTTTGTTTTTGAGACAATTTACATGTGTTCATATAGAACTTCTCAGAAAAAATTATTAATATTGTAAACAGTGTTAAAATATCTTCATAATATTAAGTAAAAAAGAAAAATTAATTAAATATGTATACTGACATGTAAATCCCAAATACGGACTTCACCCCCAAGACATCCTGATGCAAGAATATCATTTGATGACTGATGAAATGCCAGACACCAAGGCGTTCTTGGATGACCCCTCAAAATATGGGTGCACTTTCGTGTGGATAAGTCTGTGATACGAACAGTGTGGTCCCCATGAGAAGATGCCATTCTTGATCTGAAAATTAATATCAAATAATAAGTTATCAAAGAGAAAAATATTTTAAAAAAGTAAATAATGCTAAAGATTTGTCTATACTTCTGAGGTGAAGTAGTATTTACACTATTTACATTATTCTGACTATTATCCACATCTTTACTGCCTTGTTTAAGTTTGGTTCGAAATTCCTAGCACCTGAAGGAGGCCAGAGCATACAACGGCCAAAACGTAAACATAGCAGTAAAGATGAGGACAATAGACTGAATAATGTAAATGATAAAGAAGTATATACTATATGATAATTGATATATATACCCTATAAACAAAAAAGTGATTAATGAATTAAAAAAAAAATATTAATTAAATCCAAAAAACATTTTTGTGCAATTAGTTAATTTTGTTTCAGTAGATGTGCATGTAGCCTAGCAGTTATTGGTACAGAAATATGAATTAGTGTGCCAAGTTCAAATTCTGACAGAGTTCATTGCATTCACGTATGCAAAAATACGCTTAGGAAAAGTGCGAATCATCACTTGTCCTTTCAGCTATGGGTTAAATAGCAGGGCAGATTGTGCTCTAACCTTTGTTGACAACCAGTCTAGAAGAATTATAACTCTGAATTCAAGACCAGTTGAGTGTGGAGCTGGTAACTCCACCCTGTATATTCCCACTTGCTACAGAAGCCACAGTAGCAATGTTAAAGATGAGGAGTTTGTTTTTCAAGTAATATTTATAATTTTGAAAATTTCAAAACTAGTCAGTAAATGAAAAAGTATCAGTCATCCTCCCTCTTATAATAAAGACTGTTGTATATATATATATATATATATATTTCTTGTCACACTCATGGAGAGAGAGAGAGACAATACAGGGGCCCGACAATATTTTTCAGACACTTTAGTATTTGACTTTCCGAGTACCATAGAGTGGCGAAATTCCTTCAATAGAATAGCATAAACATAAAGACAATACCTGTAATAAAAATGGAAGAAAATCGATTAGATAAGGAAAAATATTTATTTTTCATCATTTTTTACAAAACACACACAACATTATTTTTCGGACATCGTTGACAAACTGTTAATAGTCTGTAATATCACCTTTCTTCTCAATAACTTTTATCAATCTCTCTTCATAATGATCAAACATATGCACAATAACATCTCTGCGTGTTTCTATTAGTTGTTTTTTGGCATCTAGTATCCGTTCCCGTAGTTGAGCCTCTTTCGTTATTTCAGGTCCATCATAGACAAGTTGCACAAGCATTTCCCAAACATTTTCTATTAAATTTAGATCTGGGCTTTTTGCAGGCCATTCCAAAGTAGTCATATTCACTTTAGCCATCCATTCTTTCATGAGTTTTGACACACGGATGCTGCAATTGTCTTGCTGTAGAATGAAATCATTCCCTATCTCTCTTCTTATCCTTGGTAGGGCTTTCTCGTCCAGCAACTGTTTGTAGCTTTCGCTGTTCTGTCGTCCTTTCAGCCACTCCAACCATATATTTCCATTAGCAAAGATCATACCTCAAACTATAATTCCTCCTCCTCCCCCCATCTGTCGTTTGTTCAGTACAGCAGGTTCACCCCTTCTCAACCAAGTACACCATCCATCAGGCCCATCAAACTTGAAACGCTTCTCATCAGTAAATATAACCTTCTTAAAGTCAACATGCTTTGTTAACCACCTTTTAGCACACTCCAGTCTTGCTCCTTTGTGTTTCTTTGTTAGTGTAATTTTTTTCTTAGCCTTTGCATACTTCAAACCAATCCTATGCAGCGTTCTTTGTACTGTTCGGACATTTACATCCAATTCACATTTCTCCTTCACTTTTCTTGCTGTAACTTTTTCTCCAGATGTCAAAAGCTGTGTCACAGTCCTCTTCATTCTCCTTTCAGTCCTCTTGCCAATTGATCTTTTCCGTCCTCTCTTCTTTTTCCGCTCGGAGTTTGTCTTCACCATGTATTCGACCACTGATTTTGACAGCTTCAAATCCATGGCGATCCTTCTGATGCTGAAGCCATCATCCCACTTCTTCCGTGCCAAACAAATGACTTCTTTTGAATGCATTTTACCTCATTAAACTTAATTGTTTTGCCAGTAAAATAGAACAGATAATTGATTCTAATGATGACAGCTAAGTGTACAAGCAGAAAATTTGCATACAGCAATATATACATGAACTTAGCTCTTAATAGGATTTTTTGTCATGTCCGAAAAATAGTGTCGCGCAAGTTTTCGCAAAAATCACAAAAAACTAAAATTATCAAAGCCAAACTAAAACAAATGATTACACTAGTAGTGGATTTTCACTCCTCAATTACGTACTTACAATCTCAAAAGTTTTTGGCACTAGTAACCACCTTGAAGTACTTTTTTCAAAGTGTCCGAAAAATATTGTCGGGCCCCTGTAGCAAGGCAGAGTCAGCTTAGTTCATTAGAGAGACAATAATGAAGTAACATCAGTTCAGTTCATTCTCTTTGCTACTTTCTTTATTACTAAACTTTACTACCAGTTACGAAAGTTCTTTCCACGTGTTTGCTATTTAACAGTGACTTATTATCCTTTTTATTTTATTTTTTGCAATAATTATGTTGTTGAGTAGTGAAGAATTTATATATATCTTAGAAGTAGTACAAACTAATGGGTTGGCAGCCCACTGTTTGTAGTGATTTACTTTATTAAGAGTGCTAGATATTTAGTAGAGCATTATATATGCTAATATTTTTATTACAATTTTATAATAAAAACATAGTTTACTGCAACACAAGAGCAGTTGTGTTTTGGTACTATCTTATTAGCATCTCATCAGACAGTGAAATATTTTTTCTGTTAGGAGTCATTATATAGAATCTTAAAAACAACACAATTTTTATCATATCCAGACAACTAAGGGGGTGGGGGGATTCAGAGGGTTTGTCTCAATGAACCAATAGAAAGGCAGGTCATGATGAATAGGAGAAATTCGATTGTAAGGGTAAAGTTATCGCGTGTCCTTGTGAAACAGTTACAAGATTTTCTTTAAATTATTTTTCACTTAAAATAGTGCACAAGTGACAAAAACGGGGAAAGTGTTTTTTTTTAACCGAAACAAATTAATAATCAAAAGATGGGAGAATCAATCAATTTATGCTAGGCAATACATTATAGATTATCTAGTTATATTAGGGAAAATTGGGTATATTTTACATGACAGATGGAAGTTACTTCACTACATTTATTCAGTAAGTTTAGTTTTGGGAATTTGACAATTTGTAATTTTTCCTGTAAACATAGAAAACACGGCTCATGTAAAGATTTACAAGTTCTGTTTTTTTTTAATATTCTCCATTTTATGGTAGGGATTTTATTGGCATCTTTTAATTGCCAATAATAAGTAAAAAATGATGTATTATTGTTGAAAGTCTTATTATTAAAAGATGAAATGCGCAAATAATGGCAAGTTTTAAAAGGATTTTTGGTATAACCAATATATTTTCTTACTTTAGATTTTTTTATGGTAAAAATAGAGCACAGGTAGACTATAGAGTCAGTTAGACATTTCTTTAGTAATGGATATTCAATAGGTTTTCAGCGATTTCAATTATTGTTGTTGTAATCAGTAAATTTTTTAAGATGTTGTCGATTGTTTAGGTTGTTATATCTGTTTAAAATTCTATTATTGTTTTATTGTTTTTTGGATGATCTCAAGGTTATCCATACAGTTATAGTTCAATTTAAGTTATATTTAGGGAAGTGTTTCTCAATGGTATCATAAAAATATTACCATATATATATGTCCTGTCTATTATAATAAAGACTGTTTTTATATATATATATATATATATATACTGTCTATTATAATAAAGACTGTTTTTATATATATATATATATATATATACTGTCTATTATAATAAAGACTGTATATATATATATATATATATATATATATATATATACTATTATAATAAAGATACTGTCTATTATAATAAAGACTTATATATATTTATATACTGTCTATTATAATAAAGACTTATATATATTTATATACTGTCTATTATAATAAAGACTTATATATATTTATATACTGTCTATTATAATAAAGACTTATATATATTTATATACTGTCTATTATAATAAAGACTTATATATATTTATATACTGTCTATTATAATAAAGACATATATATATATATATATATATATATATATATATTGTAAGAAAGTTATAGTACACATAGGTTTTAAACACACTGTTCATGCATTTACTTTAAAAAATTTTTTTCAACTTATGACCAGATGAGGGACACACGTAGCTCCTCCGAAACATGAAGATTTTTGTGTAGTGATACTATGCTTTTATAAACCATTGTAACAACCATTACAATATATATATATACTAATATTTTGCTATCGTTTTTGACAGCAGGGATATACTCATAATATACTCATAATAACAAAACACAAAAATAACAGTTCTTATAACTTAAGCTCTGATCATTGTCATTTGTAACATATTCTTTGAATTGCTTTAAATAAAATAAGAATGCTATAAAAATGACATTTTTTTCCCAAAGTGATAGCCTTCTAATACTATTTCTCAGTTTTGATTCATGGCAAAACATAGAATCATTATTGTATAACCAAAAGCAAACAAGTTATGAAGTACTTACCCATCAGGACTGAAGTCCATAAGGAAAGTAGCCCTACAGTGACCAGATAATTCACATGGCTACAAATGAAAAAATAAAAATAAAAACCAGTTATTAGCACAAATGTCAAATAAAAGCAGCAATAATGAATCACCACAAATATATGTTATAAGCTAATTCAATTAACAAAGGAGTAGAACCAATTATTCCGATAATTTTGAAGCTACAAGTCATTATTAAGTTTGTTAATAGGTTCTGATGATAAAATTTTGAAGTAATAGATCTCAGAAATTTGATAACTTTATTTTATACTTATGGTCTTGTGCCACATCTAAGTTACACTTAGAAAATCATTTTGGGCTCTTCAACGTGGTGTAATAGGTAGCAAATTGCTAAATCAATTACAAAAACATAGTGAGTTCAAAATTCACTGGGTGCCCCATTCTTTCGTCTATGTGCCATAAAGCTATGCTTTGAAAATCACATTATTTCTTCTTGTTATATGTATATTAAACACGTTTTTTATTAAGATGACTTAATTATGAATATGATGTAAGAAGAGAGAATGTAAACTAATGCTAATTATATTAAATACTCATTTTAGTCTATTTTTGTCATTTTGATCCAATAATAAAGACCATATATTCTTTCTAATGCAAATTAAAAACAAGAAAGCAAGAAAACAATATAAGAAAACCTTTATTCCATATAAGTGACAAGTCTGTTTCTATTTTTCCACTTACCTCGTTTGCATGTGGTGTTGTTGCTTTGAATTCTAGTAAGCTTTCTACAGACTTATGATATGACTGAACATCCTTGGAACCAACTTGTCTTCGGAATACAAAATCTGTTATATTCTTCATCTTCATTTTGTTACCACGACAACAGGTGGTTTTCTGAAAAATGGGAAGATATTTTAGAAGATAAATGAAAGTGAAACAAAATCAATATGCAAAAAGAAACAAGCTCATACAAGTAAAATCAATATCCCACTTCTAGCTTTAGTTTTCATATTTTAAGTAAAAAAAAATAATCAAGTCTTAAAAAATAACAGAATATCATTTATGTTTCAAAATGTTACCAAAGAGAAGCAAATAATAAACAAATAAACCTCAATGCATTTTACTTTCACTTACAATACTGAGATCTATATGAACTTATGATTCTAATCCATTTGTATGGATAGGTTACTAAAAACTGGATATTTTATATAATTAATTGTAGCTTTTTTTTTTTTTATTAAAACAAGTACCAGAAATTCAGTTAGTTAAGTGCCATAAGTGATACATGCCTTAAGCAATCATGTCTCGAAAGAGACATGACTGAGCAGAAGATTATCCTGCAGTAGGTTGCCATTGCTTTCTGCGGTAGACTGGTTGCCAACCAAGGCTATAGAACCCAATCTGTTCTATTATTTAACCCATAACTGGAGGGAAGAGATGGATTAATACCTTTCCCAAGGGTATTTGCGTGTAAGTGAATGCAAGGAATTCGAACTCGGCACCCCAATCTAAATGTCTTAAATATACCTAAGTCAGAGATCATTCTTAGATTTGTATTAAAAGCATAGTAGTCCTACCTCACTCTTAAAATAGATAAAATTTGTATTTACACAAAATAAAAGTAATTTGTGAATCTGTTTATCATTTGAATTGTGTAAAGAAATTAGTAATTTATATAAATAAATCAAGCACAGTAATTTGCCTGACTGAATAAAAACAAAAAATGCATATCTTAAATTAAAGATCTATAAACAAAACTTGAAACAAAATAAATAAGTTGAGCAAAATAAGCTAATAACAGCAAAACTGAAGTAGTTTTTTTTTCTTTTAATTGTAATGATTGTCTTTATGAACTCCACTCAACACATTTTTTCTTTTGTCATTTTTACTGATTATAGGACCATACAGAAAGTAAACCACACCTTGATGACATATACTTGTAATTTTTCAATAAAATAAAAGAACATTTGTCACAACCAGAACTGAATTTGAATTCAGTTAGTATTACAGTTCAAATTCCTAGGGGTGGGGGGAACATTCATTGTCACTCCAGAAATTTATATTACCATATTTTTTATGTTGTGTTAGATACATTTCAATCCAAAAATTCCTCAAAATGATTTGTGCGAGATTCTACTTTGAATAGCTCATAACTGCATAAGCTTTATTTGTGGAGGTAGATAACCTGTTGTGCCCAACAAAAAATACTGCCAAAATTTGTTTGGAGAGTTAAAATATGGTCAATTTCAATATTTGACCATGAAAATCTATCTTATTTCTAAATTTTAGTTCCCTCAATACATGTTTGACAAAAAAGTGATATTACATCCCTTGGTAACTATTTTATTCTTTCCTACTTTATTTACTTACTGTTCATCATGACAATAGTGTGACACAAAGTCACAATAAATGTCAAACTTTGCATGCATTTATGCAAATAATGCGATACATTTTTCAATTACCTCAATATTTTTCTTTTATGACACTTGCAACATCAGAGACTGACCCTGACCCTCTCTCTTTAAATGTAATAGTGAAGGTGCAGTCTGGGGAGATGAACCCCTGGAATTAGACTTTGGTTAATTTCTATATCAAGGCCAAAAAGGCCACTGCCAGAATTCAAGCTTTTATTCTAGCTGTCAAGTTCATCCAACATTTTTAATTCCTCTTTCTGGGCATTTCTCTTCAAATTTGTTGGATTTTGTTTAATTTTTATATTCCTAACTTGGTCTTTTTTTATGCTAAATATATCTGCTAGTTACTCCTCTTCTTTATTGCCTATTATTGTGAACCTTACTGTATATATTCTGGGAAGACAATAGAATGGACTTTTGTGGAGGCTTTCAGTGCAATATTGTCCACTTCATTTACCTCATAAAATTAATCTATTCCCACTGTGTCAGGATCTCAACTTTAGCATCAGTACTCAAAAATCTATATATAGGTACATCTATGACTTAAAAAACTATTGCAATAATTCTAATATTTAGTTTGAAGTTTTAATTTTATCAGATATTCCTAAAATCAAATAAAGTGGATCTAAATGATTTAAATAAAATCATTCATAAATTAATTTGTACCAAGAATTTTATTGAAATCATAAAATTACCTTTTTTGTTTGTATTTCTGAGTGTAATTTTTAAAATCTAGTTGTTTATCAAGAAAAAATTTCCTTTTGCAAATTCACAAGTGTAGTTACCTCCACTTTTTCACGAAAATGATGAAAAAAGGCCCCAAACGTAATAAAAACAAAGTTTTGTCGTCAAAATATTTATGTTAATATTAAGAAGAAAGATCAAAGTATTTTTTATATTTTTTAATCCTTTCTAACATGTCCAAAATTTTGGTTAAAAATCTCGTTTTTTTTGGCATCAATGTGGGACCAGAGTTGACTATAGGAATAGTTTCCGGTGAAAACAGATTAATTTGGAAATTCTTGCAAAAATCAAATAATTGTTGAATTTTAATGAGACTTTCAGGTTTTATTCGCGAATGAATATATTTACAAAATTATTATTTTTATAAAATATTGGTAAGAATATTTTTCTTTTCACTTTTGTTACCCCACTTCCAACTTAATTTCATGAAATTTCTAGAAATTGAATTCTGGCCACAAATGTTTTACCAGTTAAATGTTGAACTCCTTGGAGAATGTAAATCATTTTTTTTTTTTCAAACAGTTGCCACTTTCCTGAAAATCTACTTTGAATAGTAAAACAATGCAATATAAAACTATGGCATTATTTAATTAAATAAGTTTTTAATTGCTTTTATGAATAACATATTAAGGATTTTATTGTTTAAAAGAAAAAAAAATTGCAATGAATAATGAATTTTTCAAGATTTGTTTTCATTTTTTTCTTTTTTAAATTACAATAATTGATAGTTAAAAAATTCTTCAAAACTTTGTCCATGTTAGCCTAGGTTATTAAATCATGAGGTGAAAACTATATTTACTAAGTGAAAATTGAAAATTTTAATACAAACTATCATACTCTAAGATTTTTTTAAAAATATTTTTGTTTCATGAGTATTAAAATATGTCTAAAAGTATATGGGTTACCATACACAACAATAACATTATCAGAAAATAAGATCGATGACTATAGTAAATTTAAAGCCAACATTCCTAAAATTTGAGACTATTTCCATTATTTGCGAGATTAGTGAGTACTTAAAAATTATATAAGAAAGTGTTATTTTCTTAAATTGTGTTTTGAAAGACGAAGTCTATGCAGGACAGCAATTTATAAGCATTTAGCTTTTCAGTGCTTGACAAGTACCTGTCGGGTGTTGAAAGATAAATAGGTATTCGCAAATTTTTAGCGAAAAAGTGGACTGAAGGTACCTAAAAAAATCTTACAAAAATAAAATGTACTTTTCTGTAACTTTATTTGAGGAATATTACCTGATTTGATAAACAATTAAAAGAATGCAGAAAATCGGATTTTAAGACGAACGGTAGAAGTTATTTAAAATTAATTATTTTTTTATAAATGAGAGCTTTTTTTGAAGCTTTAATTTTAGCAAAATACTAGTATTTTTCAAACAAATTTTATTTTACTGATTAGAATCGATTTAAAAAAAATATAGCTGATTTTTAGACCTCTTTTTTTTATAGCAATGTAATTTTCTTTAAACAACTTTTTCAAATTCGAATGTCTTTAATTGTATTTGTTGCAAATAATTTTTAAAAACGTCTCCACCAATTTTTCTTCTCAGAAATAAAAAAAAGTTTATGACGAGAAAATTAACTTTTACTTTTTTTTTTACTTTTTAAGTTTAAGACGCTTTTTTGTCGTCATCTATCGCTTTATCAAGCGTGCTTGGAGCTAACTTAAATGCTGAAATTAAACTTTAATATAATCAAACTTCAAAATTAAAGATTTAGGTAGTTGAAGATTAAATTTTAGGATTTCTTAACGCCTGGAATTTACCATACTTTAATACAGTTTTTAAGTTAACGGTACCTCCTTAACAAGTAAACGTAAGAAAGCGTTTAAAATTCAACAAAGAGAGGTGAGACTTACAGTATTATTCGTACTTTCGGTCTGTGGTTTTTAATTTTCTGAAATAAGTTTCTAAAAAACGAACTGAGGTAAAAAACAAAAAAAACAAAAAAAAAAAAATAAAACACCTTATTTACATCTATTTATTTCAGACTAACATTTTGGTTTGTAAACATTTTTTTAAACGGCAATAAAACTAAAACCAAATACATAGCAGTCAATTCGACTTTAAGCGTTGTTTTAGAGAGAAAAGATAGAATAATTTTTCAGGAGAGATAAATTTGAAGTCATTTTTATAAAGAGATAAATTATTAAATAATAGTAATTTTTTTTTTTTTTTTTACACGCTGAGTGTTTTTACTGTTTATTTAGTGTTTATGTTCAAAGAAGAAAATAAAATTCAATGCAGTTTCAATAGTGAAAAGCGACACAAGTTTACAAAATTAATTAATCATTGTCCTGAAATAAAAGAATACTGAAACTGAAACTGAAAGAAAATCAATTTTTGGTCCCACCTTTACTGGCGGTTCAGGATACATCTTTTGTAGAAAAAAAATAGCGAAAATTCTTGATGTACTCAAGAAGAGGTAACGAAAAATATATCCGAATGAATTGCTACAAAAACTTTGTTTATTTCCAAATGACTATAATTTCAGAATATACATTTTAAGAAATATATGAAATCCGGCAACTGTTTTTTTAAGAAATAGTGAAAGAGAATGAGAATAATAAATGAATCTAGTTGTAAATTCTTAACTTGAGCAGAAGGCCGCCATGCTGCTAACAACAACAGGAAGTGCAAACCGAGTGATAACACTGCACTGAATAGCTTCGATGCAAACCATAGGATAAAAATTTTAGGTTAATTTTAATTTCCAAAACATTAGTTATGTAAGACTGATAAAAAAAAAAAAAAAATCAGTATCTAAAAAAAAAAAAAATAGTTAATTTTCTTGTAAGCTAGAGAACTAAAAACAGAAAATACATAGAAATAACTAAAAACACCAAAAGTGGTGGTGGTGAATGAATATGCGGGAGCTAGAAAGAAAGTGATGAGGTTTTTTAATTAATTTTCTCGATAAGTTTTAATTTAAAGTTAGAATTGTTATTGTTAGCTATTAATTGGGCGGACCTGGAAGAGACTACCACCACCTTTAAATTTATTGGCTTTCATTGTTTTGTTTTTTTACTTTTTTCAGCGAGGTCTTATCGGTTATTAAAGTTTCCGATTATCAAAAAAAACAAAAAAAATATGGAAAATTTTCAATATTTAAACAATTTTAGGGGGGATCAATTTACTAAATGTTGTATGAAAAACTGAGCCCCCACTAAAATTGTTTAAATATTAAAATTTTTCCATATTTTTTTTTTTTTGTCAATTGGAAAGTTTAGGGTGTAATTGATAAGATTGCACTGAAAAAAGTAAAAAAAAAAAAAAATGAAAAACAAATTTAAAGGTGGTGGTAGTCTCCTTGAGGTCCGCCATTAATTGAAGTAAATTAGAATAAATTATATTTTAAAAGTTAAATTATGTAGGTTATTTTTATTCAAGTTTTCCAAAAGTTTTCTTCTGTAATTCTAAAAATCACGGCCTGAATTCTATTTCTGAAGTTGATAATTTCCACAAACTTAAAATTTCCCAATTTTGGAAAATTGTTCGGGGTTCCAAGTTCGAATTCCAGTTGAATTCTTTGTATTCACTTACGCACAAATACCCTTGGGAAAGATTAATTCATCTTTTCCCTCCAGTTATGGGTTACATAATAGGACAGATTGGGTTCTATAGCCTTGGCTGCCAACCAGTCTACCAGAGAAAGCAATGGCAACCTACTGCGAGATAATCTTCTGCCCAATCAGTCATGTCTCTTTTAAGACATGATCACCCAAAACGTGTATCACGTATAGCACTTTAACTAACTGAATATACCCAATATAACTAATCAAATATAAAAAAATTGTGATATTTATAATATAACGAAAATAAAAACATGTTTGAAAATAAATAAAAAGTAATAAACCTTTTTTTTTGTATTTTTAAAAATTTTATACATTTTTATATGCAGCTTCATATTAAAAATGCTTCAAAAGTCTGTGGTTAGGTAAAATCAATATCAAATGACAACAAAAATAAGTTCTAATAAAAGCAATCAATACAGAAAACAGTTTTAAAATTTGTACAAACAAGACTATTTAACAACTTGTCACATGATCACACAATCCATATTTATATGAATAATTTCTATTAAACAATAGACAAGATAATCCACTAGGATGTGTTATCTTTGACACATACAGTGTGCATGCATATTTTAAAATCTTAAACAAAGAACTAGCATTGGCCTCCAAATCTGCACAAATTAAAAATTGCTGCCTAAATATATTCATATATATATGGTGAATTTGCTTATTGTGAACAATAAATGAGGGTTAGCCATGAATGGTGCCCTTCATTTTACACTTGCTTGCTTTTTGAAATTGTGAAAAAAATCTGGTAAGGGGAAGATATTTCATTTGTGCTTTCTTGAGTGCAATACTTGCCCAGCCAGGCAACAAAACCACACTGACAGATGAAATTTGTTGACGTAGGATTTTGACTACGTCTCAGCTTCAGAGCATGACAAAGCTGATCATGGTGCTTCAGTCTACTGTCTACAAAACCCTTTAATAATGAAACATGTCTTATGCCACTCTTTTCTGTGTGATGCTTAGACTTCTCAGGTTTTCAGATCAAAATTAAGATGTTTCAAATTGTTTTTCAATTTGTCTTTTTAGCTTAAGAGTGGGCATCCAACTGAATGTTTAGATTTTGGTAGTTGTCCATATGACACCTATTTTAGAAGCCTATGTTTATCCTTTCTCACAACATGACCAGCTCAAATTTTTGTGCTAGAATGGTTTCACTATCTGCAATATTTTACATTTTTTTGAGTATTTCTTTTAACCTGTTATTCTATTTTATACTACATATGGCACAAAGACGGTGCATGTGAAAGGCATCAAGTTGGTTTATGTGATTGCGGCATAGAGTACCATAAAGAAAGGCTGAGATAACAACGGATCTGTATATGTCAATCTTTACTCTGAGAGAAACGTCTTTGGTGTTCCATAACCTATGTTTAAGATTACCAAATGCTGTGCTGGCTTTAGCTATTCTGGATTGGATCTCTCTGTCCATTTTTCCATCTGAAGAGACTGTTGATCCAAGATATATGAATGCCTCAATAGTTTTTAATGGTATACCATCAATGAAGGCGGAATGATTTATGAGAGATGAATTGCCTGGTATTGACTGGTACATTAGCTCAGCCTTCTTTATGCTGATAGTGAGTCCAAATATATATATATATATATATATATATATATATATATATATAAGTCTATGCTATTAGACTAATATAGAGTTGATATTACTCATTATCTCTCTCTAGAGAGAGAGAGAGAGAGAGATAGAAACAATTAAATAAAATTTAATGTTCAACTTATCTATCCTTACTCAGAGTTTTAAAGATATCAATAACCACTTGTTGGGGCTTGATGTAGAAACAGAAGAAAAGTTGAACATTTCATTTTATTTGTTGCTATTAATGTTGTATCTCATGTGCAGGTGGTGTAATAATGGTTCAGAATGGCGAGAAGGAAAGTTACACTAAGGTAGTTAAAGGAGAGCAGTTTTGTTTTGGCGGCATTAAAATTTATAAGCCATTTTCTGTTCCAGTTAACCACTGATTGGAGGTCTGTTTCAAAAGCAGCAGTCAGGTTTATTTTGTCAGCCTTTGCACATTTTTTATTGAAACAAGAGTTTCATCTGTATAGATGCCTACTTGAGAACTGATGACAAGAAGATCATTGCTGAAGAGCAGAAACAATGTAGGACCTAGGATAGAGCCTTGAGGGATATCCATGTTCATGTGAAAGGAAACTTGACTGTTCAAAACAACATTCATTTCACAAATTGATAAGAACGATTTGATTAAAACAAACAGTTGCCCAGTAATACTGTAGCTCTAGTTAAACAGAAGAGGTGACATGGTTCTTCGGCTTTGGTTGGCAACCAGTTTAGGAGAAGGACAACCTTGACTTCCAAAACCATATGTAGCCCTGGCAAAGCACATATTATATGCAGCTAAAGAAAGGACCATGGGTTTCACAATGACTGATCCCAACTACAGTTGATATTGAGAACTTTCATTACAAGGTCTTCTTGCTTTAAAAACATCCTCCAGAAATAGACTGGTCAATATTTTTTAATTATTATTTTTGAAACACAAAATCTTTATTACTGTGTGTGTGTGTGTGTGTGTGTGTGTGTGTATATATATATATATATATATACACACACACACAAGTATAGTACAAGTTTTTATGATCAGTTTTTTACACAAAAAAATAGGCGGTCACACTATACACAGGTAATTTTTTTTTAAGAGATTAAAAATCATGCATTTTCAGTAACCAATTGCAATATACACAGGTAAATATTTCTTGAAAGTGTTAAAATTCATGCAAAATAATTCAAGGATCACACTATACATGATGTTTGATTATATATGGTATATATACAGTAGCGAGCATAAAGATCAGAACAATGTTGAGTAAAAGTTTAAATGTGAAATAACTTTTTATTTTAAAGCCTTATAGAACATTTTATCAAGGAAAAATAAGGAAATAAAGGTAAATTATATAATTCCAAAATATAAAGCTCAATGAACTTATTTTGATTAAGTTATAAAAATAACTATAACATTCGAAAAAAATAGATGATCAAATATATCAGAACAATTAACAAAATCATACTATTATAATGGATACATCATATCCAAATGAAAATAGCGTTCATAATTCATTAGTACTTGATATGAAAAACCCTTACTTTCAATAACAACTTGACATCTTTTGCTACATGAGCAAATTAATGTCTTGCATTCATAAACAGATATTTTCTCCCATTCTCCTTCCAAATTTGTCCATAATTCTTTGACATTTGTTGGATTCTTTTCCTTAGCTCTTTCATTTAGTAACTTCCAAACATTCTCAAAGGATTCATATCTGGGCTTTGAGCAGGCCTCTCTATAACAGTAACATCCTCTTCAGAAAATGTCTTAACAGATTATGCTGTGTGACATGGCACATTATCATGCATAAATACAGTTGGTTGATTAATTGCAGTTCTCAAATTAGGTACATGTTTCTTCAATATCTCTTTATATACAGTTATGTTAATTTTACTGTATAACCTAATAAGAGGTACCATACCAGCAGTTGCAATCATGCCAAACACCATCACACTTCCTCCTCCAAATTTAATGCTACTTTTAGTGCACTGAAGCAAATATCATTCCTTAGGACTGTGTTCAACAACCCTTTTCCCATCACAACCAAACAGGTTAAACTTTGACTCATCACTGAAATGAACACAATCCCACTGTTCTTCTGTCCATATGAGGTGTTCAGTAGCAAATTTCAATCAGCTCATTTGATTCTTTTGAAAAATGTAAGGCTTTATAGAGGCTACTCGACTCTTCAGATTTATTTCATTAAGTCTTCGGGAAATAGTGTGCCTTGATATTTTAATGCGAAGGTTAGCAGTAGCTCTTTTTTTATTTGTTACCAATCCATGTCTTTCCTTACAGTAGTTTTCCTAGTCCTACCAGGTGGTTTCTTGGCTTTACATGATCCAGTTTCCTCAAGTTTTCTTAAAATACTATGAATAACACATTTAGATTTTCCCACACTCTTTGAAATATTCCCTATTGAGAGTTTATCTTCATTACATAACTTGACTATCAATTTTCTAAGTTCCAATGACATCACAGATTTTTTCACCATGTTTACAATGCAAAAGCCAGTAAAAAGCCAGTGTAATTTAGTAAAATACTCGATTTTATATTCTTACCCTAAAAAAATTTTCAATAATGCAAAATAATTATTAAATTTTATGGATTTATTTAATCATTCTGATGTTTTTGATCATCTATTTTTCAAATGTTACGTAATTATTCTTATAACTTTATCAAAATAAGTTTATTGAACTTCATATTTTGAAATTATGTAATTTACTTTTTTTTTTTTCCTTGATAAAATGTTCTTTGAAGCTTTAAAATAAAAAGTTATTTCATATTCAGACTTTTTCTTAACATCGTTCTGATCTTTATGCTTGCTACTGTACATTCATACATACTCACACATAAAGAGAAAGAGAAATCTTCAAAAATAAAATTATGAATCTCCATGCCTACTGAATTTGTAATGTTAAGTGCACTCTATTCCGTAGTTCTACTTCATCACATATTTCATTATATAATTCAATATTAAATAATCACTTTTATGTTTTTAAAATAACCAGTATAATAAGCTCATCACAGAATTGTATTATAGTGGCCCATAAAAGAAAAAACTATATTTTACAAAACTTCTGTCATATGTGAAAATGAGGAATTATCAAGATCTTTTTGTTTCAAATTTATGAATGATTATTTTTGTCACACAAGGATTTTCATACTCAACAATATGATCATGGTACTCCCATGGATTTCTTAAGTGACTATAGAAACTGGATCATACCAAGAAAAATTCAAAAAGATTACAGGTATTGCCTTGAAACATACTAAATACTAAAAACCTAATTTCTAAAAATTGAGTGAACATCTAGTAAAAATCAAAGGAACAGTTAGAATTTATTTTTTCAATTAAATCATATTTCATATTTGGATATTGTTTAAAAACAAAAAAAAATGTTCTCAATTTGTCAAATTTTTTATGCTCTTTTACATATTATATAGTGATATTTCCATGGAACTTACAGAAAAGGCATGAATCAAAAGACGACATTTATTTACTTATATGTTATATACATATTTACTACATTCATTATATATTTACTATTCTAACTAGCTGTGGATATATGCTAATTAGTATAGCACAAATAAGACAACATTCTAATTTAAAGCTATTTTCTGCACTTAGAAATTGTTTGTCTTGTGGCTTTTATATATTTATATAATTAAAAAATATATGTCATGTGGAAAGAAGTGTCGACACCGACACATGTTGTTTACGTATTAAAAACATGATTTGTTTGGAACTGATTGCATCACCCTATTCAATATGTAGGACTTGCTGATCAATTCATTCTGTAACAAAATTAATATCGAAAACACAAATTATATGACAACAGAGAGATTCAAAATGGAATCAAAAAGGAAATTCCTGGAAGTTTTATCTAAAAATCTTGGATTATGTACAAAAATGAAAGCAAAATCTACAATAAAAGAGAATGCAATACCAGTGTTTAAGCCAAAAAGAAGTGTACCCTCTGTGGCATTAGTCCCAATCAATGATGAATTGAAAAGATTAGAGAAATTAGGGATCATATCTAAATTAAAATATTTGAAGTGGGCATCATCTGCTGGATATGCTAAGAAAAAGAACAATAAGATTTGTGCAGATTTCTCTACAGGGTTGAATGAGATTTTGCAAAACTACAATTATCCACTTCCAAGTCTAGAAGAAATTTTCACCAAACTTAATGGTAGAAAATGTTTTTCCAAGTTGGACTTATCAGATGCATACTTACAAATATCTGTTGAAGAAGAATGTTCTAAACTACTGACCATAAACACTCATAAGGGCCTTTAAGTTCAACAGGCTTCCTTTCAGAATTAAAGTAGCAGCAAGCATTTTTCAGCAAATAATGAACACAATGCTCGTGGAATTAGATTTTGCACAAGCCTATCTGGATGACATATTAATAAAAAACGAATCTAAACAACAACACACAGAACATATTAAAATAGTGTTTGGAAGGATAAAGGAATATGGTTTTAAACAAAACAAAACTAAATGTGAATTATTCATGACTAGAATAAAGTACCTGAGACAAATAACAGATGATAAAGGTTGACAATCAGATCCTGCATGAGCAAGCGCAAGTAAGGATCTGCCCACCCCAACTAACATAACAAAATTGCAATCATTTCTGGGCTTTGCAAACTACTATTACATATACATCGAAAATATGTATAGAATAACAGCATCATTAAATGCTTTACCGAAAAAAGATGCAAAAAGGAACTGGACAGAAAAGTGTCAAGATGTCTTTGAAAAAATTAAGAAAGTACTAATGTCCAATTTATCATTAACCCATTTCAATCCCAAATTAAAAATTATTGTAGCATCTGACACAAGTGACTTTGGAATAAGAGTTGTTATTCTACACAAGTATGACAATGGAACAATGAAGTCCATAGCACACGCTTCTAGGTCTTTGATAGCTGATGAAAAAAATTATAGTCAGATTTAAAAAGAAGCTCTGGCCATAGTGTTTGCAATTAAAAAATTTCACAAGTTCTTATATGGATGTGAATTTCTGTTACAAACAGAACATCACCCACTATTTATCTATTTATGGTTCTAAAAAAAGGTGTTCCCATGGATACAGCAAATCAATTACAATGCTGGGGAATCATATTGTTGAATTATAATTATAAAATGGAATTCTTAACATCAAAGAAACTAAGTCACACAGATGGCCTATCTTGATTAATTCCAAAGTTTTGTGAACCATTACAAGTTACTGTTATTTCTGTATTGAGGGCAGAGAATGAAATTATAAATATTCTGTACAATACAATAAGGGAGTTACTGATAACTCTTGATAAAATTAGATCAAAGTCATGGAATGATGACTTTATAGTGAAAATGAAGACCTAGATTAATAGTAAAGTAACAAATAAGAAATTAAATATCAGTAATGTATTCTTCATATGTGATGATATATTAATGTGCATCAAAAGAGTTGTAATTCAGACATCATTACAAAAACGTATGTTGAAAGAGTTTCACGTTGGTCATCCTGGTCAATAATGAAGTTGCTCATGAGATGGTGTACCTACTGGCCAGAAATTGACAGAGATATACAAAGCCTAGTTAAGTCATGTAGAGGATGTGTAAAATTGGCAAAATCCCCACCAATTAAATATCAACCTTGGCCAGAAATAGATATTCCGTGTTCCTAATTACACTTAGATTTTGCTGGACCAGTAAACAAAGCTTATTATTTGATAGTTGTTGACAGCAATACCAAGTGGCCAGAAATAATGAAGTGCAAAAGACATACTTTGAACATAGTAATTTCTTGCATGAAATATTTGCAAGATTCGGCGTACTAGATACAATTGTATCAGACAATGGGACACGGTTCCCATCCAGCAAATTTAAATTATTTTGTAAATCACAACAAATCAAACGCCTTACTACACCCCTGTATCATCCGAGATCTAATGGACAGGCAGAGCACTATGTACAGACATTAGATCATTCAAAAAAACAGAAGAAGAGCAAACGAATGAAAAGGGACTTCAACAAATTTTGAGTATATATAGGATTACACCAAACCCCAATACTAAATTTGGGATGTCACCCACGGAACTGATGTTTGCGAGAAAGATAAAATCAGTATTTAATAAGATATTACCCGAATGAAGGAAAAAGAACTGTTGCAGAGAATAAATACTTTTACCCTGGTGAAAAAATACATTTTAGAATGTATCAAAGGAGTAAGGAATTCTGGGAAGATAGTGTAATAAAGAATTTGAGTTTTGAGTTTGAATTTTGTTTAACAGCATATCAACCTTTAATGCCAAAAAGATGGGGTTTAAAGGTATTTTTTTAATGTTCGCTTATAGTGAGAAGGTTGATTTAGTCAGATTTTAATGAAAATTTTTTGTTCTTATTCTTTTTTTATTTTAGAAAATTGAAAATGTCTTCTAGTATTGTATTCAAAAATGTTTTGTTGAGAATAATTTTTTTTCCTTAAAAAATGTGTTATAAGTTTTTCTTCAAAAATATATTGTTGGTAATATTTTCTTTCAAAAAAGTATATTTTTCTATAAAAGTCTATTTTTATACTTTCATAGTGTTTTGACCCTAGTTTGGGGGTTAACTATTTGCCCATGGCTGGGACCCTAAAAAGTGCTACCACTCTGGGTCAGGGTGGACCTGGGAACAACAGCAATTAAGAGGTGGTTTCATGCTCCTCACAACCTCTCAATCAGAGGCCTTACTGCCAGATGCAGTTTACCTTCATGCCCAGGACCAGGTGTAATAAAGAAGGGGATTAGACAAATGACATACATTGGACAAATGACATACATAATACAAGCACCCAAATGGGAATATAAGTGTCACCTAAATCAACTTAGATGCAGGTATACTGAACTGGAAAATACCAGACACGAAATCCCAATGGAGGTGATTTATGACATGCTTGATATACCTACACCACTAGTGATGATGTGGAAAAAGAAACCATACGGAATTCCTAAGTGCAGAACCCACACTTAAAAAGTATGAAATACAAAAGATTGACTCCAGAAGGTGTCAACTCAAAAGGGGAGGTGTCATGTAGAAAGAAGTGTCAGCGCCAACACATGTTGAACGCTAGTCGCCAGATAACAAATAAAACTATGATAATGGATTATTCGACTGGGGATTATGTGACCATGATAATAACCTGTATTAAGCACCAGACAAAAGTCTGGAGGGACCAACTGAGTGGATTGACTGGGTGGATCAACCGGATTACAAATATCAGCAGCAGTCATACTAGTTACAGTCGAGTAGCAGAGTTCAGTGTTCACAATGTGATATTACTATTCAGAACCTTGAGTAGATTACTCAGGAGAACTCCTAAGAGAGGATACTACATATTATCAAGAGGAACCTCTTAATACCGTACTATTCGCAAGATACACAAAAAACTATCTTGCAATAGCAAGATACTGGAATATCACCTTATAGTAATAACTATTGCTACAAATCCATGAGTAACTGAAGAAATATACCAAGACCCAAGATAATACAACTGTGTTAAGTTACAACAATAATGAACAAAGTTACAACAATATATTAATAATCATTTAATGCTGCAAAATGTTTTTAAAAGAAAGCCTCTAGTATTAACTAAAACTACCTGCTACCATACAGTAAAATTATTTTTTATAAATCTTTCAAATAATTTCATTATTTGTAACATAAATTCACTGAATATTTTTATTTTCAGAAGAAAAAATATCACATTTAATAATGAATAAGTATAACTTTTTTTTGCATGTTTCTGTACAACTACTGCTATGCTAAAACAAACAGATATATAAAATTAACAAGTGAATATTACCTTGATTTGAACATCTGACTTCAATATAAGCAGTCAAATGACACATCTATTACATTCTGCTGCTAGAACAGCACATTAAAATGAATTTGCAGATACTAAGTGCACTGGTGCTCTGTTGATCCTGAGCAGAGAGTGTAGTAGGAATATTTTGATCCTTAAGTGCCAACCCCATATGTAAATAATCTTGTCATTTTTTTTTTCTATAAGTACTATGGCCTAACAGTTATTGATGCAGAAAGTGGAATTGCTTTGTTAAATTCAAATTTCAAACAAGGCTGTTGCATTCACTTTCACACAAATATTCTTGAAAAGGTGTGAAGCCACCTCTTCTCTCCTCAGATAGGCAGGGTAAACTGGACTTTGTAGTTTTAATTAGCAACAAGTCTAAGAGAACAACTTTGAATCCATAACTGGTTGTGCATGATGAGGTTAGCAACTCCACCCCATAAAAACCTACTTTTTATGGAAACCATAGCATTAACACCTAGAAAGGTGAGACTGTCGCCTTATACTCCATTGGAGGTGAGGAATGGTCTACAGACTTAACCACAATAACAATTATGCCAATACATAGGCCAACCAAAATACACTTCAAAGATTCCATCAAATCCAATTGTCAGTGCTTTAAGATTAAACCAAACAATCTTGAAGGTATACGCTGGAAACTGATCATGTTAGCAAGCCATAGTCCATCAAGTTTTTGAAAATTTGATTAATGATTGATCACTGCAGAAAAACACAACATAGGCAGTGATTATAACAACCAACTTACAGTGTCCATACTGTCCAAGATTGTGCTACTGAAGTTGGACTGTGGGACCACCTGAGAATTCAGATGAATACAGAATGAAAGTATTCTTTGAACCAAAAATAATTTTCACAATACAAGTACATAAACCAATTACAAACACTAAATGATATGACATAAAATGTTTTAGATGAGATAACAAAAAGAGGAAAGAAAAGTAATAGACAGAATTTGATTTATACCAGAAGAATCATCTCTCCAGGCAATACAACTAGGATCATTACCTAATGTCAGACGCAACCACAAAAGGGAAAGTGCCAAGTGAGTTTGAGCATAGTTTGTCCAAAGCCCACCACTTTAACTTAAACTTGTGTCACATTCCATTCAAGTGAGAATTGTTAATTGTGTAATACACCAGAAGAAGGCTGAAAAGTATTATCTGTTGAAATATTTTAATAATAATAAAGATTAAGTTGTCCAAAAACCATGTGAAATAATGAAAAGACTTGTTCTCAGAACTTCAACAAACAAATTGACAAGATCTTAATTTTTAATTTTTGTTTATTGCAATTCCACTTAGGCATTTAATCTTACAGTAGTGAGCAGCTCAGAAAGAAAGGATAAGCTCTTGGTGAGACTTGAACTCACATCTCTTTTTCCTCAGGGAAGTAAGATGTAAATTCAAGAGTTACTGAGAGCTTATTTTGTTTCTGATCTGTGCTGTCTACTCACTGATATAGAATTAACAGCTTTAGTAAATCTGTGATAGAAATATAAATATTCGTCTAAATAATAATAGTTGTTAATGCTTCATTCAATAAAATTGTAATAGATCTATACATTAATACCATAGTATCTAGCTATATATGGCTGTTCACATCCAATTGGCTACATAATCACTATCGCAGATGCCTGCTCAGCACAGACTGGGTTAACCTGTGGTCTATACTACAACTATGTTAAGCAGATTTTAGTTACAGTTTATGGGAAAACATAAACTGATGCAATCACCAGTTTGATAAAGTCCAGTACACTCAAACCCTCAGTCACAATGACATGACTTCACGCTAACACATCTACTTACAGCTCCCAAACAGTTTTTTCTACCCAATTTCACAGAATACATAATCATTTGATAGAACCCTTTTTACAAGTCAAAACGTCCAAAAGCAAAAAGGTCCAAAGATAAAAAGGGCCAATGACAAAAAGTCTATAAGCTACTCGGTGTCACTAATATGTCAAACTTAAGTTTATTTACAGTAAGCATTTTTTGAGAGGGGAGAAACAAATTTAATTGGATGTTGATAAGATGTTTATGGCCCCAAATATTTATTCTCATTATTTTAACTGTTCTATCTTATTGTGTGCATTTTTTATTTTTTCTTCTATTTAGTAACTATATTTATATTTCTAGTATTTCAACACATGCACGATTTAAGGTAAAATTTTATTTGTATCATTTGAACTTTTCAATATTTGTTCTCAATGTGTGAAATGTCCCTCTGATTAGTGAGTGTTTTTTTTTCCAATATATCATCTAATAATACGTTCTAATGATTCTGAATTGAAAATCTAAAAATAAAGTGGTATGCATTCATTTGTTTTTTGTTTTGTTTATTCATTTGTTTTTGCTTTATTTATATTAAATGTTTGTCTTGACCCTTTTATTCAACTATTGACGCAATTTGTAGATGCAAGAATTACCCTTCTCCACCATTTGGTACTTTTATTGTTTAGTTCATGTCGGAGAATTTAAATCATTGATGAAACCCTTTTTTTTTTAATTTAAATATAATTAGAAGTAATTTATCAATGTTATAAATTTTTTTTTTCAATACATGCACAGTGAAAATTCCAAATCATGAAAATGTACAAAAATGTGATAAAAACTTTTCTTCTGTATATTTTGGATAAAAAATACAAATTTGTTTTTTTTAACATTTAAGGAATTTTCAATTGCATGAATGAGTCTTGAAAAATTCATATGGCTACTACAAATCTCATTTTATATAGTATTTTAAAAGATAAAATTCAAAGGATGTTTGAAGAAAAACTTTTCACTTTGTTTTATGGTCCAGCCGCACCCACAGAATGGTTTCTATTAATAATAAAATCAGTAGCTTCATTCCCCAACAATAAATGATTTGGGGCCATAAACATCTTATTAATATCCAATTAAATTTGTTTCTCTTCTCTCAAAAAATGCTTACTGTAAATAAACTCAAGTTTGACATATTAGCAGTAGCCTATAGACTTTTTTGTCCTTGGCCCTTTTTGTCTTTGGATGTTTTGACTTAGCACCTTACCTTCCATTAGCATGGCTGATGCTATTCTTCAAGAGAATGACTCATTGCACCATCTCAGACTAACGTTTTCTTCTGATATGAAGTAGAAAAATCATATTGAATTGTTAGATCTGCAGCTAAGAAAGTTAGTTCTGATGAGAAAAACTGTCTATCTTACATATTTAGTCTGCCATTCATCCAGGCTTTAAATATTGCTGCCACATCTGGTCTGATGTACCGGCTATATATTTAGAGAATCTTGATAAAATCCAAAGAAGAATCTACAATGTTGTATGTGCTGACCTTACATCTCAACTTTAGTCACTTTGTCATCGTTGTAACATAGCTTCCCTGTGCCTTTTTCTAGATATACTTACATGATAATAATTCTGATGAATTTCCTCTATAGTAACTAGACTGAATGAATTTAAGTACTAGATTGATAGCAAGGTTTCATTATTTTAAAGTTGAAAATGACTAGATGTAACCATAAGTTCTATGTTAAGTTTCTTCTGTCACACTTCTTGCTTGAGAAATTCCCATCAAGCTTCTTGCTTCCTCATCAACTTTGATCTTATAACATTTAAATGCAATATCAATTATCTTGTCTTCTTAATTCTTGTTCTTTTATGGTTCTCTTTACTTCATAGTTTTTTCCTCATATTCTCTAGTACTTAGTAATCCCCGTTTTGCGTCTTAGTGGCTTTATTGCCTTGCTCGGGGGGAAATGATTTAAAAAATGCTTTTCTAATAGAGTATTTTAACTGAGCATAAACTTCATTGATTTCTGTACATTCCAAATTAGTTAGATATTTTACTTATATGTGAATTTTTAGCTAAATCTCACATATGGATGAATGCAAGTAAAAGTATTAATTTGCGTACGTACCCTTGTGTTGTGGCGCAGTGGATATCGGCTCGGAACGAGAAATCGGAGAACCGAGTTTGAATTCCAATTGAATTCCTTACATTCACTTATGCGCAAATACCCTTGGAAAAGGTTAATCCGTCTATTCCTTCCAGTTATGGGTTAAATAATAGGACAGATTGGGTTCTATAGCCTTGGTCGGCAACCAGTCTACCGCAGAAAGCAATGGCAACCTACTGCGGGATAATCTTCTGCCCAGTCAGTCATGTCTCTTTCGAGACATGATCGCCCAAGCGTGTATCGCGCATGGCACTTAACTGACTGACTGACCCTTATGCTGTTCAGTATTCAATGATGTTACTGTTTGCATCTTGATTTTAGAGAAGTTTGTGCATTGAGATATACAAATTTAACTAAGATTCAGATAATTTACGGAAAGATAAACATTTAAGCACAAACATTCATTTTGAATTAGAGAACTGAAAATAAAAACAAGTCTTTAACACGAAACCTTGAAAAACGTGTCAAATGTTCAAAGAAAATTATTTTTTTTATTTGTGCTCATTTTCATAATCTTCATCTTACAAATTATCTAACGAAAAAGTAGTGTGGATAAAAAAGTGAATGAAAAAAAGCAGGATTTTGAATACCGATTTCCAAAGCAATATCAGACCCTTCTCAATTATAGGGCACTATGTTACATAATCTTCCTTCCCTCAGCTAACCTTGTTCCGTACTAAACTGACTTTTAGCTTCGTACAGTACACAAAAAAAATGAAAAAGTAAAGAAAAAACATAACTAAGTCTTCACCACACACCAACGAACTCATCGAATTTTGTTTTTTAGTATTATTCTGAAATCTGAATTAGGTATCTTAAAGTCTTAGAAGTTCTAAGATACCTAATATTTAACAAACAATATTTAAAAAAATTATACATATTGTAATAATTTAAATATCATATTTTGGTTTTTTATCATAAAAAATAGCAAATCAAAATGTTTGTCTAAAAAGTACTTGTGTGTTACTGTACTAAAACAGGTTTTTGATTAACAATAACATCAATTTTGCGATGACCATTCATAAATATTCAAATAGCCAAGTTTAAGTCATCAAGCGGAAGAAAGAAAATAAAATTTAATTTCCTTACAAAATGTTACAAAACAATATAGTTTCTTTCTCTTTGAACTGAATGGGAACGAAAAGGTTGACAGGTAAAAAGAAAAACCCCAAGAATTTCCAGTAGGTAGGCCTTTTCTTTTTGACAGAATTTGAATTCAAGTTGGTCACTAACATTAGCTTACTTTAAACAATCAATAACGATCCTAAATAAATGCCGATCTTAATGAAACATTTCGACATCTGTGTCAATAACAATCAATAAACGGAAAGTAGGGGAAGGAAGGAAATTGAATATGACTATTTTGATTGAAGATGGTGGGGCCGTAGGACTCAAGCTAAAAAAAAAAGAAAAG
This sequence comes from Ascarosepion bandense, assembly GCA_037127315.1. Lineage (NCBI taxonomy): Eukaryota > Metazoa > Mollusca > Cephalopoda > Sepiida > Sepiidae > Ascarosepion > Ascarosepion bandense. Next base: position 1,594,563 of record JBBBDQ010000278.1, read on the forward strand.
AAAAATCCGGACAAATGTGAAGGTGTTAGTTCTTATCAATAGAGAAATAAATAAATACTTAATAAAAAACTAACATTTAACTTTATGAAAAAGAAAGAACTAGGAAAAATAAAAAATAGTAGTCAAATATCCATTTTCAGTGAAGGGATGTCTATGGTCAAAAATCAAAATGATTTTCCTGGTGTGATCATAAAAGGGGGATCAACATTTTCTGCGAATTTTTTCTCACAAGAACTATCTAAACGATTTTCTTTTTAAATAATTACATTCGTTCTCTTTGAAAAGAAAGACTTACAAAATTAAAAAAAAAAACTTACATATATGAATATGCTTTAAAGAATAAATGTTTTTTAAGGTTTTTAAAACTGTAATCCCCGACTTTTGACCGCTTTTTAGGTTTAAAGACTGAAGAATGCCAATAGCGTTATAATTTTAGTAGTACATAACATACGTTTGATCAGGCATGTGCAGCATGTGAACTGTGCTGGATGAAGTGGCTTTCCTGTGCAGATGTCAGCCTCTTGTGTGGTATAAAATTTGCACTCGGGGATGTCAGGAGACACCAAAAATGAGAAATAATACTAGAGCAAATTGAATGAAGAAACTATGCTTCTGTGTTGACTAAGGGGAGATCACTGAGGAGGCCATACTTAATCCTGTGGAAATTTTCAAATTTTAAATTTCATCACAATTAACATCATAACTAAATTGATTAAATTGAAGGACTGTCGTCATAATTTATTTTAATGAACATAATACGAAATAAATTTATAATAATAATAATAAAGTAATAAAGAGAATAATTACCGAAAAAAATCAAACCTCATTTAAAATTAAAAAACTAAGTTTTAATTTTAAATTAATGATTGTCATTTATTTTATCAATGATATTTACAATAATTATGTCTATTCAAACAATGAGGAAAATAATATAAAAGCAATAAGAATAATGAAAATGATAATTATTAATGTATAATTCAAACTGTTTAATTTATACAAATTATTATAAACAAAAATCAAATATGTCATTATAAACAATTTAGTAATTACTAAATTTACAGGTTTTAAAAGAACAATTTTAGCTTGTCATGAGAAAGAAATATATTTCTGTAAGCTATTTAAATATAAAAGTTTTTATTCTTGAGGCAATTACAGGAGAAGAATCACAAATTCAAACATAAATTACTAATCTTCCTCTTGACTAGATCATCATAATTCGATATTATCAATCATAATTTCAATAATCTATAATAATTTCTCATAAAATATTGTATTTACTGAAATTGCTAATTTTTTGTTACAGATGCAGGTAAATTGTATGTTGATAGACAACATTGACACATTTTTCTTTTTTTGCTCATTACAGGATTGATTGATATGCTATTTAGACAAAATATCGCACAAAAAAACTTTTAATGAAAAACACACTTTTAAAATCACAACTTTAAAATATCCAATATATTCTTTTACATTTGTTTATTACTTTTTCTGTACAAAATTAACTACTGATTTGAATTGAAATTATAAATGGTAATATTAGCTGTTTCTTTATACAGAAACACTCAGCATTTATTGACTGAAGAGTGTTAGTTGAAATTTTAAAAAATCTTTCAGTTTCAAGTTCACTAGCTGTTATCACTCTTTCAAATATTGATATGAGCTTAAAATATAATTTTCCAATTACAAGGATTTGTACTAAAAAATTTTTTGAAATATATTTTAGCATTAAAATATTTTTAAAATTTGAATAGAAATTATCTTCTGATTGAATGAGCTGTCACAACTGTGGAAATTTTAAGGTCAACAATTTTAAGGTAAAAGAGTATAGTAGAGTTACTTTTTAAATGATAGCAGTGTCAATCACTGACTATTTATCACAAAATTTAATTATGCCACAACTAAATTTCATTGTTTTTATTATTTTTAAGCTGTGAAAAGAGAGGAATGAAAACTGGTCAGCTTTGTAGTGAATATGAAATAAAAATAACTCTTTTCTTCACTGTTTTCAAATTCAGGAGTCAGTGCAAAAATTTTTTTTGACTAATAGAAAAAGGAATTGGCTCCAGGCTGTAGAAAAGATCAAAGCAAAGTTTAGCAAGCACATGTGAAAATTTATTTTGACCAATAGAAAATGGAAGTGGCTTACAAACTGAGACAAAGTAACCAGCCAATATCAAATCCCTTTTTGATATAAATAACCAGAGAAAGTTGAATCAAGCAAAAAGAACAGAAGAGAGAGAGTAAAAGCAGAGTCCCACACATTTGAATAATGCGGGTGTCAAATTACACACTGATACATCATCAGTCTCTAACGAGAGGTGGGTAATTTCAAAGAACTCTATTCAACTCATAAGCTAAGTACCTTAAAATCTATCTTTTTATTCATGTTGAATACAGCTATATAACTTTTATGTGAGAAACATCTCTCAATTTGTTTTAAGACTTTTAGAATATTATTACTTGCCCAATGATTTAATATGAACATTTTCTTTTGACAATTCAACAAATACAAGAATATTTAATGTTTGATTGCTTGTCCTGAAACAAGCTACTGAAACTTCAAATATGTCAATTTGTAAATAAATTCCTTGTTTCATTAAAAATAATACATGGGTTTCATGATTATCCCTACATACTTCAGCTTTTCTTTTTATTCTTCTTTAATTTTCTTTTTTTTTTCAAATTGACATTTATGGTAACTATATCTTTTCTTTCTTTTCGTCTATTTCCTCTAATTTTATTGAATATACCTGTTTTAATAGCTATAATTATATCTTGATTTCATTCTCCCTTTTATATATACTGATATAAAATAAGATAGCATCACACTGAATATGTGTGTCAGTTTACGTAAGAATAAATATTCAATCTAGATTACAGTCAATTATCTCATCTAAACTTATTTATAAATGGAACTTTGTCTGTGTGTGTGTGTGTGTATGTGTCCGTTACCTATAGACTCCGAAACGGCTGAACCAATTTTCTTGAAAATTTACACAGTTGTACTATAAGCGTCTGCGAGTGTTCTTGCTTGGGCGATCATGTCTCTTTCGAGACATGACTGACTGGGCAGAAGTTTATCTCGCAGTAGGTTGCCATTGCTTTCTGCGGTAGATTGGTTGCCAGCCAAGGCTATAGAATCCGATCTGTCCTGTTATTTAACTCAGAACTGGAAGGAAGAGATGGATTAATACATTTCCCAAGGGTATTTGTGCGTAAGTGAATGCAACGAATTCAACTGGAATTTGAACTTGGCTCCCCGATTTCTCGTTCCGAGCCGATATCCACTGCACCACCGAGGTACCCCCGATAAATATCGAAAATCAATAATCGAAAAAATCAGGTTGTAGAAGGAATGGTCTGATTTTAATCAAATTTCATACACTCATAGACAAAGACATATGAAACGATATTCAGAAGTTTCAAGGTTGCAGTTCTTACAATAGTGCATAAAATCGATAATATATATATATTAAAGGCAAGATGTTTGTGTGTGTGTCTGTTTATCTGTCTGTCTGTTCTTTATACAAATCCACAATTTTTATCCGATTCTCACCAAACTTCACACAAATATTCTTTAGGTTGAGTCTGAGTTCCAGGACCATGGATTAGTTTTAAAGCTTTCATTACACCCGAGCAATGCCGGGCTATACTGCTAGTATATAAATCAAATCATGTACAGTTTCTGAAATAAGGGGTGTATCAACAGTAGTTAGACCCCTTATTAATACACTGTATATTTTCCATGGGCATTAACATAAGGTTACACCCTCATATGCATACAATCAAATAACATTCATGCTTTTTGCTACCTGTTGACATAATACATCAAGTTGTAGGTGGGCATATATATTCAATGGAGAGTGTTTTGGTATCTCTACTATGAAAAATGGTTTTCACAAAACAATAAAGGTCAAAAGCAAATACATGACAAGTTAAAATTTGTGATGTACTTATAAATAATAAAAAATCTGACTGGAGAAAAGGTACATCTTTTGTTAACAACAGAGTCCAAGTCCAAATGTCTGAATAAATTACTATTTACAACTATCTGGAGAGGAGATTTTTCCATTAGAGTTTGTAACCCTACACATAGGCAAAGAAAAAAGAGAGTTTCTTTTTGAAGGCATGAGTTTTTAAATGTACAAGTCAACTGCTGCTGTTACATATCTTCTTAACAATCAATAATTTGTGTCACAGACTAAACTCACTACAGAGTTTTGGTCTGGCAATTCCACTACTGACCATGAAATTTACCAAAGACCTTGCAAAGCATGTTGAGTAATATGGTTCTCATGAAGATTGGCATTATCATTCTGGAATAGTTCATTAGCTTCTTGTTGCAGAAAAGGTAGCAGAATGAGTTAACCAATCCTGGACATAACTGGCAATATTTCTCCACAAACACCAAAGGTGAGCAAGACTTATATCTCATGGTAACTCACATGTCATGTATTGGGTCTATATGTCTGTGTCATGGACTAACACATTCTGGAAAATAATGCTCCTAGGTCTATATTGTGCATACAAATGACCATCACTTGTTTGAAGAGAGAATATGCTCTCATCACTTTGAGCCCCCAGGTGAGCATCATATGACATCACTAAAGACATGACAGTGCTGGGGCAAATAAAAGTCTGGCTAGATGCATGTGTGCCCATTATACTGCAGAAGGTAAATAATTTCCATCAGTCTATGTTGATATCCACGTAGAGCAGGACCAAATTATATATTTCTGGGGACCATAGGCTAATAAAATGATAGGAGCCACTAAGATGTACCACCATATAACTTGCCCACACCAATCTTGATTTTTTTTACTTGTAATATATTTTTGTGACATTTACATTTACAAGTTGTTGTAAATAAACTAGAATAGCTATCTTTTGTTTGTCAATAAAAATATTCTTTAAGAAATACCACTATTTTACTATTTACTGAAAACCAAATTAGCACATATTTCAAAATAACTATCACAAAAAAAACAAAAACAAAAAAAAACTTTATAACCAGTATTATAACAATAAAACAAATATGAGTTTGTCATATTGATATCATTTCAGGTTACGAAACTATTTAGAAGTTATAACATATAGAAAATTAAAATAACTGCTTTATAAAACCTTGTAAAATTAAAACATTCTGTACTAAAATCAAATGTTATCTACTTGAAACACAATGGCACAAACTAAAATATTCTTTTTCTTGCTTTGCTTCCTTCAAAATAAAATAAAGTTTGTTATATTGAGATAATTTCAGTTTATGAAACTAGTTAGAAGTTATAACATCTAGAAAATTAAAATCATTGCTTCATAAAAGCTGTTGTTCATATTAGTCTAAAAGATAATCCAGCCCTGGGATAGGAGATACATTTACTTTCATCTGTAATGTAGATGCAGTACAGCCAGCCATTGCTGCTCTTGCTATATAGCAATCTTGGTAAGTGTCTGTACAAGGTGGCTATCTAGAACCAGATCTATGGGTATATGAATGTTCATTCAACCACTGTTGTAAAAAATTAAGTATTACCAATATGTTACATTGGTCATATGCAGAAATTCTCTGAAATAACTATTCATCCTCTCAAACTTGTTCAGTTGGTCAAAGTGAACAAAAGGAGAACTGAATGTGTATCTGTGTAGCATGAAAAGTTTGCATTGGGGTTTTTCACCATACTGAACCTAATATATAACACTTTTAATGGATAAACACAGATAGTGTACTTGTATGAATGTTACTATATTACAAAAGTATAAACAACCTATCAGTCAGTTTAGTATGATATGTGATACACACTTAGGGCGATCATGTCTCGAAAGAGACATGACTAACTGGGCAGAAGATTATCCCACAGTAGGTTGCCATTGCTTTCTGTGGTAGACTGGTTGCCAACCAAGGCTATAGAACCCAATTTGTCCTATTATTTAAGCCATAACTGGAGGGAAGAGACAGATTAATACCTTTCTCAAGGTTATTTGTGCGTAGTGAATACAAGGAACTCAACTGGAATTTGAACTCGGCTCCCTGATTTGTTGTTCTGAGTCGATATCCACTGCACCACAAATCAAGTTAAAATTGGTACTGTCCTTTTAATAGTTAAAGTTTTATTTCCTGTAAGCATATTGTTCATTTTGTATCGTAATCTGATCTGTTCTACACCCTCCCCACAAAAAATATACTAACTTAAAGCCATATCACATACACCAGTTCCCATATATTCACTGAAGTTAAGCAACATTGAATTTAGTCAGTACCTAGATGAGTGACTGCATGGGAAACCAAATGCTTTAAGCTTGGATGTGCAGTTAGTATTATGGATAATGACTCGAATTCATTAATCAGAAAGCTGTGTTCCAATTCCAGTTGGGTTCATTATATATATAAATCTGTCTCTTCTCTCCCCAGCTATGGTTTAATTAGTAAGACTCGCATAACTAAATCATTATTATCCCTTCCAATTCTTACAATCTAAAATATTTTCTGGCTTTAAATAACCTGCAAAAGGTTGATCAGTCAGTCAGTTAAATGCCATACGTGATACACGCTTGGGCAATCATGTCTTGAAAGAGACATGACTGACTGGGCAGAATATTATCTCGCAGTAGGTTGCTATTGCTTTCTGCAGTAGACTGGTTGCCGACCAAGGCTATAGAACCCAATCTGTCCTGTTATTTAACCCATAACCGGAAGGAAGAGACAGATTAATACCTTTCCCAAGGGTATTTGCGCGTAAGTGAATGCAATGAATTCAGCTGGAATTTGAACTCAGCTCCCCGATTTCTTGTTTCGAGCTGATATCCAATGAACCACAAATAAGCCATAGAAAATGAATCAATCAAAAATCAGAAAAATGACTAATTTTGAAAGAACACCTAATGTAGAATTACCTGATCTTGTCTGACAGGAAACTTTTCCTAACACTCACTAGGTAATGTTGTATAAAGCAGTATAAAAGGAATAGATGTGTTTTGTTACCCCTCTGGGAAACTTCTTATTCCCCTAGGCATGCCACATGTAACCCACTACACCATCTGTTGATCAAAAAAAAAACTCCTGCAACTATATTAATATTCCCACTACAACTTATCTAAACTTATTTATAAATGGAACTTTGTGTGTGTGTGTGTGTGTGTGTGTGTGTGTGTGTGTGTCCATTACCTATAGACTCCGAAACGGCAGAACCGATTTTCTTGAAAATTTACACAGTTGTACTATAAGCATCCGCGAGTGTTCTTAGCTAGGTTTTGTGTCGAGGTACCCCTGATAAATATCGAAAATCAATAATAAAAAAAAATCGGGTTATAGAAGGAGTGGTCAGATTTTAATCAAATTTGATACACTCATAGACAAAGACATAAGAAACGATATTCAGAAGTTTCAAGGTTGCAGTTCTTACAATAGTGCATGAAATCAATAATATATATATATATATATATATAAAAGGCAAGATGTTGGTGTGTCTGTCTGTTTATCTGCCTCTATGTCTGTATTTTTTTCAGCCCTTTTATTTTAGTTTTTGCTTCAGGTTTGGCTCTAAGTAGGTATAATTGGAGTTCTTAGTCTCAGCCATGATACCTTTTACTCAGAGGACTTATTTAGCCTTCAAAATTCAGTTTACAACAAAAAAAACTTATTTGATATCAATAGCAGGAAATCAAAATTTGACTTACATCCATTCATTTTTCTTTTAGTCTACGGTTTCGCTTTAACTGGAAACAACTATTGCTTTTTAGTCTTTTGTGCCAACGTCCAAAGAGGACCAAGGAGTAGTTTTAAAGCTTTCATTACATCCGAGCAACGCCAGGCTATACTGCTAGTCACAGATAAATATCTACATTATTTATATTATTCAGAATGTTGTCCTCATATTTATTGCCATATTGTTATAGGCTCTGGCCTTCTTCAGGTGAATGGAATTTTAAACAAAACACTTTATTCTGATCACTGGAGTATACTGTTCTTATTCCATGAGCCATGTCACATCTGGATGTCTTAATCATCTCCCTTTAACTAAACTCTCTAAGTTATTTGTTCACCACTGCTGTAGCCAGGTGTTGAACTCACAACTTTTTAGGTCAAGTCACTGGATCTAACCAACACTTTAATCCACTGGGCTATGTGTTCTTGATAAAAATATTCCAGTTCAATACAACAAACTGATGACTTCTGTAACAAAAACTGGTAACATAACACAATTACAAGTTTTTAAAAGAAATATATTGTTAGTCATTTTCTAACACAGAATAGAAGGTTAGTAGTTCATTGAATAATGTATATTTTTCTCTTTTTATGAGCTGTTACACAGTTCTGTATATAACCATATATAAATACAATGAATGTGTCAAATTTATTCCATTTGAGATTATAAAAATGTTCAACTAAATATCATTACAATTGGTAAGACCTTTCTTTTACAATAGATTTATGCCATATTTACAAGGTTTTGAGTATTTACATAAAATTGTAAAATATAAAGAGGTATAGAGGCTAAGCAATCAAGCCTACCATTATATTTTAAACCTTCCAAATTAGCTTGAATAGATGATGTAAGAAGGTAGACCAAGACATCATGAATATCATAGTATTTTCAAAAGACATTATGAATACAAGAACCCTGTCTGGAAATTTGGCATTTTTGTACATCTAAATTAAAATATTTTTGAGTTATTTTGGTGAAACACTACTTGCAATTTTAATTGGTTGTATTTTCATGTCTAATATGTCTGTGTTGCAGTGGTAAGACATGCTACTTGGAACAATCCTTTAAGCAAATAAGCTCACACTCATCAACAAATCCTTATTTCTTCCTGAAGGTGGTTTTGAGACACAAAATAAACTATTGTCTATTGTTTGTAGAAATGCTTTATAAAAGCATTTTGATCTGTTCTACAGGATGCAGCAGAAATACCTCTCACATTTTAAAGGTTGACAAAAAGACCAAAGTAACTGCTATTAAAGAATTTATTTCACTGTTTTTTAAAAAAAAGACTACATTTTTTAATTTTTTTTAGTTTTAAAATGACATCCTCCAAATGTTGACCTTTATTTTCCATACACAGTTGTAGACAATTTCTCAAGTTTTCCATCCCCCAGAAGTCTTTGAGGTCTTTCAGGTGAGTTTTTTAAGCACTTAACCTGTGGCTCTGAAATTTTCAACCCATTGCCACATCAATATCATTTTGACATAACATGAAATGAGCCTGACAAGCTCTGTGTTGCAATGACAGATTCAACAGTTCTAAAAACATTTCAACAGTAAACGCATGATGTGCATCAAACTAAGCCATGATAGTAACTGATGGTATCTGAAAAGAAATGTAAAACATTAGCTAGATGAAGACACGATTACCATTTGCCTAAGTTCACTAGCATCACTGTACTTACTATTTTGTAAAATTTTTAGTTAATAGTCGAGTTTGGTCCATCACTAACTCTCTAAGTTATTTTTTTCACCAACTGTTTCTTTAATCAATATATTTTTGATGAGTAGATCTTTGCAACTTTGTTAAGACTTTCAATGTTAACAGAACTAAAAAATTAAAATAACAATTTCAGGTTGTGTCTAACTTTGTTTAACCATTACAGTGGGTAAAATATCACTATTTTCTGACTGTTTCTAGCAATGCAAATACAGGTTCATATATGATTGTGATCAGAACAGTTCTTGAAACTTCTTAAAATATACAATTGTACTTCCCACAGTATGGTGCTTGCTATGGCATCAGTGCTGACTCAAGATATTGGTAACTCAGGCAGTTAACAGGGACACCATCAAATCATGTGTTTGAGATCTTCTAAAACTAAAGCTTATAAAAACACTAGCAGCATAGCCCGGCGTTGCTCGAGTGTAATGAAAGCATTAAAACTAATCCATGGTCCTGGAGCTCAGACTCTTTGGATGTTGGCACGAAAGACTAAAAAGCAATAGTTGTTTTCAGTTAAAGTGAAACCGTAGACTGAAAGAAAAATGAATAGATGTAAGTCAAATTTTGAAGTTTGGTGAGAATTGGAAAAAATTGTGGATTTGTATAAAGGACATACAGACAGATAAACAGACACACACACACAAACATCTTGCCTTTTATATATATTATCGATTTTCTACACTATTGTAAGAACTGCAACCTTGAAACTTCTGAATATTGTTTCTTATGTCTTTGTCTATGAGTGTATCAAATTTGATTAAAATCTGACCACTCCTTCTATAACCTGATTTTTCAATTATTGATATTTATCGGGGATACCTCGGCACAAAACCTAGCTAAGAACACTCGCAGACGCTTATAGTACAACTGTGTAAATTTTCAAGAAAATCGGTTCAGCTGTTTTGTAGTCTATAGGTAACGGACCACACACACACACACACACACACACACACGCGAAGTTCCATTTATAAATAAGTTTAGATAGATTTAGATTAGATAAATACTTGCAGTCATCCATGACTCAAGACAGATTAAATTCTCTCAGTATATTGTCACTAGAAAAGTTCTTGGCTTAACCCACTTCCCAAAAGCTGATTGAATGATCAACTTTTTGGGGTATGGGGAGGGCTTCTTTGTAAAGCTGATAATTTTCAGTAATGGTGAATAAACTCTCAAGGCTCTTTAATATACAAGTAACAAAATACTTTAAAAAATTTGCTAGGCACTACTAAACATCTCAAGGTCTTGAAATTTGCTACCAAATTTCACCTGGGTGAGTAGACAAAAGATTATTTTTTAGATTTTTGAAAAGCTCAAAAATGTTTCCTTTATGAATTATCAAATTATTTGGGAGTTTGAGAAGGAAATGGATTACCAAATTAATACCAAAAAACTAGATTTAATCATCATTTTCAGAGAGTGGATATTCCTTGTTTCAGCAACTTATAAAATGAAACTGAAAGAAAAACATCTAGAGATTTTGTTTTAATTTGTTTTTTTGAAGTATGGTTCACTCTGTACAAGGTAGAGGGTTATGTTAAGGGTAGTTTATATGGATAAGAAAGGAATATGACGGTTGACTCTAGGCTCAAACATGTCAAAATTGTAGTGATTGAAGAGACATCCTCTTGGGAGTCTGTTTTATAAGGCCATGACTTGCAGGAAAAAGCTGTTTGAGTAGAACTTCTCACCAATGAAATAGAGGGAGCATGGTGAGTTTGCTATTATGTGAGTGGCATGGGTCCTAGCCATGAGGGTCAGATCATGGCTAGGACCATGGTGATGAAGTTCATCTGAGCACTTTACATGGTAGCAGTGATAGACTCGCCACCTCCAGACTGTGAGAGAGAAGTTGGAGTGTGGAAAAGAATTCCTCTCCAATAAGACTGGAAAGTGAGGTTTGGGCAACTCCTGCCAAGATATGGTGACAGTACTCCATTTTTGATCTGATCTGGCTCTTTAATGGTAGAAGATAGCAGGACTCAGGTACTTGCTAGAGTGGTACAGGGAGCCCACTTGCGGTTGGGTGTGAGTCTGAGGTCCAACATCCTCTCAAGGCATGGTGCCTCCTTGAGGAGACATCTGTTCACTGTGACTGGTGGAAGTTCCAGGTCTGATTAGTGGCAATGGAATGTAACCAGTTTGGTTTTGGAGGCATCAAATGTAACCACCCAAGTTTTTCCCCCCACTGAGAAGTAAATGTTAAATCAGATAAGAGAACAGCTGCCAATCACTAATTGTCATGACTTTTGAAGGTTCACTTCTATATAGTTGCATCATTGGCAGAAATGTTCACAAATGATCGAAGTATATACTTAGGTAGATCATTTATGTAAACCAGAAAGAGGATTGGTTTGAGAAGTGACCTCTGGGAAGTGCCTATGTTGATTGCCAGGGCCTCATAGGATTAGCCATTAATAATTACCTTCAGGGATCTACCTGTTAAGAAGGATTTTATAACAGAAAAAAACTCTTCCAGCAATTCCATAGTTGGAGAGCTTGTGTAGTAAACCTTTGTGCCATATCTTTTAAAAGGCTTATCTAATGCTATAGTCCTTGTGATATGCATGTCATCAAGGGCCTCACTAATTCTGTGTATAATGGTAGCTTGGATGTCAGCAGTGGATCAGGCTAATCTAATCTCATACTGCTTGTCAGGCAAGAGGTTGTTCCTATCCAGGTGATCAATGACATTCTTGTTGAGAATGACCTCAAAAAGTTTACTGATAATATTGAGGAGACTAATATGTTTGTACTTGAGTTGAGAGATTGTTTGTTTACATTCTTGAAGACCGGACATATGCTTGCCACCTTTGACGGGCTTGGGAAAGATTTCTCCTTCAAGCAGTAGTTAAATAATTTTGCTAGAATCACAGCTAATTCTGAATTGATATTCATAAGAATGACCACTGGAATTTTATTTGAGTCAGTGGCTAGAGACTTCTTTTACTGAAATGAGTATATTGTTGAGATTGTACTTAATGAGATGTAGGAAGTTGGGGAAGGATGACATCTAACATTGAGTTTGAGGCAAAGATCAAGGTGAAGAACTTTGCTTTGTCTGTCAAGGAGGATACGACTTTGGGACCATTTATAATAGTGGGCACAGCTGCTTTGCCTCTTTTCGTAATTTGGTTGGTGATATTCCAGAATTTGCAAGATCCAATTTGTTTCTTTTCAATCTTAGCCTGGACAGCTCACACATAGCTACACCATATATTTTCTAGAACTCTCTTACAGTGATTGCAGGCAGTTCTGAAAGAATTAAAGATCAGACTACACTGTTCCTTATAAAAGATTTTGAAGTAGTGGTTCCAGTGAGCGCATTCAGTGGTGAACCAGGACTGTTTGGTTTTAGCTGAATTTTTTTTTTTTTTTGGTAGCATTGAGGGGTATAAAACACTCCATTCCAAAAAGGATCTATTCAGAGATTAGGCAAACAGTTTTGAAGGCAGCATGTTTGAAGATGGTTGGGAGAGGAGCTTCTGTTATATAGGACTGAAAGCAGTTACAAGCAAAAAACCATTTTATGTAACAGTAAATCAGGAGATGTCATTGGTTTGGAGTCAATATGGATACTGATTAGGGAATGATCAGATATGCCAGTGGGGTAAAACTATTGCTGTGCATTTTTCAGGATAGGATGTTAGAAAAAAGGTCAAGGAGGTTTGCCTCTTGTACACTGGTATCCAGAATGGATCCAAACTTTTGAAGAGAGTAGAGAATATGAAAGTGATGATGAAACTCACTGTTATTACCCTATCTGTTATATGTAAATCAAAATTTAAAGCTTAAAAAATCATCCAAAATCCAGGAATATACGAGTTTAATTCAGTTTCAGTTATTTCCCTTTAGTAACTTAACTCTTCAAAAGTTTTGTTTACTTCTGCTGTGGCAAGGTATTGAACTCACAACTCTTTGAGTCAAAGATTACTTCAACCAACACATGCTTTTATCCATGTGTCCTTGGAGACATCAGTGAATTAATTTTGGGGACTTATAAACCTAATGTCTCAGCAACAATTTTTTTTCTTTTTTACCAGAGATCATATTACAATGTTTTGCTATTGTTGTTTTTCTGTATTACCAGTTCCAGTATTGTATTCATGTTTATGCTTGGCCTTGATTAGGAGATTTTTGTGGCCTAGACATATGACAATGAAGAATGTAAATAGTTACAATACCTCATCACAGAAATATAGACAAATATGTTAGCTGCTTTGCCCTTTGACTTTTTTCAGGTATCAGTCAATCCAGATAACTTTCAGGGAATTTCAAATTGAACCCTTTATGTAATCTACAGAAGTAGATTGTTCTTGTTCTACTGAACAAGGAAAGGTATCCTAAAACATAGACAGTGAAATAAAAACAATCTTTCTTAAATAAAGTGTTCAGTTTGAAATTTCCTGAAGATTATCCAGAAAATACACAAAAATAAGTAGCAAATAAATTCAAGCAAGAAAATTCTTTTACTGGGCTTAGGGTGGAAAGATAAATTATATGAGACTGGCAATTGAAAACTTGTGTTGAAGCAATACAAGACATGCTAAATTCAACAACTATTTTATTCAAACCCCAGCTTGATCTGTTTGCTCCCAGAATCCATAGTGGGACCGGAAGGGCTTACAGCTATCATCATAATCAACATTATTGATGTTATTATAAAACATTCCCATTCCTAAAGTAATTTATTTTCTTTATTAATTTATTTCTAACTTTTCCAAATTACAAAATAATTATAAATCAAAGTCCGTTTTGGTTACAAGGGCGATAACTCACTCACTTTTTGAAACCAAACAAATATTTTGGAGTATGTATTTTTCATGCACTTTGATATTTTCCAGTATTTTCTTCCATTTGAGATTTTATTTTCTCACTGTTCCTGGCTATCTCCATAGCTTTCTTGAGTCTCAAATCAGAAATTAGCTTTAATCTTTTGGATAGGCTCTTATTCTGTAGTCTTTCTAATTTAGTAATTTTTCTTTTGAAACTCACATGCTTTTTCTAATTCATTCAATGCACAAATAAAGATTTACACTGGTTTTTCTGGTAACTGAACTCTAAGATAAAATTTTGCCTTTTCATGTATTATGTTTTTTAGACATGAAGTCAGCATTCAGTTTTTTCAAAACTGAGTTGTACACATTTGCATCTTATCGTCATGAAACAAAATGTCCAGAATATATTTTTGGCTTTGCTTCCCATGCAATATATTAATGTACTAACTTGAGTTTTGTTATCTTCTTCCCAAAGTTTCAATGCTTCTTGAAAATGTTGAAATCAATGCAACAATTTCTGCCAATTTCCCAGATTTGTAAAATTTCTCAGCTTTAGTGGAGTTAATTTGAACATTTTTTTTAATAAATATTTTTTAAAAATTGGGTCCTGTTCTTCTACTAGAAGAAAATGTTATTTTAGAACAAATTCCTATGACCCCATTTTTTACTGGGCTTAGCATGGAAAGATAAATTATATGAGATTGGCTGCTGAAAAGATGATAAACTATTGCCCGGTTCATCCCTTGTTCCCTGTTTAGGTTGTGGTTTCCGGCTTTCTCTTTTCCAATCTTTTCACTCTTACGTAGCCCCCTGCACATCAGTGGCATTGCTGCCTTACTCAGGGTGATGTGATTGAAAAAAAAAAAAAAAAAAAAAAATATAGAGAAGCAAAGTATTAAGAAACAGGAAAAGAATGCTGAACTTTTATGTAATACTAGCATCATAGCCTGGCATTGCCCGTGCAACTCAACATTTTAGTAGAAGAAACCACTTTTTATTTTACATATTTTGTTTGAAAAAAAAAAAACACTTTTTTTTAAAAATATTTCTTTTGTTTCAAAATTATGAGGAAAAATATTCACATTTTGACCAAATGAATTTTTAAAACATTGGAATAAAAATTGAATATAAAGGCATTATTTTTTTTTTTAATAAAAAATATTTGTCGCATTTGACACGTGTGATTTGATTTCTGTGATGTAAAACATCGAAATAAAAAGTAAATATAAAGGCTCTTTTTATTTGTTTTAATAAAAAATATTTTAGTCACGTTTGACACGTGTGCTTTGATTTCTGTGATGTAATTCAGTAACCATCTTAGATCTTTTACGGAGCAAATGTAAACAATCGTGTCCATTGGCCAAAAAGTGCGTAAGAGAAAATTGCTGTCAAAAAATATGTGTCAACCTGGCTTCCCTGAAGATATGTGTCCCTAGAAAGTTTGAATGGCGTAGCTTAAAAACTGCAGACATGCATAGGGAACAGTCACACACAGACTCACAGATTGCCTTTTTTATATCTAGATTTAATCTCCAATATAGCAGTGAATGCCGAACAATCTCCAGATAAAAAAAAAATTGAAGGCAATAGAAATGTGGTTTGACAGAAGGATTCTGTGAATACCATAGATTGAACATGTGAGCAATGACAAAGTTTTAAGGAAAATAGAAACAAATAGTACATTTCTATTTAGAATCAAAATGTAGAATATACTGAAGTCAAGAGGGATTGGGAAAAGCAGCAAATAACTTACCTGACTAGCTTGTATAAATGGATGGCAGAACACTAACAGTGTTTCTGAGGGATGGTGAAAAGATAAACCTTGCTAAGAGCTGAAAAGGATAGCAAAATGTGGAGAGCCACAATCATCGATGTCCTGAAGGGACATGACACACAGAAGGCAGCGAATTTAATTTGCTTCAAAATATCCGTTCGTTATTCAATCTATTTGAATCTAAACCGTTTGTATATGTACACCCTTCTACCCAAACTCAGTAGAATTCGTTATCTTCATTTTAAGGAACTGCAATTAAAAATAAAACTAATGCAAGAAACATAATTCATAATTTTTAGATTGCACTTACCTCCCCTTACAATTTTCATCTACCCTATTTTTAGTTTTTTGTAAATAATTTTATATTGGAAGGAGCTTACTGCTATGGAAAATGGTTTGCTAACTGCAAACTATTGTGAGACTGTATCAGAATTTACAATAAAATTGGTTTTAATAGAAGCAGTTGTTTGTAAAATTTTCAGGATATATTTTATAAAAGCAACAAAAGATTAACAAGATTAACAAAAGATGCCATACATCCAAATAAATTATTTTCTGTTATTATGGGCTCCTTGACATTTTACAAACTTGTTTTTCATTCATTGATTTGAAAATTTTCCTTGTTTAACTTCCAGCAGTTTCTATTGCTTTCCAGATATCTTTTGCTCAAATAGTTTTCCATTTTCATATACAACTCTTATTTTTTTTTCATATTAATACAAGTTTTGTATTGAATTTATATTTGGAGAAATTGAAGACCATTTTATTAATTTGAAGTCTTTAAAATTTTTTAGGCAAGCCTTGCTTGCATAAAAAAAAATGAGCAATACTCAACTTTAGAAAATATAAAGGAGCATTGTTTTGTATGAATATACTCTTTAGCTTAAATCTTGATTGTACCACTCAAAAAATATCTTGCACAAGAACACCCAATAATTCTCTGCATTTTTCTTAATATCATCAACTCTAAAATGACCTTATTCCCTAAAATGATAGCTGAAAACATTACTTCTCTGCTGTTGTCTCCAAAGTCATGCTGGTTGACTATTTCCATGAAGAACTCAACCTATACCCCAGCCATCAAATTCATCTAATGTAGCTCTAACTTTATCACTAAAAATTATTGTTTAGGAATCAGTTTTCATGCAATTCTTTACACAACTGAAACATTTCCCTTTGATGCACAAGAGACTAAAGTGCCCATCTAGTTGTCATTTTATATAGAAAAAAATAAGTTTTCAAGCAATGCTGGGTACCCATGATAGTCTATATATATATAAAAATGGATACGTCTGTCTGTCTGTCTGTGTGTTTGTGTGTCTCCATTCTCATGAACCTTACTCCTCCGAAACCCTTGGTTTGATTTCAACCAACATTGGGTCAATTGTTGATCATGACATGAACCTTTGATGTATGCAAAAATTTTTCAAATCAATTTCCAGGATACAGCAGAAATTACTGAAAAGCTTAGAATTTACAAACTCTTCTCCTCCGAGACACCTTATGTGAATTCAATCAAAATCGAGTAACTTGTCGATCAAGATCTGAAACTTTCATGTACACAAAAATTTTTTGAATCAATATACAGGGTTCATCAAAAATGAACATAATTTTGGTTGGTCTTTTGCACACCTTTATGCATTTCTCCAAGATGCTTATATTCAAACTCAACCAAAATCGAGTCACTGGTTGATCAAGGTCTGAGGCCTTGATATGCAAAAAAAAAAAAAATTTCAAATGACACACAGGGTGCAAAAAAACAATAATAGAAAATGTTGCTTTTTCTAATCATTTATTTCTATGAAATGTCAGATTAAATAAATTGCAAACATTACATCTGTTTATTTTTAATAAAATCCATTCATACTCACCGATAATCTTTTGTGTATTATAATTGAAAGATGTCAGAAATGAGCTGTAACGTTGACAGATGTTATTATCATTCATTTCTCATTTTATTACTAATTAAAAAAAAACTTCAGTAAGATATTTATAAGATTCAGACACAGATACACACGCACACAGACAGACAGCATATCTTCATGCAAACATGTTTCATTTAATATATATATATATAGTCTATTTTTAACATCCTTTTCAGTTCTCTAATATGATTCTTGTTCAGATGAAATTCCTCAAGGAAGGCACTGTAATTTTTCCTGCCTAAGTACTTTCAATTTACTCCAAGATCATTCTTACAGTTGAATTACAAAGAAAATCATTTATTTAATTGTCATCCTTGTGACGGTGAATCTTAAAAACACGCATGAATGTGCTGTTTTATATATATATATATATATATATTGTCCAGAAAATTCATGCCAATTCTTAGTCGTTTATGTTCTAGCATGTAAGAACTCGTCAAATTTTTAAACAGATATAATGTTTACATTTCGGATTAGCGCACACTTCAAATTAACTTGAGGAAAAAAAAGTTTAAAATTACTTAATTCATGTCAAGTTTACATCTCCCTATGAAAATGAAAGATTATAATGTGCTTTTTAGACACGATGCTATTTTATTAACCTAAAGACAAAAATGCCTCACAAGCAAGAAAAAAATATGTTGCATACAGTGAAGTTGATATAACTGTATGGAATTCACTATGTTTAGAGTTGTTGATTGTAGTGTTATTAATAAAGAACGCTCACGCAGACCCTTAAACATATACATACTACACGACAACAAAATCAAGACATTGAATGTGAATAACCTGCCTTACGCAATGCAGAAATTATCAGAAACATTAAAATTATCAGAATCTACAACCCACAAAGATTTAGTGAAACTTGGGTACTCAAATCCCCACGATACTTCAGTACCATATGATCTGAATGAAAAAAATCTTTCAGATCGCATTTCTATAAGTGATTTTCTATATAAACGCAATGAAAATGTACCTCCTTTGAAACAAATTTTGACGGCTGATGCAAAATAGATTGTTTGAATTCAGCTCTGTTTTCTCATTCTTAGTTGTCATCCATTACACTACCTGTACAATGTACATCCAAGTTTACAGCGCCTGGTATTTCCAAGCAGTCATCCATGTAGGCACTAACCAGGCTCAACTTTGTTTAACTTTGGTGATCAAACGAGAAATGGTGTTCTAATGTGATATTACTGTAAGACCAATAACTATGGAGTCCTGCCTTTAAGACATCGAATGCCACAATACATGAACATTTGTAAATGTGACCTGAAGCCTACTGATATTGGAATGGATACTTGAACAGAGACATTTGTGAATCACTGTGCCTAGCAACAGATTCTCCATGCAGCCAACATTACTGCGAACATGCACTGAATACTTCATTTTGATCTGTTATGGACAAAAAGATTTTAGTGACTTTGAAAAGGATAAATTGCTATGTCCATAAGACTAGGTCAAAGCTGTTTCAGAATGTCACAGCTTGTGGGGTATTCACATTGAGTTGTTTTAAGTACCTATCGGCAATAGTCTAAATAGGGAAAAATCACCAACTGCAGACAAGATTTACTGAGACTAAATGAATGTTTTTTTTTCCTACAAAGTAAGAACCAATAGAAGAATTACTGTGGCATAAATTGCAGATAGCTTTCATCAAAGTGAAAGCAGGATATTGAGTCTTACTGTATATGGGGTTGTATAGCCATATGCCAATCAAGAATCCTCAGAGTCTTTTTTTTTTTTTAATCATCTCACCCCAAGCAAGGCATTCCACTGCCACTATTGCACATGGGGCTACATAGGGGAAGGTAAAGAGAAGGAGTGGTTAGACATAGGGAATGTCAGGAGGAAGGTGACAGATGAGTAAGGATAGCAAGGATGAGGGTTGGGCAGATGGGAAGAGTGTTTGAAAGAATGGGAGCGAGTTAGGAGGTGTCTATTGACCTTACATTTAAACGCCTGGAGATTGTAGCCGCCGGAGAAGCAATCATATGGAAGAGAATTTCACAGTCGGGAAGTGCGAGGAAAGAAACTGTTGGAGTAGAAGTTACGGCTGCATTTTATCAGTTTCACTGTGAAAGGGTGGGATCTAGTTGCTAATCTAGTATCTCGTTCAAATTCGTATTTAGGGGGCACCAGTGATCCAAGTTCATCGGAGCAGAAGCCGTGAAAGTATTTATAGAAGAGACACAGGGAAGCCATGTCGCGACGGTGGGAGAGAGACTGCAAATTCAACATATTTATATCACTTTGGACTTGCCTGATCAAATTTGTTAAGGTGTGCTGGGCTTGATGGTAGCTCCCTCTGTTTTGAGGGAAGCAGGTTCAAATCCTACAGGAGGGTGCAAATTCTTTCTTAAAAAAATTTCTCAAGCATTGTGTGTATACTCACGTCCATAATTCAATATACCAAGTTCAGTTAGGAACAAAGTAGTATTTCAGTGAGTATCAAAGATCTGAGCACATCAATGAAAAGGTGGTCTAAACAGGTTTGGATCTCTCAGATATCACTCCAACAAATTTATAAATGCACCAACCTGTTTCCATACAATAGGATGGGGCAACAAGGATTACAATTCAGCTTTTCAGGCAAATATTTGAAAGCATGATAGCTGCAGTATAAACTGGCCACCATGTTCCTTGGTTAAGATAAGCCAACAGTTGTTCCAATACAGCTACCCCAAAGAAATGTTTTATGTCAACAAGCCTAAGACTCTCCAACAACTGAAGAACAACATTCAAAGACATCAAAGCACTAGAGCCTGAAACACTAATATCAGTGATGGAAAATGACTTAAAAAGGGTACATTTCTGCAAATCTGAAAACGGATGCTGCTTAAAAGATGTAATCTTTCTTAATTACAATAAATTTATTTCCCATATTTACTCTATATAATACTATGATATTGTGAATTCATGTTATTAAATTTTGAAATCCCTTGGTGATTTTTGAGACATTCTCTGTGTGTATATATTCTTCATTTGTAAACAAGTGTAATAACTTGTTTGCAAATGAAGAATATTCAAAAGTTCTACAATATAATTGTATTGAACACTTTTTATACAAATGTGTACTGGTCTAATTTATTATGACCAAAAACTAAGTAATTAAACAATCAATATATGTGGATACAAATCTTTGTTTATATATATATAAATAAACAAAGATTTGTACCCACAGAAACAAGTTGCCTTAAACAATACTGACATCATTGTGCAAACCTGAGGAACCTTTCAGCCAACACTTTTCAAAGGTCTTCATTGTTGTTATTGTTAAAAAAGCTGAACACAGGAAAAACAACAAAAGTTTACTTACAAAACAGGGGAAAGAAGGATCCCCCTTACATCTTAATTATTTTGATTAAAATTTACTTTTAAACAAGCTCCTTCTTTCCCTTGTTTTTGTAAGTAAACTTTTTATAATTTTACCTGTGTCCAGCTTTATTATTAACAATAACACCAATGAAGACCTTTGAAAAGTGTTGCCCGAAAGGTTCCTCAGGTTCGCACAATGACGTCAGTATTGTTTAAGGCAACATATATATATATATATATATATATAAAATTTGAAAACATTCATTGTTGTATGAATTTGGTCTGACAAATGGTGGGAGTCACAAAATATATTATTACCAATGGATTTGTAAAAATATCTAACTTTTGTTTCTTGATTATAATACTCTGTTAAATTTAGCAATTTTAACATTGAGTTCTCTTTGGAGTTAGTCTCTATTGGAATTTACCTTACCAAATTTCAAGGATTCTACTTATATATATATATATATATACACACACACACACACACACACACACATATATATATATATATATATATATACAAGGTGTTTCAAAAATAGATGGCATAACTTCAGAACTGTGTTCCCTATATCTAAATAAATAAAAAAAAAAACTCCTGATGAACATGTCTGGAAACACTTGGTTTCCGATTTATAGGCTTTTCAAACATGTGCTAACCATAATACTTATCTCCCACAGGTGGCACTAAACATGTTAAGCAGCAGCCCAGACAATTTGTCAGATCGCTTTTTTGTCACCAACCAGACAGGACTTCCCCCTTGTTTCTCATGTGTGAAGTGTTGCTGGGCAACTGTTAGTGGTGCATGTTGAGTGGATATGTACCCAAATCAAGAGAAGACGGATATGCACTTCGCGTATGGTTTGGAGGACAGTAATGCTGTAGAAGCTCGTTGTCTCTATCAGGAAAGGTTCCCACACCAACAATGTCCTAATAGGAAAACATTTGTGAATATCCATCGCCACCTATATGAACATTGGACATTCAAACCTCATGCTTGTGGCAGAGGACAACCAAGGTCTACAATGCCTGAAGAAGAAGAGTAAATACTGGATATTGTGCATGATACTTCTGAAATCAGCCCATGTAAGTTGGCAAGGCAAGTGACTATACTCCATTCGACTGTCTAAAGAGTATTGCAAGAACAGTTGTACCCATATCATCTACAACATGTAGAGACGTTGTCATCAGATTACCCTGCATGAGTTATGTTCTGTCAATGGTTCTTACAGCAATGCAATTCAATTCCAAACTTTCCTGCCTTCAGTATCTTCACAGATGAAGCACAGTTTACATGGGATGGAATAGTCAACTTCTACAAACAGCATGAATGGGCAAAGGAAATTCCACATGCAGCTGTTCTATCACATCAGCAACAGCAGTTCTCAGTCAACATCTGGGCTGGTGATGCATACAAGCGCTTCCTGGAAAATAACATG
This sequence comes from Ascarosepion bandense, assembly GCA_037127315.1. NCBI lineage: Eukaryota > Metazoa > Mollusca > Cephalopoda > Sepiida > Sepiidae > Ascarosepion > Ascarosepion bandense. Next base: position 1,617,224 of record JBBBDQ010000278.1, read on the forward strand.
CCTGATTTCTTGGATGATGTTCCATTGATCACTCATTGACAACTGCATTTCATGCATGATGGTATTCCCGCACACTTCAGTCACACAGTCCACAAGTACCAAGACTGAAATTTTACTGCTTGGTGGATAAGAAGAAGTGGACCAATTGCATGGCTTCCACACTCACTGGACTTAAACTCCTTGGATTTCTACCTCATGTTGCAGTAAATTGTTTTTATTATAAACACTTATAATAAAAATATTGCGCTCTCTCTCTCTCTCTCTCTATATATATATATATATATATATATAAACTAGCAGTATAGCCCAGCGTTGCTCAGGTGTAATGAAAGCTTTAAAACTAATCCATGGTCCTGGAGCTCAGACACTTTGGACGTTGGCAAGAAAGACTAAAACGCAATAGTTGTTTCCAGTTAAAGCGAAACCGTAGACTGAAAGAAAAATGAATGGATGTAAATCAAATTTTGGTTTCCTGGTATCGATATCAAATTTTGTGCACTACTGTAAGAACTGCAACCTTGAAACTTCTGAATATCGTTTCTTATGTGTTTGTCTATGAGTGTATCAAATGTGATTAAAATCGGACCACTCCTTCTATAACCTGATTTTTTCAATTATTGATTTTTGATATTTATTGGGGGTACCTCGACACAAAACCTAGCTAAGAACATTCGCAGACGCTTATAGTACAACTGTGTAAATTTTCAAGAAAATTGGTTCAGCCATTTTGGAGTCTATAGGTAACAGACACAGACAAAGTTCCATTTATAAGTAAGTATATATATATATATATATAGATAGATAGATAGATAGTAGTAGTAGTAGTAAGCTTCAGTCAGCCAGGGTTGACCATGGGTAGTATCCTAGTTGTCTGCTTGGCTGAAACATTGCCATCTGTGACTGTAGAAGATGATGCAGGAGTGACAGTTTCTGTTGCCAGAGGCTGCATTTATGTTTTGTTTCAGGTCTGTCAGAACTCCATGGTGACTAGTGTCAGTTGCACTTTCCTTAATTTGAGTTGTTGGGCCAGGGTTCCTCTCCATTTGGACTGGTTGACTGCTACACTCTCCCATGACTATGTTGATGCCCACAGCCCTCAGGTTGCATTTTATGATGTCACGATACCGCACCTCTGGGCGCCTGATGGGTCTTCTTCCAGAGGTCAGCTCTCCATACAGAAGGTCTTTTGAAATGCGACCATCTGGCATGTGTGGACATGGCCTAACCAGTGGAGTCTGCGCTGTTTAAGGAGTATGAACATGGTGGGCAGACTCACACAAGACAGAACCTGTGTTGGGCACCTTGCCTTGCCATGAGATTTCCAATAGGTATCAGATACTTTTCACATCGAAGGTGTTCAGACACCTCTTTTGCCATGCATATGTGGTCCATGTCTCACTGCCATATAGCAATGTGCTGATGACACAAGCATTGTACACTGCCATCTTTGTCTTCATTGTCAACTGGGAGTTGATTCAAACATTGCTGTGAGGCGCACATGGGTTGTGGCTACCTTCCCAATTCTCTTGTCGAGCTCTATGTCCAGGGAGAGGTTTCCAGTGATGGTAGAGCCAAGGTAGGTAAACTGATGGACTGCATCCAGCTGTTGAAAGTAGAGGTTGGAATAGTGTCCCACCCATCTCTCCATCTGTTGTCTTTTCTCTGTGATGACTACTCCAGTGGTGGATTGAGGGGATCTGTTGTTCTGCACTGATCCCATTGCTGTCTTGATACCATCATACATTCCTCTGATATTCCCTGTGATTGCTGCTGTTTTTTTTTCTTCACTAAGCTCTGTCCAGTACTTGTTGACACAGCATCTGGTAGTCTGCTGAACTTTGCTCCTGCCAGTCTGAAGGATGTGTAGGTTACTCTTATTGAGTGACCGTTTGCTAAAGCGGCTTGCTTAGCTTTAATGACTCAAACCAGTCATGTGACTTCAAGGTCTTTTTCCCAAAGGTGGCCAAGGCAGTGCGGTGTATGATGTCCGATAAAGTAGCCCATTTCTCTATGGCAGTCTTTGATTTGTGATGTTTACAGTTCACTTTCAAATCTCTCAGCAAACTGCTCCACAAAGTTTAGTTGTCTAATCTTGTTGACATCAATGCAAAGATTCCCTTGCTTCTTGCTATGATGTAACTTCTTTGGCTGGAGCTTGATCTTGTAAAACACTAGGGAGTTGTCTGTGTCACAGTCTGTGTTGTGATAAGAGCGGCATTCTTAATGGCCATTCACCTGACAAGAATTAAATCCAACTGGTGCCAGTGCCCTAATGTTGTTTCCCTAGGTGTTGCCAAGAAACCTTGTGCTGGGGCTTAGTCTTGAAGGAGGAGTTGATTCTGCACAGGCTGCGGTATGTGTATAGCTTGAGTAGTCTCTGGCCATTGTTGTTCATCTTGCCGACACCGAAATGTCCAAGGCACAAGGGCCACAAGTCACGATCAGCACCCACTCCGGCATTGAAGTCACCTAAGAGAACAAGCTTTTTCTTGTTTGGGATGCTGATGATGATGGCTGCAAGCTTGTCATAGAACTTGTTCTGGGAGTCCGGTGTGGCAGAGAGTGTTGGGGTATACACATTGATAAGGGTAACAGCACTGGCTGTGGTGTTGAGGCGGACAGTGAGAAATCATTCAGAACCATTTTTACCTGGTTCAACCATATTCAGGAAGCTGTTTCTAACTGTGATTCCCACACTGTGTTGGCAAGGTTCGATCAAGCTCTTTCCTTGCCAGAAAAAACGTGTAGTCCCTCTCTTTCAATGATCCAGAGTCTGGCAGACATGCTTCCTGCAGTGTTGCAATGCCCACATGAAGCCTCTTGAGCTCATCATAGATAACTGCAGTTTTCCTGGAGTCACTGATATCCTAGAGGTCTTCAGATAGGCCAGTCAGCATAGTCCAGATGTTCCAACAGCCCAGTTTTGGAACAGGATTTCTTTGAGATTTCTTGTTTCCTGGTGCACATGTTACAGTTCACTTATCAGATGTCTCCTAATCTCCATGCAAACAATGAAGAAGACAGACCACGGCAGGACAACATCTCACTGGCTGGGGGCTGCCTAGCTTGAGGCGGGCGGTAACTCTCCAGTGAGATTAGAGAATCTCTCCCACTGATGAGAATGACCCCAGGCACTGATGCCCTACACTAATTGAGTGTTAGCTTATAACCAGTAACTGTCGTTCCTCGTGTTGTCAATGCCAAGGGCAAAGCTGGAGTATCCTCTCCAGGTTTAGCGTTTTGGTGCAGTATGGTCGGATGCAAGCCTGGGCAATGTAATATGGAGGATAAGCTGTTGCCCATGTATCACGTCCCCTCTCTTCACGTCACTGATTAGACCAAAGGAACAACAGGGTCATTACAATTTGGGACCAGTGTCATCACAGTAGCTGCCAGAACTAGTTGAATACAACAGTGAACTGCCTTAGGAACTCAGACTCCTGAAGCCTTTTCCATGACAAGGCAGTGGAAGTTTGAAATGTGGGTTTTCCTTCTCTTAGATGAACTGCCTTCCCAGACTGATGAGCTCCACTTGCCAGAAGCAACTGGTTATGAGGTGCCATTGACCCTTCTTTCACCCCTTCTCCTGTCTGTAAAAGTAGTTCTGCAATGAGCATGCCAGGGGCTGGAATTGATTGTCAGTGGTTATTTGAACAAGTATGCCATGGGAGCTTTTATAGATAGTGGGAGATTATCCCCACTATCACAACCGCCAAATAAAGTTAAAACATTGCTATACAAAGTAGTAATCATTATCCAGAAAAGATCTGAAAAGTTCTTAACCCAACCAAGAAGTGGTTTAAAAAAAAAAAAATATGTTTATTCATTTACTCAGATTTTGTAAAATTTACAAAAAAATACTTTAAAAAATTTAGGCAAATATTTCCAGTGCTTCAAAAGTGAATAATTAATCAATGATTCTAAAAAATATGTTATTATCAGCAAAATTTTGTAAATGTGGGTTCCATAAACCAGGGTATTAGATTTGGCAGGCATTTACGACCAGCACAATCTCTGTAAGTTTTTTACTTTTCATTTTTTTAATTTTTAATTCATTCTTATCGATTAGAGTCTAATCATTAGACCCTAAACTTTCCAATTAGAAAAAAAAAAAAGAAAATGGAAAAAAATTCAATATTTGAACATTTTTAGGGGTACTCAGTTTCTCATACAACGTTCTAGTAAATCGATCCCCCCCATATTAGGTCGAGCATAAGACAATGACGAGTTGTTGCCCCCCGCCCCTTTTTTTACAAATCTTGTCGGAAATTAATGAAAAAGAAAGACTGTTGGGGGATCGATTTTAGAACGTTGTATGAGAAACAGAAACTGAGCACCCCTACAAATCTTTAAATATTGAATTTTTTCGAACTTTTTGGCTACTCTGAAAGAGAGTCTGATAAGAAGAATGCACTGAAAAGTAAACAAAAATACAAAAGCAAAAGAATTACAGGTGGGGGGCGGTGCCGGTCATACAGGTCCGCCTTAAATTCTATTATTACATTAGCATTCATTCGTAGCTACAGGATGACGAAACTTCGCTTGCTATATCTTTTCATATCGACTATGAAAAAAAAAAAAAAAAAAAAAAGAAAACGGTGACAATCGGTTTCAGTGTTTCAAAAAGAATAAAAAGATACATAAGAACTGATTAATCTCCCTTACAATATTTTCATTTTATTTCTGATGCAGCTATGCTCGACCGTTGACTAGTTTTTTTTGTTTAAATTCTGAGAATTACGTTTCAGAATTTAACAAATAAAAATAAATTCAACATTTGTGACCAATAACTTATTCGTCACAAATACTGAATTTATTTTTCTTTTTAGAGAAAAAAGTTTTTAAACAAATTTTAAGAAAGAAAACTAAAAGTAAATCCAAGTACTCAAAAGTCAAAATCAAGTTTTCCAGCAAAAAAAAAAAAAAAAAAAAAATATATATATATATATATATATAGAGAGAGAGAGAGAGGTGAGTGCGAAAGTTTAAAATGCAGTTAAAAAAAATTGGTGCTTAAAAAAAGAAAAAAAGTTTCTGGTGAAAAACCGGTTTTTGATGTGGTTTTCAAAACGAGGACGCTGAGAACTTAAATTTGAAATTTAAATTTATGTAAGTTACGTAATTTTTTTTTTTTTTACTAAGAGCACCCCATCCATTTTTTTTACCAACACTAAACAAAAAATAGGTAAATACTAAATAAAGTTTGCGGTTATTGCTATTTAGCACAAAGAAAATGAAAAAGGTATTGCTTTCTACTTTTTTAGTCTTAAATTACAGTACAGTGTACACTTAATGCAAAAAGTCGTATGCTTTTGAATAGGTAGACATGCGAAAATGTTTTCTTCGCTACCTATTGACAATACAAAATACGTATAGAAGTGTTGAGTTCAATAAACAATAGACTTTCAATGCAGGTAGCAAAGAAAAATAAATCTTAGGAAGACAAGGACGAATTAAAAAAAAAAAAGTTTCCACCCAAAAACTGAAGAACTGTTCGGTTCGAAATTGCCAGGTTTAGGTTTTCTTAGGGAGGAACAAAAAAACAAAACAAAACATTAGCAATAACATGCTGAGGACATTTTTTTTTTCTTGAGAACAAGTGATAATTTATCATCTGCTTTTTCAGCTGATAACTTTGTATTGTATTCAGTTGTTATCTGGATTTTTTCTATCAATAAATAAATTTTATTTATTTCTTTGTTAAAAGAAGTTTTATTATTCTTGTTAAGCTAATTCTTTTTAAGCCAAAGTACCGAATATTCGGATATGGGGAAAAGACCTCTACTTTCAGTTTGGATATCAACATGATCTCTTACAAAGTTATTTTAGATAATTTTCTAAATTTTTTACAAGAAATGAATCGATGTTTCTTACAAAATAAATTTCCATACCTTTACTATAACTTTTTTTAAAAGAAATTTTGTTAGTGATAATAAGTTGTTTTGAGATACTTGCAGTTTTCTTAATTGCTGGAAACTGTTTTCTTTTGAATAATTTATACATAGCTAGTAAAAGAATATTTTCCCCTACTGCACAATGATTGCAACCCAACTAATTCACTTCATTTCCCGCCCCAACTCAACTGGGTCCAAGATCACGTGTCGCAAGCTCGCGCCACAAGAAATATTTATTTCAACCAATCACAATCATCTTAAGATTCTGTCCGATTGTATCGGAAGCCTTTGTACTAGTGTGGTGATTTTCTAAGCGTATCTTAAATGTGGCACAAAGCCAAAAGTATGCGGCACCCAATGAGGATCGAACTTACTACTCAGTCGTAATTGTGGTAGCGAGACAAGCTTGCTAACTATTACAGCACGTCAGAGTGCCTTTGTACTTGTGTGGCAGTGCGTGTTGTATTTGTCGGCACGATGGGTTCTGTGGTGTTAACGGTTCTTTCTATGACGATAGGGATTTTCTTCATATTTATCGGTACGCTGAAGCTAACGCCAGCACTCAATACGGAAATCTACAGAGAAATGGTGAGCTTGATAATTTTGCAAATTTCTAAAATATTAATTAATATTTTTTATGTAAAGTGAGTGTAAGATAAAAGTGAAGTCGTAAGGATTTCAGTTCATTGCTGAAGAAGCTGATCCCAGCTGAGCCTAATGATTTTCTCTTCTTTTTTTTTTGTTGGGGGGGGGGGGGGCTCTTAAAAACTATTTAGCTTATAAAAAATCACTTCGATATGTTTGAATCAATTTCTTAAATGTAAATTCTTAACGAAAAAAGACGGAAATAAATCTATTCTTTGGAAATGGCAGTAAGTACTACTACTTAATAGCTGACTAAATGATCGAATAAAGATCAATGAACAAAAAAAAAAAAGGTTAGCTGCCTCCATCACCAACAATACTTACTGTTTTCTTCTTACTATACCACTGCAACCGTGGTTGTTTTTGTTCAGCATAACATAATTCAATCAATCATTTAAAATTTATCTTAGCAACTTCCTTTTTCAAAATAGGTACACTTTGTGTGGGTGCTAGGATACTAATTCGCGATACTTAAAGTTTTAAAATTAATAAATTTTAAAGATGGAAAAAGCTTTATTAAAGCTTTAATTAAAAATTAAAAGGATTAAATTTATTATTTCCAGTAACAGAAATTATTGATTAGTGTTTTTTTTCTTTGCTAAAATTTAAAAGAATAACTGACTAGCACCCATTTTTATTTGTTATCGCAATAAATCTTTGCAAAAATAAAAATTTAAAATGTACTTCTCTGAAACTTTATTTGAGGAATATTAGCTGATTTAAACAAATGTATGATTTGAAACAAATAATTACTTTAAGTTTAAAAAAAAGCAGCAGTGATTTTAACGCCCATGAAGCACTTGACAAGCAATTAACAAGCATTGATAAGGTTTTTTAATGTTATTGATGCTCTTACGAAGACTAACTTTTTTATTAAAACAAAATTTAAGAAAATGTTGTGAACGCTTTTTATATCATTTTTGATATTTTTAAATACTCGCTAACCTTAACTTAGAAATGTTGGAAATATTCTCCGTAATCTAATTTTAGGAATATTGACTTTTATAGTCATCGATCTCATTTTCTGATAATGTCGCGTATAGTTATATATATCCATATACATTCAAAATGGGCACATTTTTACACAAAATAAAATTAAAAAATTACTTTAAAAATCTTAGTGCGTGACGATTTTCGCTTAAACACTTAAAAAGATTAAAAGTTTTGAAGAATTTAAACTTGTAAATTAAAAAATAAACAAACAAATGAAAACAATTTTCGTTAATTTATTAGTCATCGTAAAAAATTCCTCAGCAGATTAATGTCCATAAATAAATAAATAAAAGCAATTAAAAGTTTTAATTGCTTTTACTTTAAAAGCATAAATCATGTAGTTTTATTGCACAATACAATTCGAAGCAGATTTTCCGGGAAAGCAGTCTGTTTGAAAAATAAAAAATAGATGATTTATTTTTACAGTTTTACAAGACCTTCTCGAAGGAGTCCTGCGTTTAAAACAGTTTACGATCATAATTTATTTTCTAAAAAAAAATAATCATTTTAAAAATAAATTATAAATTCCTTTGCGAATAAGTCCTTAAAGTTTCATTAAAATCCGATAATTATTTCATTTTTGCAAGGATTTTCAGATCAACGTGTTATTTTTCTGGAAAAAAAGGCGTTTAAACTTAGCCATAATCGCTGACGAAAAAAAAAATTTTTTTAACCAAAATTTCGAATGTGTTAGAGAGGATTTTATTTTTAAATATTTTGCCGATAAAACTGTTTTAAGTTTGGGGTCTTTTTCATCATGCTGGGTGTGGGTGTGGGTGTTTTAGCGAATTAGTGGATTTATTGTTGCTAGTTTTTTTTTTTTTTGTTTTCTTTTTTACTTTATTCCTCAGCTGAGAAGACCCTTCGTTCTCTAAAATGAAGATATGCGTGTAATGAATCAGTCAGTCAGTTAAGTGATAGACGCTTGGGCGATCATGTCTCGAAAGAGACATGACTGACTGGGCAGAATACTATCCCACAGTAGGTTGCCATTGCTTTCTGTGGTAGACTAGTTGCCAACCAAAGCTATACAGCCCAATCTGTCCTGTTATTTAACCCGTTACTGGGGAGAAAATACGGAGAATGTTTACGTTTTATTTTTTAGTTTTTCCCTTTTTTTTTTTTCTTGTTTTCTTTCTCTTTTTTTTTTTTTTTTTAAATTAAAAAAAAGTATCCCACAAGATTATGGACAAAAAACAATTGTTTAAAAATATTTTAAGATAAAAAAAAAAGTTTGCGTAAGAAAAAAAAAATGAAACAAATGATAAATGGCTCAAAGTGAGAAACTAAGTCACTTTTAAGTCTGACAAATTGTGTAGAAAAATGTTTCCGGCTCGTTTGATTAATGAATATTTTATTTAGTTAGCAAAATATTTTTATCTTCGTTTAAACCTAGCCCTTATGGTTTAAACGAAGGGGACTTTGGCTATATGTGTTGATTGAAAAATAAAATGAAATAAAGAAAAAAGGTACTTTACATAAAAAAAATATACAATAACACTTAAATTTTCCATAAAATAATTTTCGTTATTTTCACAAAAAATACTGCAATTTATTGAAAAATATAATTTATAATTGTAATTTTATTAAAAAATGTGAGCAGAAAATTTTATCAATTTTTAAATACAAATAGAGAAAGATTTTTCTTTGAGTTTTAGAAAAAAACAAAAATTTATAGAGAATTTTTTTGCATTATTTCTGTCAACCAATTTATATGTGTCGATTTTTATGAACTGTCATTGAAAATATTTTTAATTTTGATACTTATTTAAATGAAATTCTACTTACAATTCTAATAAACATATTTTAATTTTTCAATATTAAACTTTGGATTTAAATTCAGAACTTTTTATGAAATCATAAAAACAAAATTATGCAAAAATTGATTTCTCGCGTTTCCTCGGGAATGAAACCTTTTAATTTTATAAAGGTATGTGTGTAAAATTTACAATTTAGTAAAAGTACAATTTTTTATTCATACACTGTCAGTGTAAAATGAATAAAAAAAATAGGTCAGTTAGTTAAGTGCCATACGTGAAACACGCTTGGGCGATCAAGTCTCGAAAGATTATCCCGCAGTCGGTTACCATTGCTTTCTGCGGTAGACTGGTTGCCAGCCAAGGCTATAAAATTCAATCTGTCCTGTTAGTGTTAGTTAACCCATAACTGGAAGGAAGAGACGTATTTGCGCGTAAGTGAATGAATTCAACTGGAATTCGAACTCTGCTCACTTCCACTAAAATAATCGCTTTAGGCGTAGGAAGCTAATTTCGGCCTATTTACTTCCTTTAAGAAATTACTACTCAATTTGTTTTTCAGCAGAAATTTGCGTGTTTAGAATTTTTTTTTTTTTTTTTTTTTTTTTTAGAAAGTTAACTTTCAAATATATGAAAATAAGTGATAAGTGTCCTGTGTAGTTTAATTAACCTTCAAATATATAAGTGCCAAAAAAAATACACGCAATATATTTGAAACTTTAACTACACTTATCACTTATTTTCATATATTTGTAATTACCTGGCATTGCACAGGACAAGAAGAGTATAAGTCTATTTTTAATTTTTTTTTTTATACAACCCACATCTGCAGACATTAAATACTGGAGATAACTCTTGTATTTTTTAAAGTTATTATCCATGTAAAACTTACTGTGTTGAACTTATCTTTAACAGAAAAAATAGTTGAAAATAAGAAAATTAAACTGAGGACCACAAGCAATTTCTCTTTTTTTTCTTTTTTTTTGTTGTGTAGAATAATAAAGTTGCAAGGGGTGTATAAGTTTTGGAACAAATTGAACAAAAAATGTGGAAGTGTATGAGGACACACACATGCACTGACACATCTTCAGTTTTATTTTTATAAAATTACATATATTAAGTTTTGAATACTGTTGTTGAATTCTTTTCTTGTATCTCATCAAAGTAATTAAGTTGTAGTCATTGAAGTTTTAATTTCTTTTTTTTTTTTTTTTTTTTTTTAAATGAAAAATTATTGAATGTTGTGTAAAATCTGTTACTTGGAGAGATGTGCACAGTCAATAATTGGTCTGAGAAATGCTATGAATGTCCCAGCATAATATCATAAAATACACAATCTCATGGGATATTTAAAGATTAAAGACTTTAAAATTATCATTGTTTTACTTGTACTTAAAGATGTCTGAACTTTGTCCAACTAAAAGTATATAATTTTTAAAAAGGAATTTTTTTTTTTTCCTTAGAGAAAATGGAATAAGTACAGATTAACAAATATATGTAACATTTTAACATTTAGTGTCAATATCAATTTTATATTGAGTAGCTGTTAGTGTATCCAAATGTGTAATGTGATTCAATGGGTGTTTTAATGTAAATGCATAAGTGTATAAGAAAAATGATGTATGCAGTGGAGCTAAATACGCTTAAGTTTATGTCACAGCACATATAATTCTTAATGTATTATTATAATCAGCAAATGTTACAGGGTTTTTTAAAAGTGTCAGTATAGGTGAAAATCTGTAGTAGAAAGAATAAATAGTCACTTATAGCTTATAGTATAAGCTGCTGTTAAAACTTAAATTTTTTTGAATTCAACACTCAGTTGCAAAATATATCCCTCCAATGCTACTACCACATAACACAATAATAAAATCACTTGGTAAATATCCAATGCAAGAGAGATAACTGTCGGTTTTGTATACCTATATGTTTTGACTATTTTGAAATATTTTGGAGCTATTTTCATTGGTTATATTCTCATGACCAATATGCATCCTTTTTAGGTATGAATAAATACAGCTGGTGTATTTAGGATAAGCCTTTAAGCAAATAAGCTCATATTCAGAAGGGTACCAAATAAGGTATTGTCACTATGGCTAGTTAGTATATGTTGTTAGTTTGGTTCTAAAACTTCAATAGTTGCCATGAGACTAAAATGATGGTACTAGATGTTTTGCCTACTTTAACTAAGTTCTTGTGTTCCAATTTCTTGGTATCCACTTAAAATTTATTTTGATCAAGTTCTTGGTTCAGAGAAGTCACTTAAAAAGACCCTGGTATGATTGTATGTGTGTTTGCTTTACAAAAATACAGACGTTCTTTTCATCCTAGTAATTTCCTATTTTCTGTGTGCTTTATAGTAACCAGAAAAAAATGGTGCAAACCCCCCCCCCCCCGCAGCAAGATCAGTCTGCTGTACATGTAAGTGCTTTAAAAAAAATGTAAATAACAAGCTTAAGCTGTGTCACCATTACAATGCCACTATTTTCTGACTGCTTCTTGTAATGCAAGTGCAGGTATGCATGTGTTTGTGATCAGAATAGTTATGGTAACTGCTTAAAATATACAGTTGTACTTACTACAGTATGGTACAGGTTATGGTATCACCTTTCCTCTTCCAATTTTGCTTAAACTCTTTGCATTCAAGGAAAATCTAGCTTTTTTTTTTTTTTTTTTTTTTTTTTTTTTTTTTTTTTTTTTTTACATTTGTTTCCTTTATTTTGATTGATAAACAACAAAAATTAAAAACATGGAAAATATTAGCATTTAATATACATGTACTAAAATACTTTCAAAATTTTAAGGTACTACGTGGTATAAAACAACTTCACATCTTGGATTTTTGTATTGGTTTTCTCCTCTCCTGGTAGTAGCCAACTTCATGTTTTCAAATGGATGATTTTTGCTGAAAACTACTTCTCATGTGTGAGAGAGTGATGGAAATAAAGTGTCTTTTATAAATATTCTTACATTTCTCTGTTTGTTAGTAAGAGAACATAAAAATTATCTGTAGTATCTATTGTCTCAAGTGCTTTCAGCCACTTCTTTAGCCATTTTCAAGGGTTGTTGATATATAACCAGTTAATGAAACAATACAAAGCTCTAGTGGTTTGAATAATTTTTTTTTTTTTTTGACAGTGCACCAACTATAAGTGGGGAAGAAAAAAAATGTGGTGGCAATAACTGGCAATGATTTTTTTGTGGGGGTGTTATATATATATATATATATATATATAAGCTTGGTATAGAAATTTAATTTTGCATGTAAATGTGTGGGTGAAAATGTCTTCAGAAACTTTAGGTTTTAAGGAATGTGTTTTTAATTGGTGCAAAAACAAGAATGAAGATAAGATCTCTAATTTCTAAAATGGCTGGCTTTAAATACTTGATTTTAAATCAAAGCTTTCAAATTTACAGGTTTAATGACATGGAAAACCTCTGTACAATGATTCACTAAGTTTCAATATTAAAGAGCTGTTAAAATTGCAACTTGAATCATATGATCTTCAAGCTGACTTTTTTTCTCCTTTATGCTTCTTATTGGCAACAGATTCTGGCTGAAAAGATTTTAATTTGGAGTCCCATATTTGTGTAAGTGAATTTTCAGATATGAAAACTACTTTAAAAAAATAAAATAAAATGTATAGGGACTTGCTGAGTAAAATTGTAATTTGTCATGGAAACTTTGTTACATAAAGTCTACACACATCTTGAAAACATTGATTCTTTACTGTTGCTTTTATTGCATATATGTTGTATCAAATTTTTCAAAATTGACTATAATTTTGGTTATATAGTTTTTTAATCTAAGCCTTTCAGTGAATGTATGGCTCATGCTTGTACAGGGGGGGGGGTCTGCTTCCCTTGCTTCTCTCCAACTGTTTCTGAACTTGGACCAACCTTGTTTTAGAAAATCAGAAAGCTATGTTTGAGCTTGATTCAAACAAGTTGCCCAAAGCATCTGATGCTTGTTTGTCTGCATCCATTCTGCACCCTCCACCCCACCAGTAATTGTTGAGGTCATGTGATTCCTTTTAGGATATTCATGTTTGACTTTTTTCTTTTCATTTTAATGAAAGGATAGAGAAGCATGAGCTAGAAAGGAAACTGAGTGTTAAATCCTGAGAAAGTCGAAAATATCTTCTGACCAGAATATTGATTTCTATATAGTTCATGTTTAACAACACACATACAACTAATTGTATCCAATACCACAAACACAAGAGGTTAGGTTAACCAGCAATTGACAGTCTTCATTGATTATGCTTTACACACTACTACAAGACTGAAAATTCTTTTTCTCCCAAAAATTGCATTAGCTACATTTGTTGCTATTCAGTAAGTATACATAACAAATAAAACAAGACACTAACACAACTCTAATTTGTCATAGTATCTGGTCATTGGAGTTCAAATTTGCTAATGACTACATTCTGTCCCAATGCCAGCTATTCCAATTACTTTCATTTGGACATGGTGGATATCTTGTTTTCTCTGACATGTTCTGATGGTTGGAGAAATGAGTGAGGTCTTGGGTAAACCACTACATAACCATAACTTTCTAGATAACAATATTAAACATCTGTCGACCTTGACATGAAAAGAATGATTAAAAATATAAATTAATTTAATAAAGCTGTATATACTTTCTGTAGATGAATTGTTGTATTAGATCTGCAATTACAAAATGAACAATAGAAAAAGTGCATTTGTAAATAAAACTTTGATATCATTCAGCTAAATTACAATACAGCTTGTCTAATGAATGGAAGACATCTTTCAAGCAGACATGTGCTAGAAGTAAACACTCCCAAACCATTCATTGATTTGGAAAAGAGTTGAGTTCACTTTTCATTTTTGCTTTTCCATTTATATGAACATTTTTCTTCTTCAGTGCATAATCTCAATACTCTTGTCATAAAGAAGAATCATTTGTTTTGAAATGTTTCATTACTTTTTAATATTTCAATAATTTCAATAATTTTTATTTTGGAATTTTTATCAAATAACCACACAGAACAAAATCAATACTAACAATGAAAATATTTTTATAAACACAGAAGAAAGTCTCCAGTTGTATAAAAAAAATTCCTGTTTGCAGATTTTAATGGAATTGGCAATTAACCCATTAACTAGTGAAGAAATCTGTCACTCACACTTGAACCACCATCGGACTGCAATGATGGAAATTCTCATCATTTTTCTGTACTCAATGCCCCTATAAAAGATTAAAATTACATTCTACTTTTAAATTGGAGTTTTGTCTAAATATTATATTAACCTTTTGATAAGCTAAAAATCAGAATGTTTCAAAAATCTTTTTTGTCTCTAAAAATATGCTAAAAATTCCTCAACCTGACAAAGGTTTTCAAAAACAAATTCTGGTATTTGGATATATTTTGGGAAATGGATCAGGACAAGAACTTTTCAGTACCTCCTCTTACATTTATAAAATTCAAATATTGACTGTTTTATAGAAATGAGATTTGAAGAATGTGCTATTGTTAGGCTAACTAATTTTTGTGAATTGTGCGAAGATCCTAAATTTTAGTTAGTGAATTTTTGTCAAAATTCTGTTTGAAAAGTATTACCCCTAATGTCTCCATTTTATTTACATATTTTTTTTTTTTTTTTAAACTGGCTTTTACAATTGAAATTTCTTAAAAATAATTATAGAATATGTGAAACTTCAGAAAAAATAGCAAAAAAAACTCTTGAATTTTTACCAGTTTCAAATTTTGAAACGGATTTCTTGATGAGTACGGCTGAGTGAGACTTAAAAAGTAATGATCAAAAGTTAAAATTGTTGAGTAAATTTACAAGAAATTTACTATTTTTGTAAATGAATTAAAAACCATACTTTTTGCCTCTAATTATTATTATTATTTTTCCTTCTGGAATCTTCTACCATTAGAAATTGTATTGTCTACTTTTAAACACAAATAAGGGTCTTAAGAGATTAAATGAGCTTTAACTTGATAAATTGGATTAACATTAGCAAGGATAAAAACTGATCAGAGTTAATAAATTATAGCAATAAATAGAGTAAATTTATTGAAAGGTCAAATGCAAATCTCATTGTTGACCTGATGATACTTTTCATGAAAAGGCTGTAATATTACAAAACCATGCTGATAAGTATACCAGAGAGAAATATCTTTATAAATGACAGGGCAAAAATTAATGAATTGATATTTACAGTTACGTATTTATAACATAACCTGATTGTAATTGCATAAATTTATGCAGTCTCCTCACATGGAGAAGAAATCATGTATCAGTCTGGAATGAATAGATTCTTGTTATGCCTTTAATTATTATTGCCTGAGAAAATACTAAAGCAGTTACTATTTTGGAGATAGTGCTCTGCTCTTTTAGGCCTCAACAATTATTCTACAGTGAAACTTAAATCCTGGCTGCCACATCTACTCTGCCTATTACGCCTTCTGGCTAAGTTCATTTCAACAATACAAGTGAGGGATACTGAAATTATCCAATTTACTTATATATGATGGTAGATCAATAAATAGGTCTGTAACTGGTCACTGAATTTTAAATGGAAATTCTCATTTTAATGATTAATATTAATTATTGAATTTAGTGCCTTGACAAAGTGGGAAAAAATTTGGATGATTGCACGTTTGTGTGAAATTTCCAGTAGCATTTTACAGTTTATTTATTTTACACACATATACTCCCCCACTTCTTTTCTCACATGCCCACATTTTTCACTTCTCTAGAGCTTTTTCCATGTAAAGAAAGGTTGAAGTTTTAAGGAAATTGTTTCAAATAGTGAATTTGGCCCAATAACATTTTTTTGACTACAATCTTCTGACAATCTTTTAATATTAACCTAGACTATTATTTTATCAATTATTGTTTTATGAATCACAATGTTTTGGCCAATGTAGTCTTTATTAACCATATACAGTAATCTTGACTTTTCTTTTTCTAACTTTGATTAGAATACTTCAGATCTGAGCAACAAATGTACTATGATTGTGGGGTTTTTTTCAAAAAAAGATCAAAGTTGTAATTAAAGCAAATATATGGATACAAATCTGAGTCAATATTTAATCTCTAAACATCACATAACTTTGTTAGATTAAATGTGTGTTATATTTACAATTAACATTAGAATGTGATGCTGAGTAGCTTAAATATGTTTCGAGCTTAAGTTTTGCTTTATTGTATTTTAGAAATGACAGTCTTCAATAATTTAAGTGATTCATCTTAATTTTACATGCAAATTCTTATCAAGGTGGGAGGATCTTTACTCTGAATTTATATATATATATATATATATATATAAAATTTGTCATTTAGCTGATTTGTTGTATTTTCCACCTGAAATTTGTAGACACACAATATAGCAATCATTCTGTTAAATCATCAGGAAGCTTCAGATATTGAAAGAATTAATGGAAACTTTTATCCAACTTTTTTATTTCTTCAGACATTATTATAGTTGATACTTAGTATTTGAAATAGATATCCTGTTTTTTATTTATTAAGCAATGCATATTACAGCTAATAGGAGTCTATTTTAAATTAAAAGTATCTACTAAAGTAATAAAAATTTTGGATTAAAAATAAATCCATTAATTTTTTAAAAAAAATTACTTTGTTTATCTTTTGGATACGACACTAAGCAGATATGAATCTTTTGAGAAAATAATCTGAGTTAAGAGAATTGGCTTTCCTTAAAAAGGGAAAATAGAACCTTGTTTGCTGTGACATTCTTTGTGACTGAATAATAAAGTACACTGGATAAGTTATTTTCCCCTGCAATAAGGGATGTAGGTTCAATCCCTGCCAAGTGGTGTGGTGGGTATTTTCTTTACTAAGATTATTTGATTGTTTAATAAATAAGAATGGAACATCTAATACAAAGTATTCATTATAATAACCTTTTGAAGTTTTATATAATTATAAACCTCATATTTAACTGATACATGTGTTTGATTTTAGAAAATTTTTATAGTAATATAAAATGTTGGATTAAAATCAATCAATTACTATGAGAGCTAGTAGAAGGAATGTGCAGGTAGCATAATGGTTATCAGTGTATAAATTGGTGAGACATAAAATTTCAACTTAGTCTATTGGATTCACTTTTGCACACAGGCACACCTGGAAAAGGTAGAAATTAGGTACCGCTTTAAAAAAAAAAAAAAAAAAATTACCTGCTGGAAAAAGGTCCCAAACTTGATAAAAACAGTTTTTATCATCAATCAAAATGATTTATTAAGAGAAAAGACCCATGTCTATTTTGATTACTGTTGTGATGTGAAATTTAGCATTTGTCGGTCGCTAAGCTTGTCACTTATTCCTAGTGACCAGTTATATAGGCTCTCTTGCACTTATGCAAATTAGGCATATTAATATGCCAGTATCACTACATCTCCCTGAAACGTAGTAGTTTTTGTACTTTTTTTTTTTTTTTTTATCATATCACCCCAAGCAAGGCAGTGACGCCACTGATGCACATGGGGCTACTTAAGAGTAGAATGATTGGAAAAGAGAAAGCCGGGAACCACATCCTAAACAGGAAACAAGGGATGAGCCTCTTCACCTGTTCAATAGACGTGGGTGGAGTGTGAACCGGGTGACAGTTTAGTCTGTCTACTCCAATTTCTTCTCCTATTTTTATTACTTTACTCTACTTTTTTTCTCTCTCGCTCTCGCTCTCTCTCTCTCTCTCGTGTGTTTTTTTTTTTTTTCAGGGAGACCTAGATCTGTCCCTTTTGTGTTAATGTTCGCTTGCATCTGTGGTTAACGTCATGTCCTTTTCTGGATCAAACATTTTCACTACTGGTTTCTTTGCCATAATTATTTTTAATCTGTCAAAAGCATTTTGTTGTTCCTCTGACCACATAAATTCAATATTCTTTTTTCTTAAATTTGCAAACAGTTCACTCAAGTCCGTGTATTTTGGCAAATATCGCCTGTAAAAATTTACCAATTCCCAAAAAGACTCCAGTTCTTTTTCATTTGTAGATGTAGCTACTTGTAGTATTTTTTCTATTGTCACATACCTGTATCGACAATGCCCATCAAGATGTTCATATGCCACTTCAAATATATTACATTTTCACATCTATGGTCATCTATCCCAGATCATGACAAATGGACAATTATTTGAATATGAAAATAATAAAGTAAGATTGCTATTTGATTAATAATCGCCTGGCAATCCTTTCCAGGTCTGCTTCGTTATTCAACACGGGTGCTGACAACAAATCAAGGATGAACATCGAGACAATGTAATTTTGATATAAAATTTTAATACATATCAAAAGAATAAAAATAAAAAAGAAATCTTAATGAATTAGAATGCTCAAAGATCTTAACCTCAAAATTACTTTTGGATACCCAATGTGGTCGAAACATGAAATTACAATATACGGTAGGAAATATGGACAAAATACAGGCGATCATGAATGCAAAATATCAACATACAATCGGATGGGGGAATTATATTAATTTGAAAACACGTGGTATAGTGTGTGTAAGAACATAGTATTCATGAAAGTGCATGCATATTCTAATGTGGGTCTGATAACTTATCTTTGACAGTTTCTTCTTTCTTTCTCTTACCATCGCTTTCTTTTTTTTTCTTATACACTTGAAATTTAAATAGTTCTGTTTTCATTATCTTCAACGTAGCTTCTTTTCAGCATACAGGTTCTGTTATCTGATGACTTCCCTGCGTTGTTGTCTTTCTTTCCTTCCTCTTCTTTTGATAAGTTAACTTCACTTTCTTTTCTACTTCAAATAAACTGAAAGCAGCGTACAAATTACAGCAACTTCGTAGCTATATTTTCTTTCGACAATCATGTGTCAACATACAGATATTAATATTACTTTGTTTTGTCTTCATTGTTATATTTCTTTCTTTCTTGATACACGGCATAATTCCATTTTCCTCTTTGTTTTGAAGAATAAGAATTTACACCTTCGGTCTTGTTCTTATCCGGAGTTACTTGGGATGAAATGGGTTGATTCCTGCTATCATCTCCAAATGTGTCTCCCTTCCTTCATTGTTAATCAGAGTCCAGCAAACACAACTTGCTTTATTGAGACCCAACAAGCAACTGATTAAACTTCTGCTTTAATTTTCTCTTACACGATTCCATTTTGGCACAAATTTTAACTTTTGCTGCTTCCCTGACTTATAATCGACTTCAGACATCTGGTTTATTTCCTGTCTGGCTTTTATCTGGGTGGCCTATCCTTGACCTGCTATTCCAACACTGGCACTGGTCATTCACATGATCGACCTCTTGTTACTACACAAAGTCCACTCTCGTGTGCATGTGTGCACGCTGTTATCTATATATCTGTAACACTATCACGACTTGGTTTGGTGATATATCTTTTGAAATAGAATAACCTAAAAAAGATAGGTTGCTACAATTGCTTACACATTTTTTTTTTGTCATTCCAGCATTTTTTTATCTATTCAAGATTATATCGGTTTTCTTTAATTCCATTTTATTAGTGGCTCCTATGCATATAACATCTTGGTAACAAACCATATTTTTCATATTTCCTAAAACCTGTTCGACATTCCTTTGAATTATGGCGCTTGCAGTTTTTATTCCATATGGCATCCTTTTCCGTCTTAGTAACCCTATTGGCGTATTTATTGTGGTTACTTCTTTGAAGCTATCGTCTATCGGTACTTGGTGGCATGTCGTTTTAAAATTTATTTTTGAAAAAAAACGCTCATTCCTGCCAGTTCATGCAATGCAACTTCAACTTTCAGTATGGGATACGAATCTGAACAGATTTTATGATTTACACCTATTTTGTAATCTCCACAAATATATAAATCACCATCTGTTTTCCTCAATACTACAATGGGTGATGCCCACTTGCTACCCCCAGGGGGAACATGTTCAAGAAGGTCTTGTTCTATTAATTTTTGTAGTTTTGTTACTACTAATGGCAACAAATGTACTGGTACTTTTTGTGCCTCATAATAAGAAGGGGAGACATTTTAATTTTAATTTTATTTTTAAACTCGCTTTATAGTTTTTTAACTTTCCGATGTTTTCCGTTTTTATCTTATTAATTACTTTAGTAGAATTTGTTAAGCACGTTGTTTTCAAGAAGTCCATGGTTCTCTTTACAACTTGTGACAATTATAGGTATTACTTCAAATTTACCTTCTAACTCCAAGGAACCTTCAAAGTATTCTAAAGTTTTTATGACCGACCCATCTAATTGGCAGAGTTGTAAACTGCTCTTTCGTTAGGGTGGCTTTCCAATGCGTTCCCAAAAATTTCTTGGTATCAGCATTACCTCACTCCCAGTATCCATTTGCATATCGAAATTGTAGTTGTTAATTTTAATCTTTAATATGTCTTTTTTTCTTTTGTTCAATTTTTTCTATGTTCTTATTTTTTAATGTAAGGACGTCCATATTGGTTTTGTTTTCTTCCACTCTTTCAACATTTTTCTTTTTTACTTTGCATACTGCTTGAAAGTGGTTCTTTTTTAAACAATTATTACAGGTTTTTCCAAATGCTGGGCATTTTTCCTTTTTTATTTTGTGATCACGGCCACAATACAAACATTTTCTTATCTTTTTTACCATGTACATCTCAGCGGATATTTGTTCGTTGGGTTGACTTTTATATTAGTTGTATTTCTGTATTAATTCTTGTTGCTGTATAAAGTCAATGCATCCATTTAAAGACATATTTTCTATTTGTAGTTGTTTCATTATTTTACTAGCAGTATAGCCCGGCGTTGCTCGGGTGTAATGAAAGCTTTAAAACTAATCCATGGTCCTGGAGCTCAGATTCAGCCTAAAGAATATTTGTGTGAAGAACAGCAAATATAGTGCAGCTGTACCTAATGGTATATATTAAGAAAGCTCCAATAAGGAGAGGGGGCAGCTAGCTAGTTGCAGACTGCAAATGCACAACAAGCTATTGAATTGTTGATAAATATTTTTTTTTTTTTTTTTTTTTTTTTTTTTTTTTTTTTTTTTTTTTACAGGTTATCAACCCATTGTGGGTTATTTAAAGTTGAAACATATTTTGGATTTTAAGAATAACACTTTCTTTTATATATATATATAATATTTGAAACAATATTCAATATTTTTTATTGAATTTTATATATTTTATCTTCTGGTGTCTTGAGAAAATGCTAGAAAATTATCAATAAATTTTTAACTTATAAGAAAACATCACTGAGGTTGTGTGCAAACTGATGTAGTTCATGAAATAGATACCTCTTTTATTTTCTGATGTCATGTATGGATATCTATATTTACAAAAATTGACAAATAAACACATACATTTTTTTTTAAAAAAAAAACTTTTTTTTTTTTTTTTTTTTTTTTTTTTTTTTACTGAGATCGTTAAATTGTAATGAGGTTTTCTAGTTATGATTGTTAAATACGATTTTAATTTAATAACAATATCACTTGACTGCCACAAGTTAATTAAAAATTTTTAAAGTTTTATAAACTTTAATTATAAATTTTATTAAAAAAAAAATATGAAAGCAATTCTTGTAAAAATTCATTCTCTATAATATTCATAAAAGCAATTAAGTTTTTCTAATTAAAGTTTTACTATTATTGCATTTTTATCTTACTATTCAGGGCAGACAGATAATTATAATCGATTTTCTGCACTATTATTAGAACTGCAACCTTGAAACTTCTGAATATCATTTCTTATGTCTTTGTCTGTCTATGAGTGTATCAAATTTGATTAAAATCGGACCATTCCTTTTATAACCCGATTTTTTTCGATTATTGATTTTCAATATTTATCGAGGGTACCTCAACACAAAACCTAGCTAAGAACACTTGCAGGTGCTTATCGTACAACTGTGTAAATTTTCAAGAAAATTGGTTCAGCCATTTCGGCGTCTATAGGTAACACACACACACACAAAGTTCCATTTATAAATAAGTTTAGATATCAGTGAGATGGATTGCACATACTTTTTTTTTTTTAATTTTTTTTTTTTTTATTGCGCAGGGGGTTACATAGGGGAGAATGATGAGAAAGAGTAGTTAGATATAGGAAATGTCAGAAGGAGGGTGATAGATGGGTAAGTATACTGAGGATGAGGGCTGGGTAGATGGGAAGAGTGTTTGAGAGAATGGATGTGAGTTAGTGTGATAAGTGGCGTCTATTGACCTTACATTTAAATTCCTGGAGATTGTAGCTGTCGGGGAAGCAAGTATATGGAAGGGAATTTCACAGGTGGGAAGTGCGAGAAAAGAAGCTGTTGGAGTAGAAATTGCAGTTACATCTTATCTGTTTCACTGTAAAAGGGTGTGACTTAGTTGCTAATCTAGTATCTCATGCAAATTCATACCTAGGGGGCACCAGTGATAAGTTCATCGGAGCAGAAGCCATGAAAGTATTTATAGAAGAGGCACAGGGAAGCCACATCATGCCGGTGAGAGAATGACTGTAGCCGGTCTGCCAAGTCTGTATCGATATCTTCAATTAATCTTAATTGAATCAAGTCCTCTTCAATAATTTGTCTGAGTTTTTCAAATTTGCAATATCTTATTTTGTAGATGGTGTAGATAATTTATAATTTTGTCAATTTCTTGTATCAACAACATGAATTTTGTTCTTTCCGCCACTACCAGTCTTTTCTTGGGTCTCATACTTCTCCTTATAATCTGACTTATTTTTTTTGAAAGTTAGGTCTTCCAAGTTTGTGGGATATGGTGGAGACTTTCATTATCACCTCGCATCCCACTGTAGCCAAAAATAAATCCGTAATTTCATTTTCACCTCCCTTGTTGTCTTTCAGCTTTTTACTTCTCGCACTGGCAGAAAAACAGCAAATACATGCCTCTCCCAAATCTGTATCTTCTACAGACAAATGCAATCCTATTGGTGACGCCATTGTTGTGATGTGAAGTTTAGCACTTGTTGGTTGCTAAGCTTGTCACTTATTCCCAGATACAAGTTATATAGGCTCTTTCTTGCACTTATGCAAATTAGGCATATTAATTTGCCAGTATCACTACAATTACTTTATTAAATTTTTAATCCTTTTTAGATGTTAGAAATTTTGGTTAAAAATCTTTTCTTTTTTTTTTTTTTCTTCTCACATCAGATGGGCCAAAGATTAGTATGGGATATACTGCATCTTTTTGCAGTAAAAACTAATTGTTTTGGAAATTCTTACAAAATTACATAATTGTCAGATTTTAATTAAATTCTCAAGACTTATTCTCTTTTTTTTTACTCCACCCAGCACTCACTTTGTTTTATGAAATTTTGATAAATTAAAATTCCACACCCCACCCTCGTATTTATATTATTAAGGAGGACTCTTTTGAAAATTTAATTTATCAATTTGTTTTTTTGTCAAACACAATTTACTAAAAATCTGCTGAATCATAAAATAAAAAAATGCAATAAAACTAATTATTTAATTAGAACTTGCTTTCATAAATAAGATATATTAAGGATACCTTTGTCTTGAGAAAAAATTTTTTTCAATGAATTATGAAATTTTTTTTTCACAAAAATTTTTTTTTACGTTTTTAAGATTTTGTATTAATTACACTTTTTTAGATAATATTAAGTCAAAGCTACATTTACTTATTATAAATGAAAATTCATAGTACAAATCAAACACCAATATTTTAAAGATTTTTTTGTGTGTGTGTGAGAGTAAACGTGCCAATTATGGTAAATACGGAAGACCATACACAACATTATCAGAAAAAAAAAAGCAATAATTACAATAAACTTAAAGCCAGAAAGTATCTAAACTTCAATAATCCATGAGATTATGGATATTTTCTTAAATTTTTAAGATTACTGAGTACTCCTGTTAATTCAATTTTTTAAAATTTATTTTTATAACACTTAGGACAACATTATATAGATATTTGTTTCAAATCAGCTAATATTCCTCAAATAAAGTTTCAGAAAAGTACTTTATTTTTTTTTTTTTTGGAAGATATTTTTAATAAAGAAAATTATATTGCAATGAAAGACTTTAAAAAAAATTGTGCAGATTTGTTATTTAGAGGAGAGAGAGCTCCTTCCAGTCAATTTAATCTATTTTACTTGAAATTAAAACTAAAATAAAAGCTTAAAGAAAGATTTTTCATTTTTAAAAACTCATTTTAAAGCTTGTTTTCTGTATTTAGTATGAATCGCTCTTCCCCCTAACTATAGGTTAAATAGCAGGGTATACTTTTACCCAATCTATTCTATTTATCTATTAGCTAGTTAAAGTGTCTAGAGTTTAACAGAAAAAGCAGGCAATGAATAAAATCTGTTTTAGTTTATCCACTTGATAAGTCTATAAAAAAAAAAATACTTTTGTATTTACTTTTCAAACACTAATATATTTTTTTCTTAATTCATTGAACAGAGGAAAACATTTATAAGAAGTGCCAAGGTATTTCCATTGGTGAAGCAAACTGGATGGAAACCAAATCCTCATATGTATAGAAAAGTTATTGGAAGTGTTGAAGTAGTCAGTGGACTTACATTATTAGCTATCCCAGGTGAGTTTTTAGATTTTTCTTTTTTCACATTTTTAATATTTTTTTTTTCCTTTTGACATGACATTTCTTATTTTTTTTATAATTGCTTTCTTGCCTTTATTATCTAAAATTATAGATTCAAATAAATTTGTATTTTATGATCCCTTTAATGTATTTGCATACATTTTTATAGGTTTAATATTTAAACCTGTGTAATTTATTATTTTGATTTGACTAATTTTATATTGGCTTTTTGTGACAATATGGTTCATTTTAATTGATGAAAAAATATTAAATATGTGTGGAAGCAATATTCACATAGACAACCTCACCCACCCACCCGATACACACTTTTTCATTTTGTAAACAAATGATTTGCTTAAATGTTAGTTGTTCTACATTTGTCACTTTTCTTAGAGAGGAAATGAAAAAAACTATTGATATGTAACAGTAAAATTTGTCAAGTAGATAATCCATTTTAGCAATAACACAAACCATCATACAGTTTTTATTAATTTTACAATGTGTATTTCTTAATATAATTTGAGTTACTTTTTATTGCATATTCCATAATACTAATACTACTAATAATAATTTCCATTTCTTGGAAATAAAGAATAAGCCTCCATCTTTTTCTCATGAAACCTGATTTAACAGGACAGCTACTTTGCTGATGTGATCATAAAACCACTGGCTGCAGCCATTCGGATCTATTTTCAATCTGCATTGCTTATGGCTGTAGAATAACGGTCTTAGTATTGTAATAAAAAGCAAATGACATTAAGAAATATTAGTTTAAAAATTTAATTTCCCTTGTTTCAGATGAGAACCCAAAAATAAATAGAAATATTAATTACGTTATGCTTTGTTTAAAGAATCTGATCCATCTAAATCAAAACTTGTTTGGTATGTAATCAAAATATTGATGGTTTCAGCCATTAGGAATTCTTAGAATAAGACATAAGAATATTTTCAGTTTTTTTTTTTTTTTTTCAATACTTGAAAAAAGACAAGACTTACACTCAGTAAAAAAAAAAAAACTTGGAAGATCAACTAGCATTCTAAATAAACCAAGTTTTGCACTTGAACTAAAAAATGAGATTTACTATATTTGATGGCACATAAGATACTGATCCTCCACTCTTAAAAAAAAAAATACTCAAAAATATCTCCCAGGTCTTATATGCAAAGAAGTATCTGGTAGGATGTCTACCCATATACTAAACTACCAATACCTGTACCTAACATTTTCTGTAACACTAATAGTAACTCAAGAGGTAGTGGGGAGGACTTAGTTTCATAGTGCATCATTAATGTTACTCTTAAGTGGGGAGAGGTCAAAATTTAATAAAACAGCTGGTGATCAGAAAATCATTTAAAATCTCAAAGTGCAAAATCAATAAATGGTGTGGTCTTAATAAACTTGTGGGAGAGGTCAGAAAATTTTCTTAATCCTCCTCCACCAGAGGTTAAGTGCTTGACAAATAAATTTAACTTTTGTTACTTTTGAAAGAATTTTTTTCTGTTGGTGAGAATGTAACCTTTATGAACAATGTAATAGTTTACAAATTTTCTGAGTAAATTTTTTTTTTTTTTTTCAATTTTCTTCTTTATTTGTATTTATTTTCATTTTATCTCACTTTCAGGTAGTCTAAAGCAACTTGCCAATGTATCTCTGTTGTTGATAATGCTGAATGATATCTACACTCATTACGCCCTTGATGAGGGGTTGGAGAGAATGAGTCCGGCCATTGTGTTTGCCTTGCTGCTGTGCTGTCGACTAATCATCCACCTTCAGCTGAGGGCGAAACAGCAACAACAAACTACAACTTCACAGTTTCAAAAGAAACAAGAATAAGCTTAGTGGAATAATAATAATAATAATAATAGATGCTGACCATGCCAAATCCTCACATCAGCAGCATTGTTATAAATCCAGTCATCAACTAATCTACCAAGCCAGACAACTATTTATTATTAGTGGCAGGGGGCATCATCACTGGTGAAAGTGTGTGTGGGATGGGGGGGGGGTGATCAGTTTGTCCTTGTTCAAAGTTCTGTTTTTATAACTGGCCTTCCCCGCCCAAATTAATGTGGTTTATATTGTATTGCAGATATACCTTTTAAAATGTTTAACTATATTAATGCATTAATTCATAATTGTATTAACATCATTTTTCTTTTTTTTTTTTTTTTTTTAATAAAAAAGAATGATATCAAAAAAGGCCATCTTTGTTATTCTGCCCTCATAATCTAACCACTCCACCATATGAAAAGAATTCTAAGTTAAAAAAAAAAAAACTAATACCCCCCCCCACACACTTTTTTTTTTATTTAAATTTTTTTCTATAAAATTAAAAAGTCTTTGCTGTTGGATATTTTTAAATTGGTATTCCTGCAATGTGGTAAATTCATATTAATCACACACACACACGTATGTGTGTGTCATATTCTTATTCACTCATTTTTCACTTACTTAAATTATTTCTCATTCTTCATCTTTTTCACTTTTTTTTATTCTGATATTTCTGTAACTGTTTAAACTTCAGTATTATTTGTTTAAGTATAAACAAAAAGGAAAATACAATTCATAGCTGTCTGTATTTATTAACTATTTAATTTAATCTGAAATATATTATCTCATACTTTGCATTTTTTATTTGAGGATTCTCTCACTTTTTGATCTTCACTTTAAGATTTCCACTTCTCAAGAATTTTAAATATATAATGAAAGCAATTGAAATGTTTAAATTAATGAATCCTTGAGATCCAGGAAGATTCTGTTTGTGTTTATAAACTATTTTATCTTGGTTGGTAATTTCGGTTTGAAGCCAAAATGTATAGTAACTGGAAGTACATAATAGCTCACTAGAAAATTTTTAGTTACTGAACATGATTACCATTGCATGCCAGCACTTTTAGGATCTTGGAGGAAGAAGCTTTCACTTATACAAACAAATATTCTTGGGCATCTGAATTTAAACTATTAAGCTTATTCAAAAGCAGAAGTTCATTATACCTCTACTGAACAATGCTAGTTAAAAACTGACTGATGTAATTAACTAATGGCTGTTAAAAAATAATTGCTTTGTAAATATGCTCACTGACTGATTTTTTTTTTTTTCTCTTCTCAATCTATCAATTGCTTAAAAATTACTTTTTGTTTTGGGTACAAAAATAAATTTAGCAGATATAAATTTAACATATATAGATTTTGAAAGGTCCTTATAAGAGATGTACATTTCTTTAAAATTGTAATTGAACCTTGCTTTATCATGATAGCTTTTCCTGGTCTAACTGGTAAAGCACACAGCACACTTGGCTTGAGAGTGGTTCTCCTGATGAAATAAGAAATAAAGATTCAATTCCTGTTGGTAGACACATTTTCTTCAGTAGGACTTATTGATCTCTAAGCAGGTTAATATTAATTTCACCATTTAAAATAACACATGTGCCCACTAAATATAATGTTTATAATAACAGTTAAAAGGTTGTTTTTTTTTTTTTAGTTCATGGTATATTTTATCTGTACTTCCTTTTATTTCTTAATAATTATTAAGCAACTAGATTACAGTTTAGGAGTATATTTAACCAGCAATAATTCCTTTTATTTGTGATAAGTCAAGAAGCTCAGGAGTTACATACAGAAATACAGTTTACAAATACAATAGAGTAAATCTGAAAAGCTTTCTGGATTAAATATTTTTTATTTAATTGCTAAAAAATGCAATTTTAAAGTTTCTTGTGATTTATTGGCTTTTTATTTAAATAAATCCAGTACATAGATTTGGCAAATTGACTTTTAGATTTTGATTCTATTTATTTCATATTTGTTTGCCTCTAATTCTTGATTTTTCTGTTTGGCTATTAAAGTCTTTAATTAATCCTTGTCTTTGTGTAAACTTTTTATTCTTAAAAAGTACATAGTGTCAATATGTTGATTTGGTGCTAACAGACTCTGATGATGGCCTCGTTACATCACTCCTGGATTGAAGTCTGATTAAATTAGTTTATGTGAAATTATTTTAATTCCTGTTCATTTGCTGTGTATAATTTGATTTCATCTTAATGTTTTCTGGTATTAAACAGTTTTTTTTGTTTGTTTTTTTTTTGCTCTTAATAAAAAAAAAAATTAATAAATCTGTTTTTGGTTTAAATTTAAAGTGTTTTTATTTTGCTTCATATTGCTATAAATATGCCTTATTTAAAACTATTGACAACATTTTAATTTCTTGATAGTAAAACAAAAAAAAATCTTTGAAAATTGCCAGGACATGCTATTTTGTGCTTTTCTTTGGTACATTTTATGATAAGATGGTAACAAGAAACAAATCTGCCTCTTCTTTAAGTCAGTCAGTTTGTTTTTTGTTTTTTTTATATTATACAAGTAGTTCTGAATTGAATTGTTTTTATATTTTTACTCTTATAAAGGTTTACATATTAATGCTGTCAAAGGCTTGCAAGTGGAGACCTGATGAATTCACTGGTTCTATTAACTCTTAGCTCATGGCTCATGGCATTTCCAGCTACTGAGGAAAGTTATTTGTTTTTTTTAACTTAACTCTTTATTCTTATGGTGTATTCTGTAAGATGAAATAATTAGACAGTGTTTGCCTGACATATCTATATATTCCACATAGATATGAGGAAATATTATTTCACTGAAAAATAATACCAACAATTATTTCCCTCTTCCCACCCATTCCACTTGAGTTATGCTGTTGGGATTTGTCTGAATTTTGAAGTCTTGTATGTCAAGGAAACAAATAAAACTAAAGCCTGTCATAAAGATTCACATTTTTTTTCTCCTTTTTTTACTAATACTTCTTGATGACTGGAGTGGGGGGGAAAAAAAAAAAAACATACTTAACTGACTGGGTTATCAGTTGGTTCATGTTAAAGAAAATCACAAAAAAGGGTTTTTTTTTTTTTTTTTTAAAATAATGTCAAGCAAACATTTTGAAAACATGCGTTCAATGTGGAGTATTACCTGAATCACTGGATTTTTTTTTTTTTTTTTTTTTTCTTTTCTTAAATTATCTGCTACTTGTGGCATCCATCAGCCTCAAGATCTCACCCAAAGCTCCAGCTGTTGATGGCAGTACAGCATTTGTTATGGCTGTACAGGCCCACTCAGGAGTGATAGTCACAATTGCAGTGAATGCATGTGAAGACTTTCTCCTCTGATGTCAACTTATTTTTTCTTAAAAGCCCTCAATGTAAATTGCATCTCCAGCATGCATTTATGTGGAGCATTAACTGAAGCACTGGATTTTTTTTTCTTTTCTTGAATTATCTGCTACTTATAGTGAAAAAGTATGAGGAAAAGCACACTATATACAAATAAATAAATGGTTCAATTATAAGATACGAGATCTTACAATTAATTTTTTTTTTTTTTTTTTTTTTTTTTCAAAATATGCAGCTGCACACAAACAAAATTCATATGTCAGTCGATCTGGGTGAGTGTTCATGTAAATTTATGCTATAATATTTAAAAATATTTACAAAACATTTCTTAAGTGGAAGCAATTCTTAACTCCTTTAGCAAATAGCAGAATTTCTGTCATTACAATTCTAAAGCCCAAATAATTAAAATTTCTGAAAGTTAATAATCGACAAAAGAATTATTAAAATAGTTTTAATTACTAAAATACTATTTACTATATTGGTGATAGTAATTGTAATAATTATCTTTATTTAAAAAATGCATATTTATTATTTTAAAATGATTAAAGCAGTTATTTGTTTGAGCAATATAAATTCACTTCTACTGATTTGAATAGTCAAATTGCAAAAAACCAGAATTTAAAATTTCAGCAATAAATGAATTAAAAATTATTGCTTAAAACACCTGGGACATACTCTAAAAAATGGGATTTTTAAAAATCTATTGAAACTTGAAATTGGTATAAAATTGATTAGCTCTTTAGTTTACTTAAAAATATTTTTACACTTTCATTATTATTTGTTCATTAAGATGTTTGTATTTTTGTTGTTGCTGTAGTTTGTCACATTCTGAATATTTATACATTTTCGACTTAAAGTCTGATAACAGATAAGTTAACAATGACTGTTTTCCATTCTTGGCTATTGTCCCACTCTTCACTTGCCTAAAAAAAAGTCTCTTGATACGCACACACTCAGCCAATCACTTCTGTCAGAGAGCAACATGCTTGGAATGCAATTTAGGATAATCTATTCTCATTCTCTTTCTGCCTTCCTATTTTTTTTATTTTATTTATAGGAATTGTTCCTCAATTCTGATCCAACTTGTGCTGCCTAAGATCTATTATTTTATTGATTTGTATTGTCAAGATTGAACATTGATCAATGTTTAATTTTTATATAGTATCAAGTTATAAAAGTAATGCCGTTTCTATATTATTTGTGCACAGTTTCATATTAAACAGTTCTGCATTGGGAACTTACTCAATATATTAAATTTCCATATTAATCATACACAATATTTTGTATATTGCATATGTTAATTTTTATACTTATGGTAGGTTGATTAACTTCATATACCCAGCAAGTTACTCATTTTATACATGTTAATGAGTCATCAATTTGTCATGATGAACAAAAGAAAGACATTAATAGAAGTATTTTGAGAAACTGTTGCACAGCACTTGTATTCTGTAATACTGATGTAAGAAAGGAGAATTAAACTCTGGATGAATAATCTTTTATTATTGTATCAGAAGTTGCTCTAAAATGAAAATAAAAGAATTTTTTTTTTTTTTTTTACTTATCTATTTGCTCAGTCATATTATTTAATATTGTTGAAATTTAATCTAATTGCTTATAGTTGGGTTCTAATATATTTTACTGCTAGACTTTAACAGTAATATAGGTAATTTTAAAAACCTTTTATAATTTTAACTCTTTGATGATCAAGACAGCTTTTATAATAATCACCATTTAAATAACTCATTTTGTCCCATAATAGTTACATTTGCATACAAACTTCAACTGTTATGGGACCAGTACAGTACTAACTTTTGAGATTTTTATATATATATATATATATATATAAATTTAGAAAAACAATTTTTATTGGATATCTGATCAAGTTGGAATATATGAAGGCGAGTGAAAAGTTTTCAGCATGACCAAGGTAAGATTCCAAAATAACTTTTGTTTGGCAAAAAGTGAACCAGGCCAAGAACTTAATTTCAGGCATTTGTATTTAACACTTGGAATATTTTCAGATTGAAAAAACAAAAGCTCATTTAGTATTAGCTGGATTAGCAGTAGTATCAACTGTTCACAATGCAGTTTATTAAAAAAAAAATTGATAGAACTCTTCATTACTTTTGGAAGATACTGCAGTTTGCTATTGATTTCTGAGGGGTAATTTTTTATAACTGACAATTTAAAAAAAAAAATTATCATGAAAAGAAGAATATTGTATTTGCTTTAACATTTTTGCATATTTTAGTCAGTTACAAACCTGTGAATTCCATAAAGACTGGACTTGATCAAACAAATGCTCATTAATGTCGTATATATTCAGCACAACCTGATTTAAAAATTTTTTTTTATTCTGATGAGCAAAATACATAAATATCTTTTGTAAACATATACTGTTAAATATAAGAGACAATGTCTGTTGTGTTTAATCATGAGCCATTCTAAACATCGTATTTTGGCTTTAATTTCAGTTGAAAATAAAGACAAAAATTCTCCAACAATTGGATAATTTTTTATTAAGTTGGTTCTAAGCTTTCGGCTCACATGAGCCATCTTCAGAGAGGTTATAAGGACAGTAACACAAAAACATCCACCATCAATGACGATTTTATCTTGTGTTGACATAAAACTCCGCTAAGTTTATATCTTTTGATATGCTCAATGAAATAATCTGTAAAGTGGTAAATACATTTAATATTTATATTTAAAAAAACAAAAAAAATTAGTTGAAATAAATTCAAAATATTTATATTATCATATAATAGTGAACAACTTTTATAAATTTTGTGCCCATTTTGTTTGACATCTGCATGTTTTTTTTTTTTGTTTTTTTTTTTTAAAGTCTGCCCATTAGTATCTAATCACTTTATCTCCCTCCACTTGTTCAAAAAAGAAAAAAATTTCCCTTGCAATTTCCTTGAAAAATTTGATTTCTTTTAAATTGTTCTCAAACTCAGAAATATCACTTTAAAAACTGGCTTGACAACTGTTTACCAGGCATACTTAGTAAGAAGGCAATGAATCACTTGCCCCCCTTCCCCCCCATGCCTGATAGTAATTTTATTGTTGTTTAGAAAATTGTTTTATGTCCTTAAATTCAATTTTTTCATGAAAAAGAAAAAAATGAATAAACTGACATTAATTCAATTGTTTTGGTAAAATGTCCTAGTTTTTTTTTTTTTTTTTTTAAATCACCCACTTACTAACCCTGCCTGGTAAACAATCATACCAGAACTTTATTTTGCTGAATGGTCTTCACTTTGCTTAAGATAATTAAAAATTGAGTGTTTATGGAGAGCAAATGTATCTGCAACAAACTTTACTTGAATATTCAACTGACAGATTTTGAACAAATTTTGTTTATATTTAAAACTATTCTCTATTCAGCTGACAGTTTCCAAATGCAAGTAAACTCAATTCAGTCATATTGATGGTCATTACTTAATAAACTTAACTTTTACAAAATGGTCTATTTGTGAGAAGAAAAATAAATGCAATGACAAGAACATGATCTTCCTCATTCAGACTGGATTTAAATGTAAATTCTTTTACTGTTTCCTCATCATTATTAATGGTCAAAAGAAAACAAATCCTGAAGATCAAAACAAGGCAATACAAATGATCCTCAAGGAATAACTTGGCCAACATTTTTGTTTTTAAAACTGAATTATAAAATTGAAAACCATTATCCCATTTTCTTCTAATATTGAAGGGGGTTAGAAGGATTAAATCTGAGCTGTTAAAATGATTGTAATAAAATAAGTCCAAATTACAAATTCATTTGATAATTTTTGTACACTAAAGACTACAGCTGACATATTGAATTAAAGAAAATATATGCTTATCCTATGCACCTAAAGAAATTATTCCACACAAAATTATTTCACCTTGCACCTTTAGCAGCATTCAGAAGACTGTTATTTAATAGATAAAACTGGCATAAAACTTTACATGAAGTGTCTAAAAATGACTAAATATAATTGAGACACCTTACCTGAAGAAAAATAAAAAGTATATTTGAAATTGGTCAGAAACTGTTTTATAAAACATAGATGAAATGTTAATTGGATGCATAACTATATTTATAAACCAGCTATTTGAAAATGATAGATCTTTAACTCATTTGTTTATATGAGATAATTTTTAGTTCAAAATATTTTTTAAAGAGGATCTAGAAGTTTGTTACTTTGGGAGTAAATCAGTCTATTTAAACAAGCCAAATTCTTGTGTACAAGTAAAATAGTTTATAATCCTTTTCAAATACTTCCTTCTTGTTCTTTTGTCTCTTTGAAAATATATAGACCTATATTCCAAATGGTTAACTTCCCCTTCCCAATATTTTTATTTCAGTTTCATAGAAATTTGCTATTTTCTCACCAAATGTGATAAAATATAAAAACAATAGTAGAATTATTTAGTATTTATTCATTATCCTGTGCATTGTCTACTTTACTAGAATTTTTTTCTCTTATGTTACTCTGCCAGCAACAGAATTGAGTGCCTGGTGACCTAGTGATCTATCATTAACTAAGTCTATAATCTTAGCTGGTTTTTCCAGACAAAATACAATTTGTATAATTTTTGTCTAATAAAGTAATGTTAATCTCTAGAATGGTTTCTTTTTGTTTGTGCCATTCAATGTGAGGTGAATAAATAGGGAATACAGGGTGTGATGAGTAAATTTGGAAAAAATGGGAGGAGTCTAATGGCAGCTCAGAAAACTTACACTGATTGTATAGATAAAACTCCTGAATTTGTTGACAAGGGCCTAAGACAACATAGAGGCCTACATCAAGTCTCTTGAGGAAGTAGTCCTGCTGTGGGTCAAGATGGTCACTGCTAGAAGACACTACGTTTAACAACAGGACTCTGCACCATGCCACACAAGCTAGAGAAACCAGTCATGGCTGTCAGACAATTTCTGCAACCACATCACACTTTACATCTGGCCACCTAACTCCTCAGACTGCAACTGTGTAGGGTGCAAATGTGTAGGGTGCAGTTGAACAAAACTCCACTCAGCACCAAAGATAAATGGAAGGTAAGGATTATGGCAGCATTCACCAACTTAAGGAGACTGTCCACAAGAGTTGCAAGAGATTCCAAAATTGTCTGAAAGCTGCAGTTGAATCCAATGATGATTTTAGTGAATAAATTTACTCTCTAGTATTTCAAGACATTTTTGTGTAATTTAGATGACAATTTATCCATCGCACCCTGTATTTGAGAAAGTATAATCTTTATTCATCAAACATTCTGGACTTTTTTTTAAATAGCTATTTATATATTTTTTAATGACTTTTTTTTTTTTGTTCTTGCTTCTCTGCCTGCTGGAAGTCCTCCTCTGTGGTTCCTGTATTTAAGAATGCTGGAGAACCCTCAGACACCTCTAATGATTGCTCTATCAGACTCCTACCAATTTTTGGCAAAGTGTTTGAGGCTATTATTAATGCTGAAGGGGTTCAACATCTCACAGCCTCTTCTTCGATAAACAGTATGGTTTCCGCTTCACTGGGTCTACTGCTGATATGTTAACGACCATCACAGTATATATATATATACCAGGCTCTTGATAAGAACAGCAAAGCTAGATATCTCCAAAACATTTTACAGAGTCTGTCATGCTGGCCTTCTACACAAGCTACACGGCTATGGTATAACTGGACGATTGACCTAATTCAGTCTTTCCTTTCAAATCGCATAATGAATGTAGTATTGAATGGGAATGCTTCCAGATACTATCATACAAATACAGGTGTTCCTCAAGGCTCTATTCCAGGTCCTACACTTTTTCTGATCTTCATCAATGATATACCTGATGTAATCTCATCCCAAGTAGGCATTTATGCTGACAACACAACCATTTACTCTTGCCTCAATAAGAAATCTGCTGAGGCTTACAAAGCAAACTTTGCTGCTGATCTTGAAAAGAACCTCCAATCTGTGGTGGACTTGGGTAAGAAGTGGCTCGTAAATTTTAATGCTTCCAAAATGAAGCTGATATTCTTAACCATTTTAGACAATCGCTCTTACCTCCCATTAGAATGAATCAGGCTAGTCTCCCTGAAAGAAAAACACTGTGACTCCTCAGCCTAA
Source organism: Ascarosepion bandense (assembly GCA_037127315.1). Classification (NCBI taxonomy): domain Eukaryota; kingdom Metazoa; phylum Mollusca; class Cephalopoda; order Sepiida; family Sepiidae; genus Ascarosepion; species Ascarosepion bandense. The sequence goes on from JBBBDQ010000278.1 coordinate 1,653,307, forward strand.
ATCTATCAGCCAACCTCATGTGAAATGACTGCATTGAAACCATAGCTAAATCTGCTGCTCAGAAGGTTAGTTCCCTTTGTAGGGCCAAGAAGTTTTTCTTATCTAAATTCATCTTGCATATATATAAATCTACCATCCACTCATGCATTGAATACTGCTGTCACATCTGGTTGGGCGTCTCTGCTATTCATCTGTAATGTGATTCCAACCTGGTAGCTCAACTCCAGTTACTTTCTTACTGACGTAATGTGGCTTCCTTTGTCTCTTCTACAAATACATTCATGGCTTCTGCTCTGATGTGCTTAGCTCCTGGTGTCCCCTCTGCATGAATTTACTTGAGCTACTAAACTAGCAACTAGTACCCTTTTACAGTGAAACCAATCAAATTTAACTGCAACTTCTACTCTATTAGTTTCTTTGCTCGCACTTTCCACCTATAGCATTCATCACATTTTAAAGCATAAATTACATTTTTAGAATTGCAGCTCAGATTTATTTTTATTTCAAATTTGAAGTGTTTTCCTTCTATTATTATGTTGCATACCCCAAAAATATACATGGGGAGACACAAGGCCTGAATAAAAGAGTAGCCCTGCACAGAAGTAACATTAAACTAGCCAATAACAGGAAATTGTACATCTCCCAACATTTACATGAATGCAGTGAAGGTAAATTCAGTGTAATGCCTCTCTACCAAAATGCAGATTATGACATGCTCATGATGCAAGAAGAAATATTTATAAAAAATACAAGCCTTCCCTCAACAAAACAACATGAAAAACCTAAAAAACACACAGACACATGAAATTCAAACATGATTAAAAAACACACACTAAATTCAAATAGTATTTCAAGAAGAATAAAAAGAACTAGATGACCCATAGAGTAGAATTGAATCAAAATTGCTGAAAACAATTCTGAAGTATAAAGATGAAATCAAATTTCCCAAGTCAGTGAAAAAATTTTTTATAGCCAACTAAAACTGACGGGAGAGATTTACATGCAAGTGTGAAAAAAAAGCCAACACATGCATGCAGATGAACTTTCAAACATGCTCACCACTTGATCTATCTTTTTATACATGATACCTTGGTCATCAGAAAATCAAATGGATATGTGAAGTCACAAGTTTATTTGCCTAAATAGAGTCAACTTTAAACTTGAAACGTGTGTATCGAAACATATGCCTTATGGACACTTTAAACAAAACCTTCACGACTTCTTGCACTTTTTTCTTATATATATAGGGTAAGCTAAAAAGCTAAAAGTAGATATGCATTTTTTTAAAAATTTTATTACATTTTATTTAATAAAATTAAACTTGGTTAACATTATTTAATCTTGTAAGCGCTCTAAATATTCTACTTCAACCTTGTAAAATTCCTTAAACCTCTCTAGAACATTGATACATGCAGTCAACACAAATTCAATGTCAATAAATGCTTCTAATATGAACACTTTTAATTTGTCTACTGTGTGGGGATTTTTCTCATAATCCTAATTCTTTATTTTACCCCTTTACCCCACAAAGAAGTTTATTGGTGTTAAGTCAAGTGAATGTGGTGATCATTCAATGTTGTCACGTCTGATCCAATGCCGTTGTAAATTTTGGTCACGGTCATCTCTTACTACCAAAGTATAATGAGGAGGTAGCCCCTCTTCTTGAAAAAACAATTTTGGTGAAGTTAGTCCTGGTTCTGAATTGTGGCACTACCATGTAAAAAAATAAAAAGTCATGTCAGTTTGTAAATAATTAAACAACTTTATAGCTACCTACTTTTAGCCAACGCTGTGTGTGTGTGTGTGTATATATATCTTCACGCATACATTAATGGGAATATAAAGTGTTAATATTGGTTCATATCAATTCAAAAAGAAGACTGAACTTCATTAACTTGTGTAGTAGTTCATTAACTTTTCATGATATAGAGAAGTAAAGAAACAAACTAAACTATTCACATTATTAACACTATGAAAAGTGATAAGGCCAGATAATCAAATATAATAAACCTGAGATAATGAGGCATATTATTACTTAGCTTTGCTCTAGCAAAATCATGAATTCAGTTGCATAAATTTGAACCTTTGCTAGTTATACTGAACATGTTCCTTTATCAGTTTTGATACAAATCTATATACCTTATAAAATACATTAACATATTATTTGGTATAAAATTGTTTCATATTATTATAAATATTATTTTCAGTGGATACACAAATTTGAATTGCTATCCTGTTTTGTTCTTTTTCTTAAACAGTGAAATTAATAACGACTGGCCTAGATTGAGAAGTCCTACTAAAGAAAGATTGTGTCTTCAACAGGAATTGAACCTATTTCCTCTTTTTCAATCAGGGAAACAGCTTCTCTAGCTGAAACAGTCCTTTACCAATTTGGCCATGGAGGCTGTGTTGAAAGAAGTCAATTTTTAATTACCTATTTAAGGAATTAGCATTTCTTGTTGTGACGTCTATGAATCTATATCTGCTAGCTTCAGCTTATGGAAGTGGTTTCCCTGATAGATACATGTTAGATTCCTGTTGCAGGTACAATCTTCACACATACATACATATAAGGACATCTACACATTTATTCACACACCCCTTGTATTTATTTTGCTAAGGTAATAAGATACCTTGTTAATTGTAGATAATTATTTGTGTATTCAATTTTATTTACTTGTTTGAGGAAACACCAATGCACACACTATCCTATGACTGAATATCACTTCAACACATGTGGTTTGTTACCTTTTACACACTTTATATGTTGAGTATGTAATCGCAAGGATGTCATGGGCTATGCCCCAAATCTGTGATAGACTCCCCAACTCTACTACATCTTGATTTTCATATTTTTCCAAAATTCTGCCATAATATTTCGCTATTTTCACCAAGTAGATAGATGGAACTCATGTTGTCAAGGATACTAGTTGTATCTTTTTGAGACAATGTTATTTAAATCTCTTGCTGCTCATTGTTAAATTAGTTTCAGATCAAAATGCAAGGTAGACAACTGGTAGGGTTACAAAAAACTAATGTGATGTTTAACCCATTGTAAAAAAACAAACAAATTCACTGATTTGGACAAAAAAAAAAAAAAAAAAAAGAACAGAATGACATCAAAATCCTCAAAAAATTTCCATCCTTTAATAGTTATTTCTAGTTTAATTTATAACATAAATGTAGAAAAAATCAAATGTTAATAAGATAGTGAGAGTCACAAAGCACTGCCAAGAGACCCCAGTCAGGCTTGCTAGACCCCTTCCCTGTCAGGAGATAGTATGCACAGGCCCTGTAACCATTTATACATTAAAATGTATGTGAATAAAATATACCTATTCCCATATGTGCACCTGTTAACATGTTAAACAGATAGAATCTTTTCTGTCTGAATTTCTGGGATTAGGAGTTATTGTTTACACATGGGCTATTGAATAAAACCTTATTTGAAGTACTCTTTTCATTAGAAAAAAACATCATCTACGACAGTATTCTAAGACAAGTGAAATGTAGGCACCAGACATCATCACAAGAAGAACCCCAATGTTTTTGGATGTTATCCCAAGATGGCCAACCACATTCTTCATCCCACAAGCACAAAAGGTACACTGTTATAGATCTCAAGATGACTCTCGACATTCGAGAAATATACATGTTATACAATATAACTTTGGGACAACAACTATTTATCTCAATATTTTTATATCGAGCGATGATCGAAGTTTTAAAATGTTCGATATTTGCCATAATGTTAAATAAAAAGGGAAATAACTCATTTATTTGAAAAGGTAATCAAAGGGAAATAATTGCTTATTCGCGCAACTTTCAAGAAGATAGGAGACAATTAAAATATAGTTTTACCTTGAAAATGACAATTACTTACTTGACATATAACACATACGTCTTAGCAGCTCACCTGCATATCGAGTATTTAGACAAAAGTTCAAGAAGAGATTCAGGAAAAAACGGAACACATGAAATACTTAGGAAAGATAATTTTGAAGACACTTGATATTTTTTAATCATTTCACCCTAAGCAAGGCATTAAAGTCACTAAAATGCAAGAGGCTACTAAGTGTGAAAGAAAATGAGAAAAAGAAAACACTATTAAAGAGAGAGATAAATAAAAGAACAGACATTAAGACATTATAAGGTAATAATTGACATTGCATTTAAATTTTTGAAGATCAAAGTTGACTGGAAAATAAGAAGACAGAAGAGAGTTCCATAAAGCGAGATGTGCAAGAGAAGAAGCTATTAGCATAGAACTTACAGTTACATCTAGCCATTTCAACTATAAAATGATAAGACCTTGTTACCAATCTAGTACTGCACTTAAATTCATAAAGTTTAGCTAGCAAAGAGGGAAGCATATCAGAACAATTATCATGAAAATATTTATAGAAAGGCACATATTACTTTGGTGGGAAAGTGACTGAAGCCAAAATGCCAGGTCAGGACTAATAACATTGCAGATTCTCGTATCTAAAATATTTAAATACATAGGAGAAACACCAGGTTTTCCTGAGATTTTATTTAAATAAATCTTTACAACTTTGTTTGTGTCTTTAAAACCTTTAAAAAATGTGAAGCATTAGAGAGAGAGAGAGAGAGAGAGAGAGAGAGAGTGTGTGTGTGTGTGTGTATGTGTGTGTGTGTGTGTGTGTGTGTGTGCTTTGAAAATTATCAATGTCTGATAAATACTGAAAGTATCTCTCCTGCCAGCATATCCTAAAAAAAGAAAAAGCTGTCACTAGTCCCTCATTTACTTTATTTAGTTACTTCATTTTTTTACACAATTACATATATGATAGGATATGTGAGAAGTGTAATGCCTATTAATGCAATCAATAAATAAATAGAATCAACATTCTGTGTTCAAACTCTTGCCATGGCTATTGCATTTACTAATTCATGCCAATTTCTTTGTGAAAGATATGGATTCATCTCTTATCTCTCAGCAATAGAAAAAAATGACAAGGTAGACTCTCTAACCAGTCTAGAAGAAAGTAAAGTCTGAATTTAAAATTGTGAAAAAAGCAATGGAAAACAACTCCAGTATCACTCCTAGGAACAATCACAGCAATCCACAATTTACAGATTTAATCTAAAAAATAAAGAAAAATGTGGAGTTATGAAGTGAAAAAACTTAACAAATAAAGAAGTAAAAAAAAAAAAAAAAGAACCTGATGGCATGAACATTTTTGGTAACAAAGTAAATCAGTGAAAATAAATCACCAAATATGGTATCAAAGTAATCCACACAAATAATTCAACAAAAAACTAAATCTTTACAATGCACGAAGTCATCTCTTTATAGCCATAAAGATGCAGTACGTACTTTAAAGGGGAAATAACTCTTTATGTTGTTGCTTCTCGTAGACGATTTTAGCATTGAAAGAAACGCAAAAACGTGTGAATATACAATAATACCGCAATTTTTTATATATATTTAAAGGTACAGTAGGTTAATTGCCACGAATTATCTTATTACAAAGACATGATAGCTTTAAACATCTCGACGAAATATATATTTACACAAATTCATTTGTAAACAAAGTTTTAGCACAGAATTAATTTGCTTTTTTTGTTTCTGAATTAACAATTTCACAAGTGAGTGAAAGATTCAGGAATTTATAATGCAAGTCCTCAATTTAATATCATTATAAAAAACTGACTCAATGCCACTATTGAGCTGTAAGAGAAACAGCTACTGCTAATCATTTTTTGTTCATTGTACATTAAAACTTAAAATTAAATTCTCTACATTCTTGATAACCACCTTCATGTTTTATATATGGACTACAAATCACATTTATTTTTATTTATTTCAGCAGCCACTGGGATATTTTAAATTTCCTGGCCGTTTATCAAAACAATAAAGCTATTTAAAGCTCTCTGCTCTTCTTCACTTTTACAAAAAATCACAATTACATATAAAATCCTTATTTTAGTGAATAGGAAAAGGATTAACCCTGTACTGAAAGAAAAAGACGAATTAATTTTCTAACCAATGAAAGGAAGCAATTCGCAAAACTAAAAGAAAAGTTAACAAGCCTATGTTAAAAGGTTTTTCGGTATAAAAAGAAAGAAAGAAAGCTGAATCAGTCAGTGAGATGGAAGCAGTGATATCATACACCAGTAACATGTGACAAAGAAAACTTCAAGTCTAACTTGGACATATAAAGTCTCATCACACATTCGTTCTCCTTCTTCACTCGTGCTAATTTTCTTTACCTCTTCTTCTCCATCCTCAACATTCTTGCAGTCAACAAAGAAGAAGACAATGACCACAACAACAAGATACTTCAATTGACTCCTAAAAACTTTATTGCTTTACCTTCAATTTCACTTTCTTGCCAGCCATAAAAAAAGGAAAGGAACACAGACTATATTAGTAACTTGTTAATCTTTCTACATACACACATTCTACTACTTATGGCTACAAGCTCTTGATTCACTCAACTCTTTACTACTGTTTCTCTTGGAATATTAAACTACATACATACATTTTCTCTTTGAACATTTAACTTCTACAAATTGATGTTATTCTGTTCTGTTAATAAAATTCTACTTTAACATACAAACAAAATGTTTTATTCTTCCACATTACAACAACCACACATTCCACATTTCAACCTTCTGATAATTATGATGATTCTAATAATCCTTCAGTTGTGGGGATTGTCAGCCATGTTTCTGAATTGGCCCTGTACCAGACATGGCTGACTGTTCTACATCTCAAAGTAAGGATCATTCTGAAATATGATTTAGGGAGAAAAAAAACAATACAGTAGGCAGGCAACTGAATTTCCTCAGGGAAATTGGTGCCATAGTGAACTAATAATCATCTCAAGCAAGGCTTATCACTACTAAGACACGGGGGTTCCAGAGAGGGAAAGAAAATGAGAAGACTTTAGTAAGAAAAGGTGAGGAAAAAGGACGATAAAGGAAGAGTATTCAGGAAGACAGAAGATTTAAATGTTTGAAAATTATAGGTGGCAGGGAAGCAAGAAATTGGAAGGGAGTTCCACAGGTGAAGAAGTATAAGAAAAAAACCAGTCGGAATAGAAATGGTGTTTGCATCTAGCTAGTTCAACAATAAAATGGTGAGACTTAATTGCCAATCTAGTAACATGCTTAAATTCATGTAGTTGAGGCACAAGGGAAAAAAGCTCATCAGAGTTGTTGCCATGAAAATATTTGTAGAAAAGATCGAGGGAAGCCATGTCATGTTGGTGTAAAAGTGACTTAAGTTGAGACGCCATGTTAGAATCAATTAATTACAGTTCCTTCTTTGAATTTTATCAAGAATCTCAAGATATACAGTAGAAACACCAGACCAGATATAACAGCCAATATGATAAAAAACAATCATTACTTTCTAAGCAACTCTTATGTGTGTGTATTATATATATATATATATATATATATATATATATATATATATATCCCCACAAAACAATATTACTTGATATTATAAATAAAATAAACAATCTAGAACTTGTGAGAGAATTTACTTATAAAAAATAAACAGAAGATATATTACCTTTTTTTTTTTTAAGATATGTAAAGCCCTACAGAGAACTCTATTGCAAATCTACTAATAAAAATAATTTCATACAGTTCTTCATTCATACAAAATAAAATTTGGAATAATTATCAAATTCTGTTTAAGAGTACTCAGAATTTGTAGGCCCCAGTAGTTACATGTTGAGAAGCAATACATTGAAAATACTTTTAACCTAATCCTAATTATTTCACATTTAATGTGACAAAAGCTCATCAAATTTTAAAAAATAAAAGAATAAAAAATATTAATAGTATTAATAAAACAAAACTAATATTCCCTAACAACTCTATCACAATTACAATAGAAAAGAATTTATTTAAACTTAACATAATTTTTTTTACATTTACTTCTAAAACAATAACAGACTTAATTAATACAAAACAAAGTAACAGCATAAAACCTGAAGTTACAATTTATCTGAAAACTGTCACAAATACATAGAAGAGACTTCAAGGAATTTAGATTATAAAATAAATATTTACAAAGCAACATACTCAATGCATTACTCCTTTATCATAATAAAACTGACCACAATTTCAATCTAAAAAATGCTGCGTTATTTAAAAGAGTAATTTACTCAGGTGAAAATATATAGAAAGTGAACTGATTTCTGAGTCTTGCATGGTAAATTTGTATCCAGGTTCTTACAATATTTCACCTTTCTTAATAAGATTTCTCTGTTAACACAGTTTGTGATATTTAAAAACAAGTGATAAAAAAACAAAAGCATTGAGAAAACAAATGGGATTGACTGAGTTGCATGGCTAGACACATCAGATGTCAGAAATTTTAAAATTTAAAATTTAGTGTTCATACAGCTTCAGTATTTCCCCTTGGTATATAATTATAACCAATGTTTACATTTATATTTACCTTCTCCCCTACATATATATAATTCTATCAATAAGAACATTACTTAAGTTGGGTGAAGCCCTTTTACAGGATGAAACCTGTTACATAGAAGTTTTTTCATTTTGTCATTCAGTTTCCTAACATTGTTCTGGTATATAGAAATGTATATATCATATTCTCCCATATATATAAGTGGATTCTCTAATTGACTTTGGTATATGATCGGCCCTAACAGTTTCAGTTGAAGAATTGAATTGCTAGTCTACCCAGACATGGTTCGGACACCTCAACGGGGTGTAACAGTTAGCAAGGTTGTCTTGCTAGAATCATCACAACTGACTTCTATCCTCACTTGGTATCCCATACTTTCGGCCTTGTGCCACATCTAAACGGCATGTAGAAAATCATCTTTGGCCTTGTACCACATCTAAACTATGCTTAGAAAATCATTTACATAGGCATGACTTCATTCTAGTGGTGAATGCTTGTGTAGAACCAGTCACAACTTTCAGAACAAATAACAGAGAAACAGTGAGTTCCAAACAGCACTTATCAGGTTTTAATCTAAATTTTTCCTTCTCCTACATGTAGTATCACTAACTCATGGTAAGTGGTAAGCACTGAACTTCCTCATGGGTAATGGCTGGAACTGTTTTTACCCTTGGTAGCTTCCTATGGAAATGAGTTACCTCATTTCCTGTACTGAAGAAGTTTTATCCTCATATTTTTCCTGGCACTTCTGGAAGCTTTTTCCTCCTCACTTTCCTCCCTCTCTCTAAGAGATTTCTAGATATGGGAGATCATGATTTTTTTTTCTTTTTTAGTAGGAGAGTTCCTCTAACAATTGTTAATCTTCAGATTATATATTGCTCTAAATTTCACTGTCATATTTATCTTGTGTTGACATGATACTTTCTCCTTCATTACTCTCAGGCTGACTGTAAATTTCTTCATCATTATCATATTGCAATCTTATTGGGTTTGCATGTGCTAATATCCCATTTCCATTGTTTCTATTATCATAGTGTTTTATCCACTTTGCATAAGGAATTTTGCCTCTTGTAGATTACATTCACAATCATTATACTACTGTTTGTCATTAGAGGAATAATACATGATCAATGGGGCTCCAATTTGTCTACTGATGAGGGCAGATGGGCTTTTCAATCTTCCAGTCTGTAATATTCTTTTTATAGCTTAGCAACAATCTAGGAAGTAATGTTTATATTTTTTCTTTCCATTGTAGACATATTTTCAGTCCGTTTATAACAGTTTGCACTATCCCTTCTGCTAACCCATTTGACTGTGGATGGTATGGTGGGGTTTTATATGGTTTGCATCCAATTTTGTTCAACTCTGAGGTGTTTTCGGATACTAGTGCTTTTGGAATTACATTTCTTGAACATATGCTCCTTAATGCTTGTTGAACAGTTGAACTTGTTTTGTTGGAGACCTGTATTCCTTCTGGTCAGCCTGAATAGGCTTCTACCAGTATTAGTAATAATCCCACTTCATTAACATGAGCATAAACCATGTATACTCTGTTCCAAGATTGGGATTCTTTAGGCCATGTATGTCATTTTGTGTCTGAATTTTGTTCTTTCAATGTACATTTTACACCTTTTTACATATTCTCCTACATTTGTAAAATAGCCTGGTTACCATGCCTCTAGCCTTAACCTCCTTTGTGTAGACATTATTCTGCAATTGTCATGTATGCTTTTTATAATTTTGCTCCTTTGCATTGCTGGCAGAACAACTATGTCTCCATTACAAATTACTCACTTTTCAACAATTAATTTGTGTTTAACCTCTTTAAAATGTCTTTCTGCCCGTGAGCAGTTACTCCACTTATTATTTTTCATCCTGAACAATATACTGTTCAATATAGAATCTTATTTAGTATTCTCAGCTAATTTATCTATCAACAAAATATCAGTTTCAAACCAGTGTAAGAAAGTAACTCTGAATTTTTCCTCCTCTTTCTCACTTTCAATAGTAATGAACCTCAATCTCGACAAAACATCTACATGTGGAATGGTATTGTCATTCACATAGTCAATATCAAAGTCAAATGCCATTAGCATTATATCCCATCTAGACGATGTTTTCTTAGGAAATTCCTTCCTAGGATTAAATATGAATTCTAAAGGTCTATGGTTGGATCTTAGTAGGAATTTCTTTTTAATCAAAAACTGATGATATATTATGACCAATGATTCTTTCTAAATATTTGTGGAGTTTGATTTAGCTTTTGACAATTTTCTCAAAAGATACATAATACGATGACCATCCTGAGCTAATATTCCAGAAATTGAGTGTTCACTTGCATTAGTTGTTACTACTATTTTCTTTCTAGGATCAAATATTTTTACAAATGCCTTCTTTACCAGAATAGCTATTAAATTTTCAAATGCCACTTCTTACTCTTTTGTCCAAATAAATTCCATATTCCTATTCCTTAAAGCAGTAAAAGGTTCTGCCAAGTCAGAGTATCACTCTACATAATGTCTGTAGAAATTTACAAGTCCTAAGAAATATTCCAATTCTTTTTTGTTCTTAAGTACTTCAATTTTTGATATTTTTTCAATTTATGATTGGGCAAGGGATATGCCTTTGTTAGATATGGAATACCCCCAAAATTATATTTTTTTAGTGTTGTGCACATATTGTTTTTAATTAATTCAGCATATTTTAACTGATCAAAACCATACTGATTTTCCATTTTAGTTCTTTGTTTTTAAGAGCACCAATACAAACGTCATCCTGATAGGATATTGTATTTTTTATATCACTGCCAATAACTTTCTCTATACCCCTTTGAAAAATTGCACAGGCAGTTTTAATTCCATACAGCATTTTTTTACATCTTAACAAGTCTATTGGCATGTTTATTGTTGTGACATCTTTAAAGTTTTCATCAGTAGGTATTTGATGGAATGCAGCCTTTAGATCAATTTTAGAAAATACTTTCATAACCACAAGGGAGTTCAAATTCCATTCTACATTGAGGCTATGAGTCTACACATATTTTGTGGTTTATGCCTCTATTCTATATTCTATATTCTATTCTATAGTTCCCACAAATGTGCCAATCCCCATCTTTCTTAAAATCACTAAGAGGGAGGCCTATTTGCTCCCTCCAGGCAGAGCTCATTCAAGTAGATCTTGTTCCAGTAATCATTTTAACTTTTCTACAACTATTGGTAGTAGATGAACTGACACTTTTTTTGCTTGAAAATATAAGGAGTGACATTTTCTTTTCGTATTAACATTGCTTCATAGTTTTTTAATGTTCCAGTTTCTTCTATCTTGACTTTGTTCACTAATTTTGTCAAATTTACATTTGACACATCATTTCCTATTCAAATGTGATTCTTTTCACAGTTTGCCACCATAATTGGTAATACGTCAAACTTATTTTTTAGCTTCATGTAGGTTTAAAAATAGGCTTATGTTTTTATCAGTGTCAGATAAGGCTTTTCTTTAAGCTTGGTTTTCCTAATTTCTTCCAAATATTTTTGGGTGTTAAAGTTATGTCACTTTCCATATCTAGTTGCATGTTCAGTAAAACATTATTGATTTGGATTTTTAATTGTCTTTTTGCATTTCTATTTTTTCAATGAAAAGACATCCATATATATTTCCTTTTCATTTTGCTGGACCATCTGTACATTTCTATTTTTGGATTTGTTTAAAATGATTAATTTGAAACATTTTTCACATCTTTTTTTTATATGCCAGACATTTTCGTTTTTCTCTTTGATTTTTATAACTCCACAAAGTGTTCTGTTTTTTTTCTTTATTACATATGTATTATTCGGAGAGCCGAGTTTGAATTCCAGTTAATTTTGTTGTATTCACTTACGCACAAATACCCTTGGGAAAGGTATGAATTTGTTTCTTATTTTTCCAGCTATGGGTTAAATAACAGGACAGATCAGGTTCTATAGCCTTGGTTGGCAACCAGTCTACTGCAGAAAGTAATTGCAACCTACTGTGGGAAAATCTTCTGACCAGTTAGTCATGTCTCTTTTGAGACATGATCACCCAAGTGTGTATCACATATGGCACTTAACTGACTGATACTCAAGTATAAGGATACTTCTTAAATATAGTTAAAATATTGCTGCTTTACTTCTAATATTAGATGTCATGGGATTATCAGTTTTCTTCTTCACATTCTTTAAAGTATGCATAAATATGACAGTCTTATAAATCCTTTGTGCCATTAAATGTGTTTGATACAATAAGAAAAATGAACAAAATATTTTTTTTTAAACAATCACACATCTACTCAACTTATTTTACATCTATTACTTACTTACATAGAATAGTTTCTTTCTTCTATTTTTCTGTGACAGATTTCCTTTAATTGATATTGTTGATTCATTTTATTTTTTGCCCTATCCTTCCCTCTGATACAAATTCAATTCCAGGCTCTGCTAAATGCCAATATTGATTCCCTTGATTCTTTCCTGATAAGGGTGATTTTATTCTTTATGTTTTCTTTTGTTGGTCTTATGCCAGGTTGTAAAAAGTATTGACTAAACACAAAGGTTTAATGTTCACAAACGATCAATGACTAAAACAGCAGCCATATTAAAAGTGAACTATTCTGACCTCAGCACAAAAATGAGAAACAGTTGTGTATATTCAGTAAAGTGGCTTCATCAAAGGTAACAATGATGTGTTTATTAAAGATGGAAATTGATGTGTACAAGTCAGTAGTATTGAGTTCACTTATGGATGTAAAAGTTATTATTGCTGGGTTGGTTTTTGGGTTCTTTCACATAAACACCCGATACTTGTTGAATTGCTTTTGTTGCTGAAAAATAAATATGCAAAGAAAAAAAGACAGAGACACTAGAAATATTTTAGTACTGGTTTTTATTCATGAGACTGTGACGATCCTTTTGAGGGGAAAATTTCCCTGAGCAAGAAAGTACATATTGTCCCATTGAGAGTCCCAGCTAAAAAAGGCTGAGATACCTTGATTTCCATTTAGTGCCAAGTCTCCTTTTTCTAATGCATATACGGACAGTCTTTCCTGTTAGTGACTTCCTGGGTGATTATTCTTTTTTTGTCTTTTTATTTTGTGTTTTTATTTCATTTTATCTTGTGTGGTTTATTTCAATACACATACACTACTCTATGTTGCAGAATGTTGAACTCTACTGCTGACACATCAATCAACTTGATACCATCCACATGTGTTGCTTACATATAATCTGCAACAGAAACAGTGAAGTTCTGATTAAATGCAACATGACGGGTATTGAAGCCATCCTAATGAAAATTCAACTCAGATGAGCAGGACATTTTTCTTGCATGAGCAATAGCAAACTTCCAAAAACAACTCCTCTTTGGCCAGCTTCTAAGAAGCAGGTCAACTGGAAGGCCACTCTTGCATTACAAAAACAAACTCAAAGATAATAAAAGTGAGACAGCATCCCTTTTTCTTCCTGAAAAAAAAAATGCATCTTAACAAAGCAGCTGGTGGCCACCCAGCTTCACATCTAAACAAAGGTTTCAGTGAGACCAACTTGAACATCAGGATCAAGTGCATGCAAATATAGAAAAAAGTTGGCAGCATGAAAATACATGTAGCAATTGATCTTCAACCACATGTTCCATCCATCTAAAAGTTTGCAAAACACCTGCAGGCCTTAGAAGACACATGTGAGTCCATAAAAGTTCAGCACCACTTTATTTTACTGAGCTCTCATTTGTCCTCCATGACAACAGAGGCTACTATATATATATATATATATATATTGAACTATGATAAATTTTGAGCTCCCCTTGATTACAGCAATTTTGGCTTGTGTGATAACGTCTCTTATTTTTTTTCCAGACAATACTGTGTTAGCATCAAGCTACTCTCATCTATGAATGTTAGTTTTGTGATGAAAGGAAATAAGAAAATTGGTGAATTTCAACAAAGGCAAATAATAAGATGGCACCAGTGTGGCAAGTTAAATGAAGAAATTGCTAAGTTTTTCCAAGTTAATCATCAAACAGTTAATAATATTATCAAGAAATTTAATAAAGATGGTCATTGTCATGCGAAACAACATTTAGGAAGACCAAGCATTGTCTGAATGAATGAAAAAAGCACTGAAGACTGAAATCAATGAAAACCATCATCAGAGCATCAAAGATGTTGCCAACAGCATGGAAATGTTGCAGTAAGAAAGACTCTGAAAGAGTTAGACTATCAAAGAAGCGTTGCAATAAGGAAGTCCTTGATTTTAGAGGTTAACAAGAACAGGCATATGGACTAAGAGAGAGAATTCAAGAGCAAAGATTATGAATTTTGGCAGTCTGTAATTTGGTTAGATGAAAGTAAATTCTACTCCCACTATTTGAAACCAGTCAGATTGACAAGAATATCTACCTTTTTTGAGAAAATGGTGTGCCGTGTCATATGAGCAAAGGCTTGAAAGGAATCACAAGGAATCAAGTCATTGCCATGGGTAGCCTAAAGTCCTGACATGAAGCCAATTGAGCACATTTGGGAGGACCTTGATAGAAAACTTTGAGAACATGCAACTAAAATCATGTCAGTGGCAACCCATAAAGAAACGTTTCTAAAAGAGTGGCAAAATAGGGATTAGATGATTGCTGATAACATGATCAAATCCATGAAAAATCAAATACAAATACTGAAACTAGCAAATTTTTTTTTTTTTTATAAGCGTTTCACCCCGAGCAAGGCATGTCACTGCCACTACTGTGCAGGGGGCTACGTAGAGTGGAGAAAGGCTGATTAAATATAGGAAGTGACAGAGGGTGGGTGATAGGCGGGTAAGGATACCGAGAATGAGGGTTGGGTAGATGAGAGTGTTGTGAGAATAGTTGGGAGTTAGTGTGATAGGAGGTGTCTATTGATGGAGGACCTACTCCCTACTAGTTACAATGACTGTTTATTATGTTGAGTTGGAAGTACAAAATTAAAATTTTGAAATTGGATGTAGTTTATTTCTCCTGGCTAAAAACCTTTCTTAGACCACTGCATATGTGTGTGTGTGTGTGTGTGTGTGAGAGAGAATCCTTGAATAGCAAAAAATGAATGAAAATATATATCTATAGAAATCTACACATAATATATATATATACTAGCAGTATAGCCCATTGTTGCTCGGGTGTAATGAAAGCTTTAAAACTAATCCATGGTCCTGGAGCTCAGTCTCTTTGGACATTGGCACAAAAGACTAAAATGTTTCCAGTTAAAGCAAAACCGTAGACTGAAAGAAAAATGAATGGATGTAAGTCAAATTTTAATTTCCTGGTATCGATTTATACATATATATATAATCAATTTTCTGCACTATTGTAAGAACTGCAACCTTGAAACTTCTGAATATCATTTCTTATGTCTTTGTCTATGAGTTAATCAAATTTGATTAAAATCGAACTACTCCTTCTATAACCCAATTTTATCGATTATTAATTTTTGATATTTATCGGGGGTACCTCAACACAAAACCTAGCTAAGAACACTTGCAGACACTTATAGTACAACTGTGTAAATTTTCAACAAAATCGGTTCAGCCGTTTCAGAGTCTATATGTAACGGATACACACACACACACACACACACACAGACAAAGTTCCATTTATAAATAAGTTTAGATAAATTGATACAAATAACAAGTTTGCCAAGTATAATCTCATCATTAATATTGCTCAAAGTAATTTTAATCAACGCCATTTGATTGTACTCATCAAATTACAAAAGAATCAGCATTAAACTGGAAATGCACAAAAAGCACAGATTTTGCCATTTTTAGTGTCTGCTCATTGTTTATTGTTTATAGTTTACTGGTGGAAATGCAAACAGAATTTTTTTTCTCATAAAGTGCTCGATATCAAGATAAGGATAGAATGTAAATAGAATTAATGTGGAGAAGCTTGTCACTTGGCTGAGTAGTGTTATTATAGTCATAACACTGATCATCTAATTGACAACCTTCTCCACATTTATTATTTCTATATATATATAAAAAGAAAACAAATAAATAAAAATATGTATTTTGTATATATATATATATATATATATATATGGTTATGTCAATGAAAAATTGACATAACCATATAATTATATTATATTAAGCTCTATAATACTCATTATATTGAGCACTGTTCATAATAAAATAAATGCCAGAGAACTCAAGATATAAAAAAAACCTCGAGTCCTCTTCACTTGGAATTATATATATATATATATATACAAATTTAGTGTATTGAGGCAGCAGATAATTATCTAAACATATATTAGTGGTTCCTACAACCACTCTGAAGATGGCTCATGTGATCTGAAAGCTTAGAACCAGCATAATAAAAAAATATTTACATGTTGGACAAATTTTGTCTTTATTTTCACAAGAAATTAAAGCCAAAATATGATGTTTAGAACAGCTCATAATTAAACCTAATAGACATTCATTGTTTGTTATATTTAACAATATATGTTTATATATTATGGACTCTCCTGTCGATTTTGATGTATGAGTGTCTAACTTAGACTGCCACACAAAGAATTGTTTACAGTGGTGAAGACTTGTGTAGCACCATCCACACTTTTTGGAACTGCTAATAACAATCGGTGCAGAAGTTTGCCACAGATCGCATGAACAGCAGACCTCCGTTATTTAACCCATAACTGGAGGGAATGGACAGATTAATAACTTTCCCAAGGGTACCAGTGCACAAGTAAATGCAGAGTGTTTGACTGAAATTGGAACTTGGCTCACCGATTTCCCTTTCCAAGCTGACATCCACTGCACCACAAGCGGTCACCCATCTCAGTACTGACCAGGCTCAACGTTGCTTAACTTCGGTGATCAAGCAGGAACTGGTGTATTCAATGTGATATGACCATAATATATATATATATATATATATATATATATATATATATATATATATATATATATATATATATATTAAAAAAAATTAAATTTCAGCATCCCCTCTCCTTCATGCACATGTGTAGTCACATCAACATAAACATCACTTTGATGAAGTCCTAAAGAACAAAATGCCCAACACAAAAACTTTTTCAACTTTGTCATAGATATTCCTAAAATTGTTCTTTATATATAAAAAAATAATATATCATTTTCTGATGTTAATATTTTCCAACAGTTAAATTCTTCCATCTCACATCCTGAAAAGTTATCTTTTACACACCACCAATTCCATCAAAGCATGCTACAACCTGGCAAGACATAACTTAACAGTCATGTTTCAATCTTTCCACTTCAAATTTTTATGCTAAATTGTTGGTTTTATCACAGGGTAATGTCAGTTAAGGTACTAAAAGATGAGATACCCAAGACATGAGATGTAAGTTCATGTCTCATGGTTGAATTAGATTACAAACATTTGAAAATGATTGCAGAAGACAGTGGATGAGTGAGCATTTTGACATATCACTCTCCCATAACTATTTTATATGTTCAGTTATTAGCAGGAATAAATACTGTTAATCCTATCATCAATTTTGGCACAGTTCAATCATATGGTACATACACTAAATTTAGAATGAGTCTTCCTTCCTTGTTGCTGAAGTCTATATTGTATTCACTAAGCAACTACTTTGTATATGTTTAAACCAAGTTGAAATTTATATATATATATATATATATATATATATATATATATATATAAAAACATTGCAACATTCAAACCTTTGAATCAAGTAAACATAATTAGATGAAGTTTTATTTTGAATGTATTCAGTCAATCTATTTCTTTGACCTTTCAGTATAATAAGTTTCAATATGGCTGACCTTTTCAACAGATAAATTGAAAAAATTTACAGTTAAAATTATATCAGTAGTTTTCCATAAACAGTTTTTAGGATGTATATATATATATATATATATATATATATATATATATATATATATATATAAATGTAGCAGATTTTGATATTATTGTATTAGTAACATTATTAAAATATATTATATTTCAGCACTGTCAATTTTGGCATTGGGCTATCAGTTTATTTTATATTTTAATGTTTTAGCCTATTTTAAGCTTAAGCTTACATTTTTATTATTTGTGTATATGTGTGTGTGTGTGTGTGTGTATTCATATACACAATAATAAATGGAAAATTGAAATTACCTCAATATATTTCACATATTTTCTCTTTTCATACCTCTGACATATATACAGAGTGCACTGGATAAATTGTCATCTAAATTATGCAAAAATGAAAATAACAATGACATCTTATTTTAACAGATGTACTTACCAAAATTACACAAAAATATCTCGAAATGCTAAAGTGTAACTTTATTCAATAAACTCACCATTAGCTTCAACAATGCCATCCAGACGATTTTGGAATCTCCTGCAATTCTTCTTGATGGTCTCCTTGTTTTAGTTGGTGAATGCTGTTTTCCAAGTTTAATCTGGATTCTTATGTAATTTGATGAGTAAAATCAAATGGTATCCATTAAAATTAATATTGAGCAATATTAAGAAAAATAATTGGCGGACCTGAAGGAGACTACCACCACCTTTAAATTTGTTGCTTTTCTTTTTTTTTTTTTACTTTTTTCAGTGCAGTCTTATTGATTATTACATGAAGTTTCTGATTATCAAACAAAATTGGAAAAATTTCAATATTTAAACAATTTTAGGGTGGGGCTCAGTTTCTTATACAACATTATAGTAAATTGATCCTCTATTTTGGAACCACTTGCGTGGGGGGTGTTTTTTTTTTTTTGGACAAGTTGTTGCTCTTGTTTTTGTTTTTTCAAGTTTTTTTTAGTTCTTACGATGACATCTTCCTCAGAGACTGTAAGAATGGCTTTATTCAAAAATTTCAAAAGGATTCAATTGTTGTATATGCACAAGCAAAATAGGATTGATTTACTATAAGGTTGTATGAAAAACTGAGCCCCCCCCCCCCCCACTAAAATTGTTTAACTATTGAAACTTTTCAAATTTCCTTTGTCAATCGGAAAGTTTAGGGTTTAATCAATAAGATTGCACTGAAAAAAGTAAAAAAAAATTGATAATCAACAAATTTACAGGTGGTGGTAATGTTGTACTGGTGAGTGATTCCAAAATGGAGGATCGATTTACTATAATGTTGTATGAAAAACTAACCCCTCCCTAAAATTGTTTAAATATTGAAATTTTTCCAAATTTTTTTTGTCATTCAGAGAGTTTAGGGTGTAATCGATAAGATTACACTGAAACAAAGTAAAAAAAAATTGAAAACCAACAAAATTAATGGTGGTAGTAGTCTCCTTCATGTCTGCCAAATAATCAAACCCCAAAAATGGCAAAATGTGTGTATTTTGTGTGTTTCCAGTTTAATGCTGATTATTATGTAATTTAATGAGTAGAATCAAATGGTGTCAATTAAAATTAATTTTGAGTAATATTAGGGAAAATAATAGAACACTAAAAATGACAGAATGTGTGCTTTTTGTGCATTTCAAGATATGTAATTTGATAAGTAGAAACAAGTGGTGTCAATTAAAATTAAGACTATCATTGAAAGGAGTAGCATGCTGCCGACATTCTCCTATATTTGCACATAGTTGATCTCGGTGTTCAAGTTGGTCTCACTCAAACATTTGTTTAGATGTGAAGCAGGATGGGTGCCACCTCCTTTGCTAAGATGCATTGTTTTCCCAGAAAGAAAAGGGGATGCTGCATCACTTCAGACTGTCTTTGAGTTTGTCTTTGCAATGCAAGAGTGAATATTCCACTTGATCTGCTTTTTAGAAGCTAGCCAAAGAAAAGTTGTTTTGGAAGTTTGCTATTGGTCATGCATGAAAAATGTCCTGCTCATCTGAGTTGAATTTTCATAAGAATGGTTTCATACTCGTCACATTGCATTTGGTCAGAACTTCACTGTTTCTAATGTGATCATTCAGTTTTCTGTTGCAGATTATATGTAGGCAATACATGTGAACGGCATCAAGTTGATTGATATGTCAGCAGTAGAGTCCAACATTCTGCAACATAGAGTAGTGTATGTGTATTGAAATAAACCACACAAGATAAAATGAAATAAAAATACAAAATAAAAAGATAAAAAAGAACAATAATCACCCAGGAAGTCACTAACAGGAAAGACTGTCCGTATATGCATTAGAAAAAGGAGACTTGGCACTAAATGGAAATCAAGGTATCTCAGCCTTTTTTAGCTGGGACTCTCAATGGGACAATATGTACTTTCTTGCTCAGGGAAATTTTCCCCTCAAAAGGATTGTCACCGTCTTATGAATAAAAACCAGTCTTAAAATATTTCTAGTGTCTCTGTCTCCTTTTTTCTTATATTATTGCTTTCTATATATTGGATTATGGATTAAAAAATCAAACAATGACACAATCAAGGCTTGTTTGACAGAGTCGAAATTTCAGAATTGTTGGGAATACACATTCTAAGTAAAATCAATGAAATAATTCACATAAACAGCCATGGATTATACAAAGATGATGGATTAATGATAGCACCAGACAACAAAAAAGAAAATGATATAAAAAGAAAAATGCTTTACAAACTCTTTAAAAATCTACATTTGGAAATAGTATTTAGATGTAGAATTTAATTTACAAACTGGCAGTGTCTCTCCATATATAAAAGCAAATACAACTTTTAAGTATGTAAACACAAGATCTAACCCTCCCCACAGGCATAATCAAGCACATCGATAAAAGAATAGAGCACAGGCTATCAAAAAATTCATTAAGCAAAGCAATATTTGATGAAAAAAAAAATGAAGATGTCCTAAAAAATCTGGCCATATGAACATTTTAAAATACAAACCCTAACCAAGCAAACAAATAAAAACAAAAATAGAAATCAAAACATTATCTGGTTCAATCCACCATTTAACTTAGAAGTAAAACCAAAATAGGACAAATATTTTTTAAACTAATCAATAAACACTTTCCAAAAAGCTCAGAAACAAAATTTACAATAGGAATTCAATCAAACTGAGTTATAGCTGTACTAGTAATTTAGAAAATTATATAAAACAAAATGCCAGACACCTAAATAACAATGTACAAAACAACATCATTAACAAGGAATGTAACTGTAGGGACAAAAATAAAGGGCCACTTAACAGACTTTGTAATGCAAAAGGGATTATTTACAAAACAAAAGTACATGACATAAATGGTCACAGCAAAACATATTTCGGATCTACCAAAGACAGTTTTAAAGTCAGATGGCATAGACATAAGTCTACATTTAAACTTGAAAACCTAAAAAAATTATACAAAACTGTCTAACGACATGTGGAAATTAAAATTAAAGAATGGAAAAGACCTTGATATAACTTGGAGCATAGTAAAAACAGCCAAACCTTACGAGGTGGTAAAATATGCAGATTATACTAGGAGGAAAAATTGGCTGTTATGTTGTTCCCAGACAAAGATGAATTACAAAATGAAAGAACAGATTATGTCAAAGTGTAACCATACCAATAAATATCTACTAGGATCACATAATCATGGATGAAAGTGTTCTAAGATCTTTAAGTAACTTCTTCTAATTTTGAAAATTGCACGTTCATAAAAGATCCCTGTTATGGGAGCATTTGAAAAACGGTAAAATGATTTAACTGTAAATCATCTGAAGATACTGAAAGGTTGAAACCAAGGTTGCAGAATAACTTGTTTCTAAATGAAAAATATATATATATATGAAGTTGTATTATTTGATTATTATAATTATTGTTTGTAGTATTATTGATTCTTGTTGTAGTAGGTGCACTCACTCAATATTATTCAGATAGTAGATATTTCAACTTTTAATAAGTTAAAATTTAATAGATAATATCATACTGTCAGTTTTCCATTTGTCTATACTTCTATATTTTACATTATTCAGACTATTGTCTTCATCTTTGTTGCCATTTGTATGACATTTCAGCCATTGTATGCACTGGCCTTCTTCTTGGAGAGAGAAAGGGGATCACTGCCCCCTATGGGATGAAGTTGAAATAATAGACAGAGAACATCACTGGAAACTACATAAACTTAAGGAATCAGCGCATATGCTAGGTTACAAAAATCTCCTAAGCCAACCAAGCATAGAGATGAATACAATATAGGAACCAGTAATACAGAGTACCAGAGAAAATCATTAGTGTCAAAATCGCAATCTGAGCTCTGGTAAAAAATACTAGAGAAAACCATTAACATCAAAAAATTGCAATATGAACTCTGGTAAAAAAGGGTTACTGAACATTAGATTTATAAGTCCCAAAAATTCAGTTGTTCTTGTCCTTAAGGATACATGGATATAGACATTGATTAGTTCCTGTGACTTGACTCAGAGTTGTGAGTTCAATACCAGGTTACAGCACTGGTGAACAAGTAACTTACAGGGTTAGAGGTAAATGACTCATGACTACCATAAGAGGCACAACTATGGAAGTAATGAAGATCATATACATCAGTGATTGTAATAAAGGGTTTGATTAAAAATTCCTGAAGAAGGCTGGAGTATACAACAGCCGAAATGTTGTACAAATAGCAACGAAGATGAAGACAATAGTCCAAATTATGTAAATTCTGTGTCAGTTTTCTAATTAATTAATTCAGGAATTCCCTGATGCAACATACACATTGAATTTGATGATATAGTAATTGTCAGTTCAAGCAGTATTAGGACTCAGTGGAAACAGGGCAAGCAATAAATGATATAAATAAATAAGCAGTACTAAAAATAAGAACGAGATGAAATATCCCTGGACAAGTACAGTGGAACAAGAACATTCTACCCCTGTAGATTAAATAAAGAGTTCAGTTCAGAATTGCTTGTGCATTACCAGGATCAGTACACCTGATGAAGGTTAGAGGGCACAACAGTTGAAACATTATGATAACAAAAATCAAATATAAAAACCATAGTTTGAATATAAGTAGTGTAACTAATGATATCTCGTCATCCCAGAAATTCAGAGGGAAATACAAATCTATTCTATTTAGTCAGACCTTTTAAATCTAAAAATAATAAAATTCCTTATTAAGCTTACACTTCAGATATAATTTAGTTTGCTTCATAATATATCAATGAATTGAAACTCTTCTAATCTGAACAGTAATATTTTTTAATTTTAATCTTTTCACCTCAAGCAAGGTGGTAATGTCACTAAGACATAAGGATTAAAAGAATGTGAAGACTTTAGTGAGGAGAAAGAACAAGATTCAGGAAGACAGAAGATGGTGATTAACATTGCATATACATTTTTGAAGAACATAGATGTTAAAGAACCAAAAATTTGCAAAAGAGTTCCACAGGTGGGTAGCATGAGAAAAGAAACTATAGAATTTGCAGTTACATCTAGCTATTTTAACAGTAAAACAATGAGGTCTATTTGCAAATTTAGTTAGTATGTAAATTAGTTTAGCTTCAAAGGCTTCTTTCGATATGAACGGATCGAGATATTATTTACCTCATTTTGTTATTAGAACCTGTTGCAATATCGTTATTTTAAAGAATTTAAGTGTAAAATGTCTCCGGTAATTCATTCTACATCCCTTTCCCCTGGCCATTGGTCGTATGCTCTCTCAGTCTCTCTCTCTTCGTGCTTGGTCACACTAACAATTCAGTTGACTGGCCGCCACTATTGAAATGAGTTGAAATATTTTGGTGTCACTGTTTGTTGGAATTTCTCATTTGACTTCAGTTCAAAGTTTATCTGTTTTGTAAGTTGGCCAGCCATTCTTCTTTTTCTTGTATTTAATATTAATTTTCTTTTTGCCATTGTTAAATAAGAAACTGTATTTTGCCTCTAAATACTATGGTAAATTTGCCTTTCAGCAGTATCTTGTCTTTTTTTATTTAGCAGCCATTTTCTGGATAGCCAAAGGGTTATTTATTTCATCTTTTTAAACTTGCTCAAGAAGGTTCTGTAAATTAGTTTAGCTTCGAAGGCTTCTTTCGATATGAACGGATCGAGATATCATTTTAAAGAATTTAAGTGTAAAATGCCTCCAGTAATTCATTCTACATCCCTTTCCCCCCGCCATTTGTCTTTTTTTTTTTCAATTGGAGTAGATAGACTAAACTATTGCCCGGTTCACACTCCACCCACGTCTATTGAACAGGTGTAGAGGCTCATCCCTTGTTCCCTGTTTAGGATGTGGTTTCCGGCTTTCTCTCTTTTCCAATCTTTTCACTCCTATGTAGCCCCCTGCACATCAGTGGTGTTACTGCCTTGCTCGGGGTGATATGATTAAAAAAAAAAATTACCAAAATTCAACCAATTAAAGTATCAAGAAGAGCTCATTAGAACAGTTACCATGAAAATGTTTTACAGAAATAAAACATCATAGGAGTGAGAAAGTGACTGAAATCAAGATGCCAGATCAGGACTGGTAACATTACAAACTGATATAGTCTTCTTCAATGTGCCATGTCTCTTCAGGATGTGGGTGATCATGGTTCTTCACAAAGTTCTATTCTATCTAGCTTTTAGTTTACTTATTTATCATCTCTCTCACACCTCATTCATTCAGATGAACTTGTCTAGTATGTGGCCCATTGTTCCCTTCTGTCTCTTTTGCCTTTGATATGTCCTGTGAGTGTCAAATTTTACAAGCCCTCCTTCCTCATTAAGTAGCCCAGAAATTTCAGCAGTCTCTTTCTGATTCTGAGTATAAGTGTCTTTTTTATTTCCACAAATAAAATTGGGAACAAAATGTTCACAATATCAGATTAGAAATAGAAAAGCTCAAAAAGATTTAATTAAATTTTCAGTAGGAAAATAACTTGGCTGTCTTTTCTTAAAATATTTTTACTCTTGCATAGACAAATTCCTTTCAGTTATGCTCATCATTTAAAGTTTGAAAGAACTAGACATTTAAGCAGGATTCATTATTGGCAACAACAATCTTAACAACATTAGATATGCAAATAACACAGTGTTGATAGCAGAAATAGAAAAGAAATTACAGGAACATCTACAGAAGGCAGTATCCTGCACTTATACAAATCTACCATCCGCCCGTGTTTTGAATACTGTTGCCACATCTGGTTGGGTGCCCCTACTATTCTCCTCGGGCTTCTTGACAAAATACTGCGAAGAATCTGTAATGTGATTGATACCGACTTAGCTGACCGCCTGCAGTCACTCTCTCACCGGTGTGACGTGGCTTCCCTGTGCCTCTTCTGTAAATACTTTCATGGCTTCTGCTCTGATGAACTTAAATCACTGGTGCCCCCTAAGTGTGAGTTTGCACAAGATACTAGATTGGCAACTAGGTCCCACCCTTTTACAGTGAAACCGATGAAATGTATCCGCAATTTCTACTCCAACAGCTTCTTTTCTCGCACTTCCTGCCTGTGGAAGGGAATTCCACATGCTTGCTTCCCCGACAGCTATAACCTCCAGGAGTTTAAATGTAAGGTCAATAGATACCTCCTAACACACTAACCCTCCCATTCTCTCCAACTCTTCCCCTATGTACATCCTAACTCGTCTATCACCCTGTGTAACCCCCTGCTCTATAGTGGCAGTGGAATGCCTTGCTCGGGGTGACATGATTTAAAAAAAAAATGTAAAGGAAACTGAGAAGAAAGGACTAAACATCAACTGTAAGAAGACAGAATATTTGTTGTCAGCAAAAGAAACTGCGCAACATGCAAATTACAAATTAGAAATGCCAACATTAAACAAGAACAAATATCTAGGAAATATTTTAACAGAGAACAGAAAATCTGACACCAAACTCTGAAGGCACATTGGGATAACAAAAGATGCCTTCCAAAAGGTAAGCAAAGTAATAAGAAACATGAAAATTTCATTAGAATCAAAGAAAAGAGTATTGAACTGTTATGTAATATAAGTCCTCCTATATCATAATAAATGCTGGACAATCTTATCACAGATGGAGAAGAGACTTGAGATAACAGAAATGTGGTTCTACAGAAGAATACTGAAAATACCATGGACTGAATATGAGTAACAACAAAGTTTTAGAGAAAATGGAAACAAAAGGATACTTATACATAGCATCAGAAAGATAGAGTTGAAATTTCTAGGGCACATAAAAAGAAAGAGGGCTTGGAAAATTTGATACTCACAGGATATATGGAAAGCAAGAGTGATAAAGAAAAGCAACACATAACCTACTTAGTAAGCTTGTGTAAATGATTGGTAGAGCAGGGATTAGGAGATAGAACAAAAGACAAATTTTATTAAGGGCTATAAAAACAGGAAGATATGGAGAGCCATGATTACCCATGTCCTGAAGGGACATAGTATACAGAAGATTTTCCACTATGAATTCTCTTTGTTTTATTTCAGTAGGAATATAAATTTGCATGTTAGATATCAATATGTTTAAAATATAAAAAAATCATATTGAAGTTAGAAAATATAATGACAGAAATCGTCTTAGAAATAAAAATGTTTTCAGACAAAGTAATATCAAAAGTTTTCAGATGACGTAATATTAAAATTATATAACTGCAACAGTAATTAAAAAAACTTCATACTAAAAGGTTTCATTGTAGTAAGATGATTTCAAAAAAGCTATATATTTAGAGTGAGAGTGAATTATAATTATAATAATAACACAATTACATTACAGATTCAATCAAAAGTTTAGGTTTGTTGTAATAATACATACAAAATGTGCAATGATTGAAAGAAACATTCTGTAGTTTTTGTATAAAAGGGTTTTGTGTTAAATATCACACTTTAAGCTACTTCTAAAAACTATGGCAATTTATAGCACTGGCTAACAACAAGAAAGCTGATTGGAGGAAATATGGAGCAATTCTATTGTATTGATCTGAGTGAAAAAAATCAATAATTGGCCCGTAGCCTTATGGAGAGGCATACTAATGTTACTAGTCGGGAGGAGTTAAGGTACCAACTGATATTAGGCCTATCATTGAAGAGTAAGTAACACATGTAAGGAAGATACTGTTTTTGACTTTGGTGTATCCAAACACTATAAGTGATAAAATATACACAAAGAAATGTGTATATATTAATGTATTTGTCATTATGCTTGTCATACTTGGTCAACAGACAAATAGAAAGAGAGAGGGACATAGAGAGTACAACAGAAAGAAAGAGAGAGGAATGTAGAGAGATGAAAAGACAGTGTGACATAGAGAGGGACTGGAGAAGGATTAATCTTAAATAAAGGTAGTTATTTGTAGTGAGGGGTTAAACCATATTTTGTAACTTAAAGATCTGTTGAAGACAAACTTGTTCCTAAACTGTAAGTAACCTTTAGAAATTAAAATAAGAGATGAACTTAGGGGAGTTAATCTTAGTTGTAGGCAGCTCTTTGTAGTCAAGGGTTAAATCTTTTATTATTTTCTTAAAGTGGGCAGAGTTTCAGATTTTGTGAAAATAATTTAAAAAATGCTCTCATCCAAGCCAACCACATGGTGACTCTGAATGCGATGCATTTTTTCACCAAGGTACCCACAGAGAAGGCACTAATAGTAGTCAGGGGCAGACTCATCTCTAGGAAAAGATACCAATATACCAATAGATCATCTGATAGAGATACTGACTTTCAGTACACAACAACATGCTTCAGAATAGGATCAGACATATACATCAACAGGATGAAGGCTTGGTGATGACTCACCATTATGTAACTTGACCCAAAGGTTTGTGAGTTTATTACCTGGATACAGCAGAGGAAACAAAAGTTTGAAGAGTTGAGTTATCAATGGGAATTAACTGAAACTGAGATATCTAAAGGCATGGCATGTGGACTTAGAAGAATCTATCCCTGTAGGCTAAATAAAGTGTTCAGTTCGAATTTCCAAGAAATATTACCTGAAGAAGGTCCGAGCATACAATGGTCAGTGTTTTGCTGGATGATATGTCTGTTTCCACCTGTTGTATAAGTCTATCATCCAAATTTTTATGTTCCTCTCCATTTTCATTCTGAAATCTTATTCTTGATTATGCATCCACATGAGGAATGGTGCTTTCTTTAATATATATAATGTCAAAATCAAATGCCATGATTTTAATGGCTCACCTTAAAATCCTTGATGATGTTACTCTTGATCACTCCATTTGCAGATTGAATAAGAATTCTAAGAGCTTGTAATCAGATTTTAGCTGGAAGTTTTTACACAACAAAAAATTCTGCACTCTCTCTATACTCCAGACTATGACGAATGTTTCCTTTTCCATATTAGAATAATTACATTCTTCTGACAACAATTTTCTGGAAAAATACATAATTTGGTGACCCTCTAGTGATACAATAGCCAATGTTCATGTGCATCAGTTGTTAAAGTAACTTCTTTTATAGGGTCAAAGATTTTTACTAGTCAAAACCTTTTTTAATGTTTCAAAAGCATTATTTTGCTTTTGCATCCATGTGAATTCTATGTTTTTTTTTATGCACTTTCACAAATGATTCAATGAGGTCGCTATATCCAGGAAGATATTTGCTGTAGAAATTAATTAATCTTAAAATAATTCCAATTTTTTTCTTGTTCGTGGACTTCACTACTTAAACAATTTTGTTTGTTAACCTCTCCTCAGGAGATATTCCTTCTCTAGATATTTTTAGCTTTTTACTCTCCTAGTGACTTTCACATGTAAATGTCAAAAGCCTTCTGCAGTCAGCTGGACTCCTTTGCATATAATGTATCTAAATCACATCTCTGCCTTCCTACAGCCGGCCAGCCTCCTTCATATATGACATCCAAGTGCATTCTGCCTTTATCTACTGACCTCTGTTCTTATATACTCTCAGGAGTTGCTCAAATGAGCATTAAATAAAAAAAGTTACACACAAATGTAATGATTATTTACAAACTATCAAAAAGTAAGTCTATATTTTTATAGTCTCTCAGGAGGAGAAATGTGACATACCTTGTCACTACAGTATCCTGTGGTTGAAGTGAGAAAATGTGAGAGAGGGTTTGAAACCTTTCTTTTAATTCTATTTAAAATAATACCAACTAGTGATCATTAATAAAGGTTCTTGGCAGACAAGATGGGGTAATCTCACAAGATTACAGAGAATATCTTCCTTGGTCCCATCCATTGTGTTACTTATACCACATTTCTTAAATGACTTAATCACTATATCACTGATATTTCCCATGAATTCTTCACCCGAATGCACACCTGAACAATTTTTTTCCCCTTTATTTTCCACATATATATGACTATTTATGCACTCATAAATAGTCATTATATATGACTATTTATGCTCTCACCAACCAATTGAGCACCACTGAGAAATGGTAGACTTTAAAAACAGTAGCTACTCACAAATTTACACATTGTTCATTCAGTAATGAATTTCAATACTCTCGGCTACTGGCTGTGTATTCACATTGTGTATATAACATACTAAAATCCATCTTCCTTCACTGAGCACCTATAGCTTAGAGGTAAAATTGCCAACTGATGTCAATTTGGTCGGGGTTCAATCCTGGCTAGAAGCAATCAAATGTCTAACCGTACTGATGAGCTATGATACAGTAAAACAGGACTGTCTGCAGATGACTGTTTACATTCTCACACACTGATTGAGCACTATTGAGAAATGGTAGACTTTAAAAACAGTAGATACTCACTCATTTACACACTGTTCATTCAGTAATGAATTTGAACACTCTTGGCTACTGGCGTGAATTCACATTGTGTATATAACACACTAAAATCCGATTTCCTCCACTGAGCACCCATGGCTTTGTGGTAGAATCACGAACTGATGTCAATTTGGTTGGGTTTCAATCTTGGCAAGAAGCAATCTAGCCGTACTGATGAGCTGTGATACAGCAAAACAGGACTGTCTGCAGAAGACTATATATATATATATATATATATATAGACACTCCTGGATTTATTTTCTTCCCTTTGGGCATGCTTTTCTTTTAAAAAGGAACATTTATAATCAACAGCTTCAAATGAACTAAATTACACAACCCTATTTAAATATATTTAGACATGGCTTGTGTGTATCATTTATGTACAGATATATATATTTTTTCATATTTTTGGTGTATAAAATTTTGACATCAAATTTTGGAATAAAATGTACATTTTATACGCCACAAAATATTGTAACCTATTAAATATTTGATGGCAGTACCTCTTTAAAGAAGAAATAAACTTTCTAGAGGGTATTTGATGAGAATAAATTTTGAAAATGACAGGCTGTATAGAGATTATTTGGTGGTAGTAACACCATAAAAATAAATAAGCCTAACGGAGAATATTTGGTAAGAGTAACTCCTGAAGATATGCTCAGTAGAATATTTGGTAAGAATACATTCTTATTAAGACAGGGGCTAAATTAAAACGTAAGAGTAGCTCCTGAAGAAAATAGGTTTGATAAAGACTATCTAGTAAGAGTACTTCTTAAAATGAGATAGGATCAATAGAGAATATTAGATGGTAGTGACTCTTTGAGAAGCAATAAACTCTAAGGGGAAATTTTTGTGAAAGTAACTTCTTAAGAAATGTTCGTATAGCATAGTGGTTACTGGCATGAAAGTGAAATCTTCTCCCACCAGCAGGATAGACTAGGCCCTCTAGTTATGGCTGGCAATCAGTCTAACTGAAGGAAAATTAAGTCCTAAATTACTATTTTTAACTGGGAATCATGGCAATTAAAAGATGGCAAGGAAAAATAATCTGTAGAAAGCCATGATATTAAAACTTAAAAAAAAAATGCTGAGAAAAGACATGAATCCACATATCTCTGTTGCTAAGAGTTAATTAATAGGACTTGTATCAGTCAATCATTATTATATCCCAAAAGATCTCACAATCTAAAATATTTTCTGGATTTAAATAACCTGCAAAAGGTTGCTAATCCATAAAAAACAAATCACTCAATCAATCAGCCAATAAGTATATGATTGAGATGTCCACTTCCAAACTTTTACTGAAAGCATTATCTATTAGAAAAGTAAAAATGAAATAAAGCAATCAAAGAAAGATAACGAGATGATGTTATAAAATATTTTCTGGATTTAAATAACCTGCAAAAGGTTGCTAATCCATAAAAAACAAATCACTCAATCAATCAGCCAATAAGTATATGATTGAGATGTCCACTTCCAAACTTTTACTGAAAGCATTATCTATTAGAAAAGTAAAAATGAAATAAAGCAATCAAAGAAAGATAACGAGATGATGTTATAAAATATTTTCTGGATTTAAATAACCTGCAAAAGGTTGCTAATCCATAAAAAACAAATCACTCAATCAATCAGCCAATAAGTATATGATTGAGATGTCCACTTACAAACTTTTACTGAAAGCATTATCTATTAGAAAAGTAAAAATGAAATAAAGCAATCAAAGAAAGATAACGAGATGATGTTATAAAATATTTTCTGGATTTAAATAACCTGCAAAAGGTTGCTAATCCATAAAAAACAAATCACTCAATCAATCAGCCAATAAGTATATGATTGAGATGTCCACTTCCAAACTTTTACTGAAAGCATTATCTATTAGAAAAGTAAAAATGAAATAAAGCAATCAAAGAAAGATAACGAGATGATGTTATAAAATATTTTCTGGATTTAAATAACCTGCAAAAGGTTGCTAATCCATAAAAAACAAATCACTCAATCAATCAGCCAATAAGTATATGATTGAGATGTCCACTTACAAACTTTTACTGAAAGCATTATCTATTAGAAAAGTAAAAATGAAATAAAGCAATCAAAGAAAGATAACGAGATGATGTTATAAAATATTTTCTGGATTTAAATAACCTGCAAAAGGTTGCTAATCCATAAAAAACAAATCACTCAATCAATCAGCCAATAAGTATATGATTGAGATGTCCACTTACAAACTTTTACTGAAAGCATTATCTATTAGAAAAGTAAAAATGAAATAAAGCAATCAAAGAAAGATAACGAGATGATGTTATAAAATATTTTCTGGATTTAAATAACCTGCAAAAGGTTGCTAATCCATAAAAAACAAATCACTCAATCAATCAGCCAATAAGTATATGATTGAGATGTCCACTTCCAAACTTTTACTGAAAGCATTATCTATTAGAAAAGTAAAAATGAAATAAAGCAATCAAAGAAAGATAATGAGATGATGTTAAATTTTAGGAAGAAAGATACTTAATAAAGAACTTATTTTTAGGGAAAAAGTTTGTCAGCCATCTTGAATTTTGTAGGTTTTAGAAAAAAATATATTTATTATTTAAGAAACATTTAAAAATGTTAACTATTTGCAATATTTCTGTGAAGGTGAATATTTCTATAATCCTGAGAATGATAACACTTTATATTAAAAATGTTGACCTAATTTTTTTTGCCAGTGATGTCATGTTGGGTAACATGATAACATTCAATTTATTGGGAAAAATAAAGATACAGCATCATTTAATTGTCTGGTATTGACAGCTCAGATGCATTATGCATTTAATACACACAAGCCATAAATAATCAGATACATAGAGATGTAAATTATTTTTAGATTGACTGTATCTGTAAAGGTATAAAATTAATAAAAAAACAAGAGGAAAAACTATTCTTAGACATGTTTCATCCTCAAAAGGACTTCATCAAGGCAAATGAGATAATATAGTTTGTTTCATGTATTTATATAAAGAGCAAGGATGTTACTGGCTTAGCAAGGCTTTTGAGAAAATTCAGGTATGTTCATCAGGTGGGTGAAAGGTCAGTTAAAACGTGGAAGACACAGCGTGCCACCATTCAAAGTCTAATAAAACAAAAGTAAGTTAGAATATTTAAAAAATGTTTTTTTGATATACATATGCAATCAAATCTATATATATATATATATGCACACACACATGTAATACATAATCAAATACATATACATAAATATATATAATATACTAGCAGCATAGCCCATCATTGATCGGGTGTAATGAAAGCATTAAAACTAATCCATGGTCCTGGAGCTCAGACTTAGCCTAAAGAATATTTGTGTGAAGTTTGGTGAGAAGCAAATAAAAATTGTGGATTTGTATAAAGGACATACAGACAGATAAACAAACACAGACACAAACATCTTGCCTTTTATATATATACATTATCAATTTTCTGCACTATTGTGAGAACTGCAACCTTGAAACTTCTGAATATCATTTCTTATGTCTTTGTCTATGAGTGTATTAAATTTGATTAAAATTGGACCACTCCTTCTATAACCCAATTTTTTCGATTATCAATTTTCGATATTTATCAGGGGTACCTCAACACAAAACCTAGCAAAGAACACTCGCAGACACTTATAGTACAACTGTGTAAATTTTCAACAAAATCGGTTCAGCCGTTTCGGAGTCTATAGGTAATGGACTCACACACACACACACACACAGTACTATTTATAAATAAGTTTAGATTAGATTTAGATTTAGATCTTCAAATATATATAAACATATAGAATACATAATCAATTATATATATATATATATATATTTGTTTTTTTTTTAATCATATCACCCCAAGCAAGGCGGTAATGCCACTGATGTGCAGGGGGCTACGTAAGAGTGAAAAGATTGGAAAAGAGAAAGCTGGAAACCACATCCTAAACAGCGAACAAGGGATGAGAACTCTTCACCTGTTCAATAGACGTGGGTGGAGTGTGAACCAAGCAATAGTTTAGTCTATCTTCTCCAATTGAAAAAAAAAGAAAGAAAAAAGAAAACAGTAAAAAGATTGGAAAAGAGAAAGCCGGAAACCACATCCTAAACAGGGAACAAGGGATGAGCCTCTTCACCTGTACAATAGACATGGGTGGAGTGTGAACCAAGCAATAGTTTAGTCTATCTACTCCACATATGCATATATATATATAAAATAAATACTCAGTATATATATATATATATATATATATATATATATATATATATATATATATATATATATATATATATATATATATATATATATATATATATATATATATATATATACACATACGTTTAGAACGCCTCATGATTAAACATAATAGACATTCATTGTCTCTTATATTTAACAGTATATGTTTAGATTATATATACACACATAATCAATTTTATTTATATATATATATATATATATTACATAATCATTTATAGATATATACATATATAGTGCATAATCAGCTATATATACATTTAATATATACATATATACATGAAATATTTTAACCCCTTTCCTTTGTAAAGCTAGACAAGCCAAATTTTCCATTTTTTCACTTACAACTCTATCTAATAGTTAAAATCTAAAAATAGACTGATTTGCTTCCAAAAATTTTTTGTGACATAAATTTCTCAAATTTTAACCATCATTTTTTATTTATTTTTTTATTTCTCTTTTTTATTTTTATTCTCATTTTGGAATATGTACCGTTGCTGATGATATGTGAAATCTCTCTTAGGGATTTCATGTTGAAAATGTTCATTCAACAATTTTGAATATTGAAAATTTATTTTATTTTTATATATATATATATATATATATATATATATATATATATATATATAAATTAGAGAAAATTTTCAAAATTCAAAGGTGTTGGATGTACATTTCGACATAGGATCTCTTATAGAGATTCTACATCATGTCGACATTGTTTTTTCCAAATGGCAAGGCCCTGGGGTAGAGTGTGAAGGGGTTTTAGGTTAACAACAGTCACAAAGTAGAAAAGGACAGAGCTGGTAGTTGCAGGGTTACAGGGTGTTGAAACGGTATATTTAGGAAGGGGAGGAATAGGAGTTCATATTTTATAAAGATAGACAACTAAATGAGTTAAATTATTTTTTTAAGGTTAAGATTTTGGGCTGTTTGAAGAGGTGTATTTAGGCGAGAAGGAATGGGTTTCAATATAAGATTTTAAAAGCAGCTTCAAGAATAGATTAGTATATGTAAAACCAGTTGTTAATTCTGAGCCATCTAGTGGGAGAAATAGCTGTAGAAAAAGGATAGTAATATGGCAAGAGAAGCAAAACCAACGGGAAATTAAATGGCAAGTAAAGCAACTTGAGCAGCAAAAAAGAATAGAGCAACTTTATCTGGGTACACAGAAAGAACGACTTAAAATCCAAAAGCAAACTTAGAACAAATGACTTGAAATGCAACCTGAAAAAGAACAGCTTGAATTTAAAAAACAAACTGAACTCAGACATCAAAAACTTGAAGAAATTCTACTTCAAATTCAACAAGAGCAAAGGAATTTGCTTAAATTGGCAAACTGGGGACAAATTAGAGAAAGCGAAAATGCGTTCTCACAAAACATGATCTGGGGCACAATAGACACTTTTACATATTCTCCGAATGAGGATATAACTTTCTCTTCCTATTTTAGAAGCTTCAAGAATTTTAAGCCATAGATTGCATAAATTGGCCAGACTCTAAGAAAATTCACTTCCTTCTTTGAAAACTGGATACCACAGAACACACCAAATTTGTGAATTATATTTTACCCCATAAAACAAGCAAACTGACATTTACCAAAGTAGTTAAACTTCTTACAGAACTTTTTAGTCCTAAAACTTCACTCTTTCATAAAAGATGGAAGTGCATGACTTTAACCAGAAGGGATAGTGAAGATTACACTACATTCGTATCAATCGTGAACAAGCATTGCGATGATTTCAAACTGTCAGAACTGAGTACAAATAATTTCAAGTGTCTGATATTTGTTCAAAGACTAGTTTCAGCTAAAGATGCTGAAATTAGATGTAGATTTCTAAATAAATTGGAAAATGAGTCAAACCTTACTCTCCAACAAATATCAGAGGATGTCAGAGATTCATAAGTGTACACGAAGATTAAAAAAATATTGAGGAATCTGGCGTAACTCACAAAAGAAAAGTACAAATTGATCCTCTCTCTAAATCAAACCAATCAAAAAAGTAACAAGACAATTTGCTTCCCAACCCATGTTTCAGTTGTGAATTATTACATTGGTATAAAGACTGCTCTTCCCAGAATAAAAAAAAATGCCTAAATTGTAGCTGTATTGGGCACAAAAGCTCACATTGTCAAGCGAGAGAAAAAAGGTTAATAATTACGTAAAAAACACAAAAGTAGATGAATTAAGAAATATGTGCAAGTACAAATCCTAAAAAAAATATTAAACTACAGTTGAATTCTGGTTCAGATGTAACAATCATAAATCTACATACTTGGGAAAGTTAGGAAAACAAACCTTGCTAAGAATTAATAAAATGGCCAGATCTGTGACAGGGAAGAAAATCAAGTTTACAAGAGAACTTAACACAAATGTAACATTTCAAGGAATCATGTTAAAACTAAAATGTTTGTATTAAAGAATAAAGAAAATTTATTTGGTACCGACTAGATGAAGAAATTTAAGTTGTGGGACATGCCAATTAATTCTTTTTGCCAAAAAATTTGAAAACCTTACCACCAAGGTAAATAATCTAATAAAAAATTTAAAAGAAACTTTTTTTCTGGGAGCCTTGGTCAGTGTAATAAGATGACGGCAACATTTGAGTAAAAATATGACATCCAGCCAGTTTTTAAAAAAAATGAAATGTACCCTTCGCTTCTTTACCAAAAATAAATGAAGAACTTGACAGACTAGAAAGAACCAGTGTTTTGTCAAAAATTGTGTACCGTCAATGGACTTCACCAACCGCCTATATGAAGAAGTCAAACAAGATCCAGGGCTGTGCCAATTTCTTGATGGGGCTTAATGCGGCACTCAAAGGCTATCATTATGCTTTACCTAGACTGGATGAAATTTTCACAAAACTAAATGGAGGAAAATTCTTTTCAAAAATCGATCTCAGTGATGCATATCTTCAAATACCAGTGGAAGAAGAATGTTCTAAGTTGCCATGTATAAACACTTATCATGGGTTGTACAAGTTCGAATGTCTACCATTCAGGATAAAGGTTGTGCCAGCAATTTTCCAACAAGTGATGGATCTATGCCGAGTGACTTTGACTTCATGGTTGCATACTTTGACGACATATTAATGATCAGTCAAAATGTAGAGCATATATAAAATACATAATCAAACACACACACATATATGATAGACTTTTATGTGTGAACAGCCAGATTACCGGCACATATGATTTGATTATAAAATAAAGGCATTTGCAGTACCAACTTTTTGGAACAAATGAATACAAAGAACTAGTGTACATAGTGCACCTGAAGATCTCTAAATGACACTCTTCAGGTTTAAAATTCAGAGTTTTCTTTATCTTACACTGTTTGCCAAATATTTAACCCATAGCTAGCATATGTAAAGAGATATGTTCATCCTTTTCCCAAGGGTATTTTCACATAAGTGATTGAGACAAACAAGAATGAAATCAAACTTGGATTTCCAATTTCTCATTCCAAGCCACTAAACATTTTCCACCCACACATTAGTCTTCTATGTTTTTACCAAATCTCTTTTTCTAACTTTCTTAAAGCCATTTTTCTTGTCAGTGCTAATATTTTCACTTCCTTTTTTGAGTATTCTATGATCTTTATTCAACTTTTTCACGATTTCTAAAGTTGTATCCTATCACTCAATAACTTTACAATATCTTCTCTTTTAAGATTAAATCTTTCTTATGAACCATAGAAATCTTTATATATCTGAAATTAGATAATAAATTTCCATAACTATATATATATACAATACAATGAACTCTCAAGTTGTATAAGATCACTAAATAAGCTACTGTAAATATTTATAATAAAATCAAATATTTTCAGCTGAAATTCAAATGATATATTTATCATGGAAATAAAGTAACAACTGAAAACTATTAGAGCATCTGCTGCTCAATATAAATTTCAATGTGAAAGCTTGACTTGCATAATAAAATCTGACATAATGTATTTATGAGAAGTGTTGAAATGTTCCCAGCCCAACCCTCTTCCCAAAACATGAAAAAAAGTAGTTAGTAATCTCTTCTTGCTTGGGCCAAGAATTTTTCAAACTCATATATAAAATAAATACAGTATTAATAATTGCCATATACTTGAGCTAGGTATCATCATCTCAATCTCTTGCAATCCATATAGATACATAAATTGCAATGGTAATGATAATTTTAGATGATGTTTCATTATAAGGAAACATTCAGCATTCATTGACTGAGCAGTTTATACTACTTTTGGTTGAAATTTATAAAATCTTAAAAATGTTTTTCAAGAAAATAGGTTTCTTAAGTCCAGTAGCTGTTATTGTTCCTTCCAGTATTGATAGGGGCTTCCTTCCTAACCTTTTATTTGAAGTAGTGTAGAATATGAACATATTATGTCATTTTTCCCTTTTTAAGTTACATGTGCCATCCATTTTTGTTGTTACTGTTGCTGAATGTTTACAAGTAATGCAGTTTCTCTTATTCAGTACAGTTTTTTGTTTGTGATTCTGTAGCGGCAGCCCACAATGTTCAAAGAAGAATGCTCTTCACCAAGACCATCAGGCTTCACTCAAAACCATTTTTAATCATTGATTTGAAAAAGTGGTTGTATACAGCTGAGAGTTTAGATATTTCTGAATGGCTGTGGCCTCATACATAACATCCATATGAAAGACTCGATCTGATGAGGCTATTTAGAAACATGCCTAAATGTGATTGCCTAAGGTTACTTGAGAATTAGTATATGTACTATTCTATTTTATATGAATTGTATTTTTGGATGTCACTGTGAAAATGAGTGATGCAACATGAGCTATATCACTAAAATCTAGGACAGAGAAGTAATGGGTACCTTTTTTCTTAATTGAATTTCTTTATTCTGATGCAGTTTTTGTGATAGTTATTATGCTTTGCTAACATTTATAATTGTACTCTATGCTATTAGGAATGCATGGGAATGGTATTTTGTGTGTGTTCCAGATACATCAGCTCTTCATAAGGCAATGTAATATAATATGTACTGATGTGCGTTGTGGTACAGTGGATATCGGCTCGGAACGAGAAACCGGGGAGCCGAGTTCAAATTCCAGCTGAATCCATTGTATTCACTTACGTGCAAATACCCTTGGGAAAGGCATTAATCCATCTCTTCCTTCCAGTTATGGGTTAAATAGCAGGACAGATTAGGTTCTATAGCCTTGGTCGGCAACCAGTCTACCGCAGAAAGCAATGGCAACCTACTGCGGGATAATCTTCTGCCCAGTCAGTCATGTCTCTTTAGAGACATGATCGCCCAAGCGTGTATCACGTATGGCACCTAAACTGACTGACTGATAAGTATTGGTGTCTGGTTTAGTTTGTTTTGTTTTATGGCATATCAACCTCAATGGGTTATTTAATGCCAACAATATTTCTACAATAAATTTATATAAATAGAATATGTATTCTTTGTAAGAAATCAGTTTGTAGATCAGATTTCATTGACATTTTTGTAAAGAGGGTTTTGTTGAGAGTCAGATGAATTGTTGGTATGTATTTTTTAAAAATATATTGCTGGTAATATTTTTCCTTTGAAAATGTGTTGCTGGTAATATTTTTCCTACAAAAAATATCTTTTTAATCCAGAATGTGTTTTCTATAGCAGTTGAGAGTATTTTATTTTCTTCAAATATCCGATTATTTGAGCAGTACCTACATTGTGCTTGTTAAGATTTTGTGCTTGGTAACAGTTGCTACGTATTTGTTGTTGCTTCTTGCATTCTATCAAGATATGCTTGACTGTGAGAAATTGGTTGCAGTGGATAAACCAAGGTATAGTTTCTGCCTTGAGCATGTATATGTATATGTCAGGTGAGTGTACTCAAATCTTATTCTGTTGAGCACTATGTCTTGTCTATGGTCAGCCAATGGCTCTATATTCTCTTCTTTTATTGTCT
The DNA here is from genome assembly GCA_037127315.1 of Ascarosepion bandense. Taxonomy (NCBI): domain Eukaryota; kingdom Metazoa; phylum Mollusca; class Cephalopoda; order Sepiida; family Sepiidae; genus Ascarosepion; species Ascarosepion bandense. Next base: position 1,693,499 of record JBBBDQ010000278.1, read on the forward strand.
GCTGATGCTCATATAGTCTGTTGTTTAGGAGCATCTACCAAATTGCTTTCCATTTTCTTTTGATGTGTTATGTTATTTTGTTTTTATAATGTGTATGGGAGTTTGATACTGGTTATTTTCATTTACATTGCCTCTTTTGCCAGTGTATTGGCTTCATGATTTCCCTTGATGCTTATATGGATAGGAATCCAAGCCAATATTGTTTTGTGGTTTATTAACATGAAAAGTTTCTAGGATTTTTTTGAATGTAGGGATGGTTTGTGTTCTTTTCTTTAATTGCAGTGAAACTAGATAGAGAGTCAGAGAAGATTAAAAACTTCCTACCGTCTGAATTTTCTATCATTTTAAGTGTCATTTTAATGGCTTGTAGTTCAGCTGTATGCATTATTTGATAGCCTGATTTGTTTATGAATTTGTTTATTTGTGGCTGCTGCACCAATTTTATCTAGGATTTTTTATCCATCCGTGTAGAATGATTTATAGTCTCTTAATTCTCCATACATATTTTAATTGTTCTTTTTTTTGTGGGGGTCAATGTTAGGTCTGTGTGATGTTTGGAGATTTTTTATGGAATGACCTTGAACAAAGCTATCATGAATAAAAGATTCTATCTGTACAAGCTGATCATTGATTTCTTGGTTCTTCCGGAATCCACTTTGGTAGCTAGATAGATATTGTTTCTCTCCTACCACATTAGTTAAGCATTTACTATTCTCACCATCATCTTGTAAATGCATCTTGTTAGTACAATAGGTCGGTAGGTTGTTAGGTTGGAATGGTCTTTGTCCTATTTAAGAATTGGAATGATGACAGACTCAAGCCCCAATTTTGGAAATTTATCTGAACACTATATGTCATTGAAGATCTGGAGAAGTGTTAAAAAAAACTTTCTGGTAGGTGTTTTAAAAATTGGTAATGAATTTCATCTGGACTAGTTGCAGAGTTTTTACTTTTGTTTTTTTTTGTTTTGTTTTTTTAATCGTATCACCCCGAGCAAGGCGGTAATGCCACTGATGTGCAGGGGACTATGTAATAGTGAAAAGATTGGAAAAGAGAAAGCTGGAAACCACATCCTAAACAGGGAACAAGGGATGAGCCTCTTAACCTGTTCAATAGACGTGAGTGGAGTGTGAACCGGGCAATAGATCTATCTACTCCAATTGAAAAAAAAAGAAACCAAAGTGAGAAGATTGGAAAAGAGAAAGCCGGAAACCACATCCTAAACAGGGGGAATCTTTTAGTTCTATCATAGTAAAGAGAATATTGTATTCTTCTTTACTGCTTGAAGTGAATGTAAGTCTTTCTTCTTAAATAATGGTTTTATATTTTTTAAATTTGGGAGTGTAGTGATTTGTTGAAAAGTTTCTTTAAAATTTTGTTGCCGTTAGATAAGCTATTTTTTTTTCCCAGCATATTTATCTCCATTTATTTTAATTAAGTGGACTGTTGCAGTTTGTGATATTTTTACATTAATTTTTTCATTATCTCCTATGTTTTATTTGTTGTTTAGTCTGGAGATATAATTGTGCCAAGATTCTCTTTTGAATTTTTTAATTACACAGTGTGCTTTTGATTGTAGATTTGTAGGTTGATTGTGGTTCAGTTGTATAAGAATATCTTTAGCATTTTTTCCTGGTTTTAACTGCTTCTCTGCATTCTGCTGTAAATCTGAATTTTGATTTGGTATATGGTTTAAAGGAAGATTTGGGTATTGTCTTGCTATTTGTGTTAGTATGTTTGTAAAGGAGACTTTTGGTTCTGGTTCATTGAGAATTTCCATGCTGATTTAGGATGAACAGAGTTCTTGAATTTTAATAAGTTAGTTTTGTATTCCTTTCTTTTGGCATAGACTAGCTTATATTTAGGAAAATATGTAAATGGTCACTACTACATTGGTCATCATGAACTTTCCATTGAAAGTCCATAAAAATTGATGGGGAGCATATGGCTAGATTGATAGCTGATGTTGATCTGGTACCTGGGTGTAGGTATATAGGGTTTGATACATTCACACCCACACACACACACACACACATGGTCATTCAGCATTCACGTGATTACCCTAGTTTCCTGCACTCCGGCATGCCAATAAAAGTCGGGAGCATCACATGTTAGATCAGTTAGGCATTCGTCCAGGGCAAGAGCAGACATATTTGGGTCGCGTGGAGAACAATGTAGCATAGTGTCAAATCATAACACTTTTTTATTTTGTCAGGATAAGATACGTACTACAAACATACATTATTCAAATATGTAGACAATAGTTTTTAAGAGCAAATTGAATTTTAATTTAAAAAAAATTTAATTTTATACTAATTCATCTGTTAAAGGGACTGTGTTGTTTAGGTTAAAATTAGAATTAAGTAATTACAGTATACTAAGGTATATTTGAGTTATGAAAATCAAATAAGTATTGTGTGAGTCATTAATTTCAATAAAATAATTTTTAAGCAATATTAGAGCATAAGTTGTAAATGGACATTATAATTAATTAAATTTTAAAGAGAAATATTTATGGTCTTACATAATACTATTAGTATGAGTTATGAACTGCCTATAATTACCAGTTATATGATACTAATATAAACGTTAGTGTATACGTGGTACACTGCTGTAGCACGTGCAGTAAAAAGGGGAAAAGTTATATGGCAATAGCAAATAGGTCTTTTATATGACAAAAACAAGTACAATACATTCAGAATATTTAAGTATGACCCAAAACAAGATGAATGTTCATGTTGTCCAAATGGAAGAGAATGTTCTAGTAAGAATAGACAAGAAATGACATACTGTCTGGTCAGCAGTACTCCTCGTGCATCTACCCACAAAGACAAGGAAGGTATTAGTATGGGTTGCGAATTGGCAATATTTCCAGTTACGCCATACTGATATAAACATTAATACGCTGCCGTAGCAAGTGTAGTAAAAAGAAGGACAAGTTAGATGGCAATAACAAATAGGCATTTAATATCACAAAAACAAATACAATACATTACGAATGTTTAAGTACGTTCCAAAACAAGAAGAATGTTCATGTTGTCCAAATGGACAAGATTGTTTTTAGCAAGTATGGCAAAGAAATTACAGACTGTTAAGCCAGCAAATGCTCCACGTGGTTACCCCCCCTAAGAATGGAAGGGAACTGGTCCTAGATAAAAAAGAGTTCCTCAAAAAGGAAAACAACTGTTGTTCCCCTAAAGGGAAGACAACTATTGTCTCTCTACAAAGGGAATAAAAGACCAGAGAAAGAAGAGTTCCTCACAAGGGAAGACAACTGCTGTTCCCCTTAAGGGAAAACAACTGTTGTCTCCCTACAAGCACCCTACCTAGACAGGTTCATTAACCTTTATAGGAGATACTACTAAAATGTAACAAAAGCTAAAACTGCACATGTATGTCAAATTACAAAATGAAAGAAAAAAATATTCCCGTTATCGCATAAAAGAGGAAGAGTTCTTTTAGGAAGGGAGAATATTCCACAGAAATAATAAAGCTGCAACCAAAACCAGAAAAAAAAATACTATTTCAATAAACGTTTGGGTCGTCTAACACAATGACCAGATCTAGTCACAGTCTCTCCCACTACCTCAGGTACTGATGGTAATGGAAGAGTTACTGTAGTGTCAATACTGAATCAGGTAGCATCAAAAAAGGCAGGTTTAAGTCTGTCTAAAGCAATGTTCTGTACTACATTGTTGATGCTCACCACAAAATATTTTGCGTGTCTCTCAAGAACTTTGAAAGTTCCTCTGTAGGATGGCTTCAATGTATGTGACTTAGCTAAGTCTCGCACAAAATCATGTGTGCATGTCTTCAGGAGTTTCAGCATGTGTATTGGCCTTTGAACCTGTGCAGAAGAGTTATATGCTAAGTTTGCCATTCTCACTGTAAGCCAATCAATGAATGAGGTCATATCCAAAAGTTTTTGTGGGGGTTGCAGGAAAAACTGTCCAGGAAGTCTGAGTGTGTTGCCATACACCATCTCTGCAGAGGAGCATTTCAGGTTGTCTTTAACTGCAGTGCAAAGTCCCAGTAAAGCCAAATGTAGATGCACCAGCCAATTTGACAAAAACAAGTACAATACATTCAAAATATTTAACTATGTTCCAAAACAAGATGAATGTTCATGTTGTCCAAATGGACAAGACTGTTCTAGCAAGAATAGACAAGAAATGACATACTGTTTGGTCAGCAGTACTTCTCATGCATCTACCCATGAAAGCAAGGAAAGGAATAAGTGACCAAAGAAAGAAGAGTTCCTCACAAGGGAAGACAACTGTTGTTTCTCTTAAGAGAAGACAATATTGTCTCCTTACAATACTGTCAATTCATTTCTATGGTTTAGTAGTACTTTATTTTTAGGGAACCTTATAATTTGCAGGTTTTCATTCAAACACAGAGAGCAGCTGTCAAAGAATGGTTTACAGATTATGGTGTACTAGGTTATCAAGAAATTAGAAGAGTGAAAGAAGATTTTTTAACATGCCCACATTGTTTCCAAATATGACACGGTCAATTTAAAGAGAGTTTAATAGCAATACCATGGAAAAATTGTTCAAGCTCTTTCAGCCCTTCTCCTTTTCCCCATCCCCCTCTTGAGGAGAAGGATTGCCCAGAGGAATGGCACTCTGGGGCTTGAACTGATATCATTTTGAAACTACTCAGGTAGTGAGATGATTGTAAAATTCTCAGACAATGACAAATGCATGGCATGGGATGTGGGATGGAGTAGACTCCAAAAGGAATATGTATTGCTTCCTCTAAGTCATCTCAGTTCAGAGTTTGAGCACTATGTTGAGTTCTTCAATGCTGGTCATGAATTGACACTGTCTTGGAGAAAGAAGTTGAAAAGCATGGTATGTCATTTATTTCTCATGACACACAAGCCCATCACAAATATTGTGAACTTGGTATTACATTAGACTTTCCGTTTATCGCCTGCTAACTGTATGTTCTTAAATACCTGGTACCCCCTATAGATGGATATATAGATATTAGCCAAAAAACTTCCCACCCAGGTAAAAACAAAAAGAAACACAAACATAATTAAGTCAGTGTAACATTTGGCTTATAATCAACAGTACAAGCCAACCATTTTAAGGCTAAAATGAAGAGGTTAAAACCAGGAAAATAATTGAACAGACTTTTTGAAATAATGGTGAATTCTTGTGAGAAACTGATCACTATGTTTGATCATAAATTCAAGCTAATAGCTATCGACAGTGAACAAACAAACATTAGATCAAAGTTCAAGCATCAAAATCCAGCTATGATTTACAAAAGGCAGCAAAGTGAGATATATCTGTATAAGGACAACAATTGATGAGAAGAGACAAATGCCTTGAAGTTGTCTGTTTATAAAAAGAAAGGCAATAGATTCAATTTCTCTGTATCTCCTTGAAGTGAATAACTCTTTAGGAGTATATTATGGCTAGCTGTGTCTATGTATTACAGATTTTACAAATATAAGATTAACTGCATTCTATTTACAATAACAAGAAGATCAGTCAGTTAGTTAAGTGCCATATACGATACACGCTTGGGCGATCATGTCTCAAAAGAGACATGACTGACTGGGCAAAAGATTATCCCGCAGTAGGTTGCCATTGCTTTCTGCGGTAGACTGGTTGCCTGCCAAGGCTATAGAACCCAATCTGTCCTGCTATTTAACCCATAACTGGAAGGAAGAGACAGATTAATACCTTTCCCAAGGGTATTTGCGCATAAGTGAATACAATGGATTCAACTGGAATTTGAACTCGGCTCCCCGGCTTCTCATTCCGAGCCGATATCCACTATACCACAACGCACATCCAAGAAGATAATGAACCTAAATAAACTTAACACACAAGGTAGATCTTCAGAGAGAGCTCTTCTTTCATTTCTTCATATACAAGATGTTTTTCTTTATTTTTACTCTATTCATCACTAGTGTATATCTTTTCCTTAAAAGCATATATCCTCCTGGCATCAGTTTAAACTCACACTTTTTTCCATATATTGTGACCATCTGGCTTAAAGTTAACATTTTTTCATTTCCTATGAAAATTTAGAAATTTTTTTCAATGTGTTTCTGGGTAAGTTTTTCCTTTCCAAAATTATAGTATGTAATTATAGCTTATATATATGAAAAAAAAAGGCATTGGTTTAAACTAACACTAGGAGGATATGGTTAAACACACATAGATCAATTGTTATTTTTTATAAATATTCTTTAATCTTGACTGCAATTGTTTTTCTTTGAAATTTCTCAGACCACCATTCTACAGTCATCAGCAAATAGTGTGTTTTTGAGAATAATAAGCTTTTGGTAAGACTTGAACTCCTACTAAATGTTTAAGGATAATGAGAAATTAAAGCTATATAATTAGATTTGAATTGCTGGTTACTTAATCAGTTAAGACAGCCTTTCTGAGCAAAAATAAGTATCAAAATTTTGTTGTTTATTTCCTATTTGCATTATATAATTTCTAGTATAAAGCAAACTTTATGCATGAAGGCATATTTTCATGCTTAAACTTTCATTATACTGGTAATACCTTTAAAAATGTCCTTTTTGTGCTCTGTTGATTTTAACTAGATATTTAATAAACTGTATTCTTCAAGCCTTTGTATTTCAAATATGTTTTCATTGATGTATTCTGATGAATGAATATAGCAATAATTTCAGACATGATGAAATTTTATTTCATTTGAAATGAGTTAACAATATTTTCTGTCATGTATATTTGTAAGACAACATTAATCCAATATATATTTTGTTAATAATTGGTTATCAAAATGTTTCCAAATGGAAAAATTCTTATAAAAAAATGAAACCATACAATATATAGTCACCTGTCCAACATCCTGCCTGCTTAGCTATCATCTGGGATATATGAAGGTAATAGTTACAGCTTCAAAATCAAAAAAGCAGAAAGAACATTAAGAAAAACATTTCTTTTTCTTCTTTCTCCAGATTGAATAAAGAACTCATTACAAAATCTGACAAGAATAGACATCTTATGATCATTTCTTTCTTTTCGTTTTTCTGTTTTTTTGGCAAGTGATATCACTGTTTTATCACTTTTTTTTATGATTTGGCGCACTTGATTTCTGTCCTTCTTGTTTTGAAGCCAATATTTTATTTTAGGCCTCCTGTCTTTGATTCTCCCTGACATCCAACCCAGCATCATGAACCAGCTCTTTAATATCTTCCAATTATCTCAATTTCTGTAAGTTGATTGCATCTTCTATTCATCTTGACTTGCTGGTGGTTGGCAACAGGAACTGGAGGAAGGACAGCATCCAATAGCTCAATTTAAAGGAATCCAGCCAAGCAATACTCTTGTTTCAGATGCTACTGCAAATCATGATAGAATATTCTTTTACTTTCATAAATACATGTTATAAGCTTTTCCAAGTAAACATAATGAAACATCATAGCATAATGGCTAAGTGTAAATGAACCAAACTAAAATTAAGTAATGTTTAAATTTTATTCATATTTTTTTATTTTGCAAAAATACACATTTTCTTTAAGATGCTGAGTAAACAGAAACTGGATTATTAAGTAAACCAGTAAAAATGAATGTCAAATGTCTTCTTCTATGTGCCACATCTTTTCATGACATAGGCGATCATGACTCTCCCCAACCTCCTACATCTTGTAGTAATGTTTATTTTTTTACCATTCCTCCCACTTTCTGTTCTGTCATCTATTCATATAAGATCATCAAGTAGTTGGCCTGCTGCCTTCTCTTGTTCCTTTTGCCTTCGATATATCTTGTTGTGAGTAACAAAATGAAAGAAATGCCATGTCAAGAAATAAGAGCTTAAACCCTGTTTCCAATATTATATATAGGTTTTTATTCAGGGCTTTGTCTGCTTTGTCTAGATAAGTAGGTGATACTTGGAACAACTTCTGCTATGTCAGCTCTTCCCTCCATCAAATCTTCACTCAAGCAATAAAGTTTTGGTGAAAATGGGAACAAAAAGCAAATTTATACTTAGAATCAATAAGAGATAGTTTGAATTTCTGGGACATATAATGAGGAAAGAGGGCTTTGAGAATTGGACACTCACAGAGCATGTTGAAGGCAAGAGAAACACAGAGGAAACATTGGGTAACTTACTTAATGAGCTTCTGTAAACTAAACAGAATAGGGACTGGATCTGATAGTAAGGGGATAAATATTGCTTAGCAGTACAAAGGTAACCCTATTTCCAAATCACTGGTATATTTTTTATTAATTTTAAAGATAAGAGATTTCTCCAAAATGGGAGAATACAATTATTTTGTTGAGAAAAGTAACTGAAGGGATAAAAAAAAAAGTAAAATACAATTATTTCCATCAGGAAGAGTAACTAAATTGATTGAATCTGAGTAAAATGATTCTAATCAAAATATTGTCATCCTGTTTTTCGTATTTTCTCTACTGCGGCCGTCTTCTTGTCTCATCCTTTTATTTCATTTTCTGGAGCTCCAAACAGGTAATTTTGGAATTCATACCCGGATATAATTTTGGGCTTCCCATTGAATGACGAACAAACTTCTTGTCAGCTCATGCAAAGGGGCCATAAAAGAAATTTGATATGTATTTTTTTTTTACAGTTAAAGATTATTTTAATTTTTGTTTTTTTTAGATGTCGCCTAGCTTGCTATTTGCCAAAAAACATTTCACATTGTGGTGTGAAATTTCGAGAGTTTTATGTGCAAAGTTTGTACATTCTATTCTTTTTTTTGTAACAAAATCAATGAGTCAGATTTGAATTTAAAATTTTTCTTCACTACAACTTCACTCTTCAGAGTATATATATATATATATATATATATATATATATACACACACACATATATATTTTAAAAATTAATGACAAAGTGGAAGAAATTATAACCTTTAGGATTTCATCTGACTAAAGTGATCTGTATGCTGATGTAACTACACATGTACACAAAAGAGAGTTGATGCTTAAATTTTAAACATTTAAATTTAATTTTTTTAAATATGTTTAATCAAGCAAATTTTATGTATATTTTTTTGTTCATATTTTTATCACTCTTGTTAGTATGTATCTGACATTCTCCTATATATATTATATAGCAACAACTCTAAGTAGCTTTATTTGACTAATTCAGCTTTACCACAGAAAATGTTTATTTTAATATAGTGGGTGGTTACAAACAAAAGGGAAGATGTGCATGTACATATATATTAAAAACTGATATTACACAAAAATACACAAAATACAATACAATGTGTAGTCATCACAGAAACTCTTTGATAATGGCTTATGAAACCAAATGTACTCAGATATTAAATAATTTATATTTAAATTTTTTGCAGAAACCAGGAAAACGGTAAAAAATATAAAAAAATAAATAAAGCCATTCTTAATAAATAATTTCATTGGCCTTTAACTTTCATAAATGAAAATTTGCTACTTAAATACACTCAATTCAATCATATATGGCTAGGGGAGATTAAATACTCTGATTCAATCAATTTTGGATATCAATTCTGAAGCAAAGAAACTAAATCAGTTAACTAATATTAATAATTATATGATTCAGCCAACTGTAGAGAATTGGACACCAAAATCTTCTCACTCAAAATGAAGATACAGGAGGATACAAAGTGCAAATAAAAACACATTATAACCTCACACTATTATAAAACAATTATAATTAATTTTTCAGTTATCAATTAAAAACTTAATTTCTTTTTGTCTAATTTTGATGCTATTTGTATGTATCAATTGATAGAAATCTATTTTCCCTCAAATTTATGCTTTAAGATCATGATGTAAATTTCAGCAAATGCAATAACTAATTTTTTAATCTTTCTATGAGGGGCTACTGAAAAGTTTTCAGTTTAACAAAGAAGTGATTCAAAATGTAACATTTAATAATTTGGTCAGTGGATTGGTGTAAGAACTTTTCAGCACATTTTTGCTTGGGTTTTTCTTAACATAATTTAAGTTAATGAAAAACTGATTTGAATTTCAGTAAGGATACACTTTGCTGTATAACAAGAACAAATAATACAATCACACACAAAAATCTAGCAAAAAGCATGTAGAATCCACAAACAAAAAGGATACAAATTATATTGTAAAGAACAAAGACTTAATATATGTAGGGCACACATTATTATATTGATAATGCAAGCATTAGTGGAAATGGCCTAAGGAACAAGGTTAACTTCAGATGTTAACCAATTCTTAACCATTAACCTATTCCTAGTGACAGAAAAAATTAATTAGATTGATTCCATTAACACCAACAGATCTGCCAATTCTGGAAGCCATTATTATGCAAGTCAGTGTTTTCACATTAACTAACCAATGTTGCTAAGATTTTCAGAATGAACTTAGATTTATATGCACAATATATCATGTGAGTTACAGATTATTATATCTATTTTTAACAAGAATATTCATAATAACTTCTTTTGGAGTAGCTGTCAGTTTTTATGCTGACAATGTAACACATTTTTATTTATAAATAAAACCAAGACATAGGTTAGAGAAACATATATTTGATTGATACAAAATTACATTTCCTTGAATAAATTATTATTTACATATTTTACATGTTAATATGGGGTCCTTCAGGTTTATGGCTATATCACATTGAAAAACCAGTTCCTATACAATCACTGATTTTAAGCAACATTGAATCTGGTCAATACCTAGATGGGTAATTGCTGGGTTTTATCAGGTACTGTAAGCTTAGATGTACAGGTGGTGTAATGAATAGTGCCTTGCAATTGTTAATTAGAGAGCAGAGTTCTAATTCCAGTTGGGTTCATTATATTCATTTATGTGAAAATATCCTTAAGAAAGGTCTAAATTCTCTTCCTTCCCCATCTATGGGTTTATTAATAAGACTTGTATCACTAAACATTATTATCTTACCCACACCAAAAAACATTCTTACAGGCTAATTTTTTTTTCTGGCTTTAAATAGTCTGCAAAGTGTTGATAAGTTGTAGAAAACAAATCACTCAATCATAGGCTCCTTGATATTCTGTGGTTTTCATCAGTCGTTCATTCCTTGATTTTGTTAACTTTTCCATTGTATTCACTTTATTTTTATTTGCAGCAGTTTTTGTTGCTTCCCATATATTTTTCTTGATTAAATATTGTTTTCCATTCTCATATACATTTTAATAACAGGCTATAAATTTTCTTTTGGATTAATTTCTTGATAGGCTGGTAAGTATTCCAACAATTTGGCACATTTTAAACCTTTATTGGAAATCCTGACATTGTGTAGATAGATTTCACATGAAAATTTCCTTGTTAAATATTCCTATAATGTTTCAAATTTAGAATTTTGGAGTTATAATTGAGTGCTGTTAGAATTTTACCCAGTAAAAAAGAAAAAGGTTAACACATTTCACCAAGTAATAGATATCCATTCCTTTCTTTTCTAAAAAGTTTAATAACAACTCAAACAAAGTATTAAAATTTTGACAAAGTCTCATTTTATACTATATATATACTATATAGCAATGCTTCACTTTTGCTACCTCATTATGTGATTTTACTGACAAACTGTAAGTCAATATGTGGTGATTTTCAGTTTAAATCCACCACAATCAGATCACCAACAATAACTGTCAGTAATTAATGTGTACATTTCTGACATAGTTTATATCAAAGGTAGTAGAATATCATATCTGATTCTCTGTTGTGACCAGCTTTTGTAATATGCCTGTGATTTGTCAAAAATCATTGTAATACAAGCAAAGTAAAAAATCAAATTTTTTTTCATTCAGCTCTTCCATTATGCCCATTAATCACGGCTATAATAATACCCATAATGGCAGAAATTCAAATGAGAGTATAAATCTTTCTTCTATAGCAACTGCCCATTCTAACTATAAGATGTTTTATTATGTATTTACTTCCACTTCTTATCCTAGAACTTTTCATACTAAAAATTTTGTATTAATATATTTTGATAGCTTTCCTCCATTCACTATTTTGTTACTGGATCATCTACAACATTAAATTCAGATACTATTGTGACTAAGTAGGGATTAATTAAATTTAGATAGAATCCAGTAAGATTGAGCAAAACCAAGACCACCCATCCTTCCCCACTTCCTGCCAATAAGAAGAGAGACTGTTAATGTAATGTTGAAGATATCAAATAGAAAAACAGATATTGTTGATAAAAAAACCTGGGTGGTCACTAAAATAACATTTAAAGATATGAACAAAAAGCCAGGTAAACCCATCTGGCTCGAATCAATCACCCAGAAAAGTGTCTCTACAAAGATCGATGGGTTCATTCATTTTAAATTCTGTGACGTTAGTCAAGAAAAATTTTATAACCAATATTAATTCAGATTCCTTTTGATATCAGCGATTAAAAAAAATTGTTATTTTGGAATGACCATGGGCAAAAATTTGTGAGGAAAGATAAAGTTTTGTTTTTATCACTAAAGAGATTGGGAATATTTTTCTTTCCTTTTCTTTTCCACCCATGCCAATTCTTGAGACTGGCTGGCAGGGAGGGGGCATCTGAATGGGCTCTGAACAACTCCTTGGCATTTGGAAATCACAGCATGAGTCAAGCTGATGAAGAAAGATTAATGATTGAAAATCCCTTTTTGCTAATGCATTCTGGAAGCATTAGATGCTGAGAAAGTGGAAGAAGGAAGAGATAAAGATTAGCACTGCCTATATAGAGCAATGGAGCAAGATGAGACATAAAGGGATTTGGAGTTCAGGGATGGCTTAATTCCTCTGACCAGACTCAAAAAGGAACTGAACAACCTCAAATTTGGTAAACCACTTGAGTAAACATATTTTGAGAATATGGAATTTAAAAAAAGGTTGGTGCAAAGAATGGAAGACAACCAAACCAAGAGCCTGATCAACTCCACCTCTGCTAGATACAGGACTCCATATAAGCTGAAGTTTTGGACAACTTGGGGAGTCCCCATACTACTGTTACTGGAATCAACATTGTTTGCTGAGTCCTCCTGACCAAATCCTTATGCCAGCCATGAAGACCAAAACTTAGAAATTTAAATTATTACTAACACAAACAGCAAACCGCAAAAGGTCATTTGATTATAACAGTATGTGGAAAGGGTTAAAACTACTGTATACAATAAATCATATATAAACCAAATCTATATAATCCACATTGTTCAGACTATTGTCCTCATCTTTGTTGCCATATTTACAACATTTTGGCTGTTGTGGACTCTGATCTTCTTCGGGTGATTAGAATTTCAATCTGAATCCTCTATTTTTGACCATCAGTGTAGATTGTTCTAGTTCCATATCTCATGCTTCTTCCAGATGTTTCAGTATGAGTTATCTCTGTATAACTCAACTAAATTTTTTGTTCACCTTTGCAGTAGCCAGGTATTGAACTCACAACTCTCTGGGTCAAGTCATTGGATTCAACCAGTGCTTTCACCCAGTAGGCCATGTGTCCTTGATGAGTATGCAACAGCCAAAACATCATAGCAACAAAGATGAAGACAACAGTTCAAACAATGTAAATAATATAAATAATTACAATACCTCATCTAAGAAATATAGACAAATATAAACCAAATCGTTGTTACATTTTTAACCAGAGTTAAGTTTTTATAATTTTTGTACCTCTTTGCTGTTAACCTGTCCTTCTCTTTGGTTTACCTCATTAGCAATTTTCTTACCCTCTGAGATCAAATACACAACATGGCAGAAGAGTGAAAGATTGAGAAGGAGACAAATGCCAGCTAGATTGAGTGGAACTGTGTTTAGTAACACATTAATGAGTGAGGGCTCAGCTAGATAGCAAACATGATGGCATGAAGGAACCTGAAGATCAATGAAGCAGTGAACACAGGGCTACATTATTGGTTGCCATTGACCATAATCAACTTAGGGATACATTAATGGCTACTGCGAACCAGGATTGACTTGGAGCTATAAATTGTTAGTTTTCAGACATTGAGAATAAATTCTCACAACCTATAGTGTAATAGTTTAACATAGAGAACAAACAGAACAATTAAACATAAATTATAGTTTGAAAAAATCATGGCTCTTAGTATAACCAGTTGTGCTGCTAGTGAATCAGGCCTTTTACCTTTTACTACATCATGCTTTTCTTCTGTAATTGGTTACTGAGTATTAATTTAACTGGTTACTGAGTATTAATTTAACTGGTTACTGAGTATTAATTTCATTATTTTTGATCAGTTTATCTCATATAATGAAAGACAGTTAAGTTTATTCAAAATGTGTTTAAAACCATGTTACAATTTGACTGTAATGAAATTCTCATACTTTAAATAAACTCGTCATTCTAAGTGAACTTATATCTTGTTTATAATGAATAATATCAGGAAACCTCTGGAAGCACTTTATACAGTCTTATTATATCCTTCTAAATGTCTCCTCATTGAGAAGAATTATACTCATGCAACTATGGACAGACTGAAAATTTACGTTGAAACTTTCATAAATAATAGAATAAAAACATTAAAATTCTGATGATAATATTTTAAACAATGTTTCTGCACAGTTAAGAGCAATACCAATGTTCCAAGGTAAACATACAATTATAACTGAAATAATCTGAGTATTACTAGTTACAGTAATTATGATATAAATGAATACAAAATTTCAAATAATCCAAAGAAATCAGGAAGATGAAGAACTAGGAAAAAATATAATGATTTTTATAAGAAATTATACAGAAATCATCCAGAAACTTGGCCGAACCAATTATAGTAATATTCAAACTTTAATAATTAAAATTTCTGTGTGTAAAGACACCTAAAGAGTTAACCATTATAGAAATCAGTAGCCTCCAAGAAATGTTAGCCAAAAATAAAATCTGAAATAAAATTAAAAGTTAGCAGACATAGTTGAAAACAAATAATATTATCGAGAAAGAAAATTTTCTAGTAAAAATATAAATTAATTGCAGTCTTAAATTTTACCACACCTATTGGATATTTTTTTTTATATATAAAATGTGACTATGACTCATTAACAATTGTTCTATTTAATCCCTATTAACCTAATGAGCACTAATGTCGAGCAGGGGAACTTGGTTTTTCATATACTAAGATATGTAACCTATATAAGGTTGTGAAGGAAAGAGAGAAGAAAGGACTAAACATCAATTGAACACATGGTTGTCAGGAATGGGAGAAGAAAGGACTAAACATCAATTGAATGCATGGTTGTCAGGAAGAGGAACACCCTAGCATGCAAATTACACATCAGAGATAGTAAAATCAATCAAATATAACAATTTAATTTAAATATCTGGGAAGTGTTTTAACAGAAGACAGGCAAGTGTGACATCGAAATCTGAAGGTGCATTGGAATAGTAAATGATGCCTTCCAAATGCTAAGCAAAGTATTAAGAAACAAGAACATTTTATGAGAAACAAAGAAAAAAGTACTGAATTGTTACATAATATCAGTCCTTCTATATGGCAGTGAATAATGGAAAATATTCTCACAGATGAAGAAGAGGCTCTTAAAGCAAGAGAAATGTGGTTCTACAGAAGGATGCTGAGAATACCATAGACAGAATATGTGAGCAATAGTGAAGTTTAAAGGAAAATGGAAACAAAAAGGACATTTATACTTAATATTAGGAAGAAGAATTTTTTAGTACACATAATGTGGAAAGGGTTTTGAAAATTTCATACTCACAGGACTGATTAAAGGTAAAAAGGACAGATAAAAATAATGTATGATCTATTTAATGAGACTGGATGGTAGAACAGGACTTAGGAGAGATAAAAAGACAAAATTTATTAAGAGCTATAAAAGTGAAGAAGAGCCATGACTGCCAATGTCCTAAAGCGATACAGTACATAAAAGAAGGACTTTAAAAGCTAAATTTGCTATGAATCAACAATAGACTATTAAAACTATCAGATAATTATATTTCACAGCCTGTTAGAAC
The DNA here is from genome assembly GCA_037127315.1 of Ascarosepion bandense. NCBI lineage: Eukaryota > Metazoa > Mollusca > Cephalopoda > Sepiida > Sepiidae > Ascarosepion > Ascarosepion bandense. The sequence goes on from JBBBDQ010000278.1 coordinate 1,709,427, forward strand.
TCACACTCTTCAATGAAAACAGAAGTGTTCATCTTGATATCTTCTGTTCAAATGAGATAAAATGGCTTAATTTAGGCTGGTTCTGCACATTAACTTCCAAGAGAAAAATGAAAACTTAGAAAGTCATAAAATATTTTCAAACTAATAAGAAAAGATCCACATAGTTTCAATCAACATTTAATTTCTGAAGCACTCTAACACTATAAACTGTCATTAATTTAACTCTAGGACAGAAGCTCCATTCAAGTTAGCATGGTAATTAGCCTTACAGTCATTCACACCACACATTGAAGGCACCTACTCACTGATGCTTGACACTGACTGAAGACACAGTGGTGTCAGGGGTTCAATGTTAACAGCAACAGTTGAGGCTACTATATGATAAAAACCATGACTCTTCTTCTGTGTACTGCATCTCTTCAGGACATAAGTGATCATGGCTGTATGTATATACGTGTGTATCTTTTACTCACATGGTCTTTCTCTGCAAGTACAAAGTCTTACATATACAGTAGAAACCTATGACAAGCTCTCTAATTAGTTTTGTATATTGCCCAAGGTGAAAGCATAAACAAATCCTCTTTTTCATTTTAACAATGTCTCATCTTCATAATCATGTATTACGTCTCATTCTTTTTCTGTTAGTGTGAGTTGTGGTACTTTAGATGAAACACTCAAACAAGAGCCCTTTCATACTCATCAGTATTGTAGCTCCCACAATACATGAAAGAAATCTATATTGTGATGCTTTCCCTAATCTTCTGCTTCTTCTTCTTCTTCTTCTATGTGCCCTGTCCCTTTAGGACGTAGGCGATCATGGCTTTCCATGTCTCCCTATCCCTGGCGGCTCTTAACACGCCTTCTTCTGTTAAACCATGCAATCCTCGTTCTGTCATCCACCTGATTAGATCCTTCAAATATGTTATCCATTGCTTTCCCCTGTCTCTTTTCCCCTCTATCTGGCCTGTTAGTATCAGGTTCTCCAAGCCCTCCTTCCTCATTGCATGTCCCAGGAACTTCAGCTGTCTCTTCCCTGATGCTCAGTATTAATTTCCTTTTTGTTTCCATCATTTCTAAGACCTCATCATTGCTCACATGCTCGATCCATAATATTCGCAGCATCCTTCTGTAGAACCATATTTCAGTTGCTTCAAGTTTTTCCTTCATCTTTGATGATATTGTCCAGCATTCACTGCCATATTGAAGAACAGACAGCACATAGCAATCCAGTATTTTCTTCCTTGTTTCTAGTGAAATTGTCCTGTTTCTTAATACCTTACTCAACTTTGAAATGCTTCCTTCGCCGATGCCAATTTGCCTTCAGATCTCTGTGTCACACTTTCCATCTTCTGTTATAACACTTCCCAGATATTTAAATTTTTGTACCTACTTGATTCTAGTATCCCCGACCTGTATTTGGCATATTGGGCTGCCCTTTTTACTGATGACCATGCATTTGGTTTTTTGCAGTTTATTTCTAGTCTTTTCTTGTTACTTTCTTCAGTTACCTTATGTAGGAGGTCTTGTAGTTTTCTTTCTCTGTCTGCTATCAGCACTGTATCATCTGCATACCTTAGGTTGTTTAAATTGTGGCCTCCGATGACAAATCCAGGCATAACTTCTAGGGTCCTCAAAATATTCTCGCTGTACAAGTTGAACATATCCGGTGAAAAGACACATCCTTATCTTACGCCCCTTTTTATCTTTGAATATCTGCTGAATTCATTACTTGTCCATATGCAAGCAGTTTGCTGCCAGTAAAGATTCTTGATTACTCTCAAGTCTTTCCCAAATAAGTCAAGGCTGCCGCGTATCTCTAGCAATTCCTTGTGGCGTATTTTGTCAAACACCTTTGCATAATCATAAAGCACAGGTATAAGTCCTTCTTCATTTGTATTGCCCTTTCAGAGAGCATCCTAATCATAAATATGGCATTCCTTTTCCGATGTCTTTAACAAAACCACACTGTTCTTGTCCTATCTCTGGCCTGATTCTGCTTCTCACTCTATTCATCAGGATTCGGACAATCAGTTTTGTTATATGGCTCATTAAACTGATGGTTCTGTCAAGTTCACACTCGTTTGCTTCTGGCTTCTTAGGTAGTGCTATGAAGATAGACTTGCTGAGGTCAGCTGGTATTACCCCACTATTATAAATTTCATTTATTATTTCAGTAATTTTCTCTATACCAAATTCTTCTAGGGCTATCAGCAGCTCTATGACTATGCCATCTGGTCCAGCTGCTTTGTTTCTATTCAGTTTGGCTATTGCAGATTCCACTTCAGACTTTAATATTTCTAGTCTGTCCTCATCTTTGCATATTATTGGTTGCTCTCTTTTGTCATGGAAAAGATTTTTTATATATTCTTCCCATCGTTGGAGTATTTCCTCTTTCTCCAAAATGATTGTTCCATCCTTAGATTTTATGCATCCTGTTGAAGAGCAGGTTTTTTGTCCTGTCAGTTCTTTTATTTCCTTATGCATGTCTGCTTTATTATTCCTGCTCAATCTCTCTACTTCTGCACATTTGTCATTGAGCCATTCCTCTTTAGCCTGTCTCTGAAATTTAAGGAATTGATATTACTGTAAACTAAATGAGTGAAATATTTCTAAATAACCAAATGGCTGATAAAAATCAGATAATAGAAATATTTTTAAGCAATCAGATTGGGATTTACAGTCAAAGGATTTGACAATAATCTCAAACCAAATATGATCCAATTTCTATTTGTGGAGGTGTTTGTTTCCTGTGGTGACAAAGGAGAAAAGCAAGTCTTGAAAAAGAATATGCATTCTTTTGGATGTTTGTCAAAAAAGAAAAGAAAATCAAACCTGCTTTAGCCTTTATCACTCTGTAGGTGACTTCACTGAAGGTGACTCTGATCCTTGAACAATAGTCTGTTTAAATTTCATAGCTGTGCTGTCATATCCTGCTATGGTAACAAACACAACTTTGAGGGAAATTAACAATGAGAATACTACAATTGAGAGGCCTTGAAAAAGAATCCAGTAGAAAGGGCAGTAATATCAATAAGGCAGAGCATTAAAGTTTAGTAGGCCTTGAAATATGATAATCTTTGCACTTTCTTAGCCTTTCTTACTCCAATAAAAGAACATTACTTTGGACAACAGCAGTATGCCTCTGTTCTTCATTGGTGGAGTAGGCAGGTTTATATTGCAAGTTGTGGATACAGATTTTTGATCCCTTGTGATTTATGCCCCCAGTATTTTTTTTAATTAGGACTTGCAAGACTGATTTATGACCTTTAGAATTATGACCCAGGATTTCTGATTTGGGATTTGAATCACACCCTCTTGCTATTTTCCCACATTTCCATAACAGCAAAAGCTGTATATTATAGCAAGATCTTTTTCTGTCAGGAATTTTGGTATGTAGAGAATCATTATAATGTCCTCACCAGAACAACATTTTGATTGTTATGCCTTCTGAACCAAAAGACAAATGAAGACCAGAATATATAGTATCCAAATAATAACAGTCTTATTTTTTTGTTTAGCAGAATAGCTTCTACTGTGTCATTAACATCGTCATTATTTAAAAAAAATAATTGATCATAAGCTTGCCAGCATGTGAAAACATGGACAATTGTTCCAGTTACGAATTCAGATTTGTCTTCCTTCCACACAGCTAGAGAGTCTAGTCTGCCCTGCTATTTAATCAATAGCTGTGAGGGAAGTAAAGATAGATTCATGCCTTTCTTAAGCATATTTGTACATAAGTGAATGTAATGAACTCATTGGGAATTTAAACTCAGCTACTATCCTACACACACACACACATATATATATGTGTGTGTGTGTGTGTGTGTGTGTGTGTGTAGGATAGTAGCTGAGTTTAAATTCCCAATGAGTTCATTACATTCACTTATGTACAAATATGCTTAAGAAAGGCATTAGTACAATGTGATTCAGAAGTACTTATATATATATATATATATATATATTATATATATATACAAACACACACAGAAAAGAAAATAAATTAAAAAATGTAAAGAAAAACTGATCAGTAAAGAATAGAAGACAAAAGTCTTTGAGCCATTGTGAATATAAGGTCTACAAAAGCTTAATCACTTTTGTTATTATTACATTAGACTAGATAAAAGTTGTGGCATTATTGGTGAATAATTGAATATAAATTATCTTCAAAATATCAGATGTCTTCCAAGCACTAGCAATTGATTTGGTCATCGATTGGCCAGACAAGAAATGTGTTTCTTATCGTTGTAGCTGATAATGTATTGTGTGAGTTCCTAAGTGGCCAGTGTGACTCAGCAACTTTCACTATTGATTAGCTTTGAGCCCATTGTTAGGTGCACTCCACAAAATACAATCAGCTGCAGTAAATGTCCAAGTAATTTAGTCATCTTGCTTGATAGAACAATAAATGACTAAGCTGAGATGTTAATGTCTTAAAATATATATATATATATACATGATACAAAATATATACTAATGATAAAACTGAGATGTAAATGTCTTAACAAAATATGAAATGTTTTAGCATGATAGTCCAGGAAATCTTGGAAGAAAATGTCTTTCTTGAGAGATCTTATTTACAAATATGTTCTTTCATATCTCTGAACAAACACTTGTATATTTATGCTATTAGAATAAAAAAAAAACCTATCATTTCATACCAATCAAGGCAATAAAGCCATTAAGACACAGGAGGTTAAAGAGTACAAGAAAATATTATTAAGAAGAGAGAACAGTAAAGGAACAGGAACTAAGAAGACAGAAATTAATGATTGACATTGCATTTAAAATTTTGAAGATCAAAGTTGACTGAAAAGTAGGAAGTCAGAAGAGATTTTCACAAGTGAGAAGTGCAAGAGATGAAACTGCTGGTTTAGAGCTTATGGTTACATGTAGCAATTTTAACTGTAAATACTTCAACTACAGTAAATTTTACACAATCTTATTCAATAAGATTATATGATCAATCATAAAACACAATGAATATCCAAACATATAGTTTTGTATTACATATCTCTACCGCACGAGAAGAGTCTACTATACAGAAATAAAAGAATTTGCCTATCTATATATAATAAACTATTATATTAAACTGTAGTGAACCCAAATAAAAATAAAATATATAAACAAAAACATTATTCAAATTGAAATAAGGCATTTGTGCTTTCCTTTAAAACTGTTCCTCTTTTCTATATATATTTAGTTTAATCTCAACTAATGAGGCAACCCTCAAATATAAAGAGGAAGAAGAAAAAACTTAACCCAAGCAAAAACACCAGACGTTTACAGCCCTTCTTATTTCTGACTGAAAAATACCAAAAATCTGAGGGCCTCTATGTATAACTTTTATCATAAGAAAAATGATAAAGAAAGGAACCTCAGAAAATAAAATAATTTACACAAAGAAACTTTTCATGTTAGCTGAAACTAATGTCCATACCAAATTGTTGAGCCTGGTCAAAAGAATATAAACCTGGCACCTTTGGGCTACAGGTAAATGGGACCAGAAGAGAAAAGAATAAAAGAAGACTACTACATAGAAACCAGCTCTGCATGATGCGTGAAGAAGCAGTTAAGAGGTCATTTGCTACTAATACCAGTAGATTGACATACTCAGAGATGCAAAAAAGAAAAAACAGTAGATTGACATTGACATAATTTCTGATATTGCTACTACCTCTTATAATGGTCTTACTTCAAAATAGCACGACTGGACTTTTTCAAGACTTAATAGAGTTATGAAGCATTACACTGAAAACCAAAGGACTCACTCATCAATCTGAAAAAAATAAATAAAAATGTATTTTTATTTTCAACAATTGAGTTAGTTCATTTTATTACAAAGTTTCTGAGAAAATAATCATCCTACCACCTATCCACACTAGTGACTTTCTAAGGTGAACATATTTGCCACAGAACATAAAAAAGAAAATACATAGGAACATGAAAATTTTATTAGTACAATGTGATTCAGAAGTACTTAAATATTGACTAACTAGAAGTATCAATGAAAAATTCATGATTTGCTTATTTGAATTTTCTGATGAATCTTAATTCTTAAGTTAATGACTGAATAAGCTCCTTGCAAGTTCCATGGCTATAAAAAATATATAGAAATTGTCCTACTGCCATAACAACTTTAAGAAAATATTAAAATAACAATCATAAATATATAGTATATTACTTAAAGAAGTAAGAGGGCACAAATGAAAAAATTAAAAATTGACAAGATTTTCTGTCTCACTGAAGCAGACATAAAACACATGAGATTGTGATCTCTTCCTTTATCTTCCCTTCTTTCTTTTTTTCTTTATCTTTCCATTCCTTTCCCTAAAACTAAACATCACCCTTTATATATCTTTTCTTCCATCCATCCTTGCGATCAAATATGTACTTTCTAACTTAGGAATGAAGGAACAAGCAAAATTATATAATGTTTTTACTGGCATTGAAAACTAGTACCTAATATAAAAAATGTAAAGAGAGTGACTACACAATTCACAATAAAAAAAATATATCTCTGAGAGAAGTCAAATCCTTTTTTCTTGATGTGGTAAGATGTAACATTTTTTAAGGTGGCACAATATCAAAATAAAACCAAGAATGTCATTATGAAAGAGCAACCAGAAGAAAGCCACTTTTTAAATCAAATAACATTTAAAAGAGAAAGCAATTAGCAATTAAGATAAAAGAGTGACTTTTGGAGTTTTGGTACATTGTAATCTTTTCTGATTAGTTCGCATTTGCTCAATTTTCAAACACTATGTAGATAAATAAATATACATATGATAACATGTGGATTTTCATTACTGATTGTTCAAAACATCCTGAGTATGCTTGTGTATATATGTGGGGATGTGTGAATATGATTTCATTAAAAAAAATTACATAGCTATTCTACAGAAAGAATTTCTCCCAATATTCATTAATGGTAAGTGGATAAAAACAGAGCTATTTACACTATTTATATTCAAACTTTTGTTCTCATCTTTGTTGTTATCACAACATTTCAGCTGTTGTGCCTTCCAGAATTCCTCAGGTGTATATTGATCTGAGTAACCTACAGGGAATTCTGAACTGAACCCTTTATTTAGCCTATGGGGATAGACTGTTCTTGTTTTACTGTCCATTTCTAGGTATACCTTGTCTAATTCATATTTTTAGTACTGCTCAGTTACTGCTTGCCCAATTCCACTGAGTCCCAGTACACACTGCTGAACCCCATAGAAGACAATGGCCAAGTGAATTAAAGTGGATTAAAAAGTATTGGTTTATGAATTTGGTGACATAGGGATTATGAGTTCAATCCTTGGATCGGGCATATGTGTACTTAGACTCAATCGAAATAAGCAAAAAAATAACAGCAGTATTAACATTACTTGTGTGGATATGCATAAAAAATTGTTTCACCATTTGTAACAATTCTAGAAAAACTGTAAAAATATATTTTTTAGCTGAGATGAATTTACATATTCAGTTGTTCATTTGCAAAAGAAATATTAATTTGCCTTAATTTGAAATTAAGTTTTTTTTTACTGGTAAACATTTAGTCATTAGTCTTAACCAATGCAAGCTAAACTATTATAACTGAAACTATTATTTCTTGATAATCTCATGTATGAACAAACATCTCTACAAAATTTCCCATTGATACACTGTTATAACCTTGTTGGTTATTGTTGTGATCTAAAAGGTTACTGATGTGTTATGGTATCACACAGTTGTAGTGACTTGGGTCTTAGTATATTACTTCAGTTACTTGTGGATTTGTAGTAATAGTTATTACTACAAGGTGATATACCGGTATCTTGCTATTTGCAAGATAGCTATTCGCGTATCTAACAAATAGAACTGGATTAAGAGGTTCCTCCAGATAATATGTTGTATTCTCTCTTGAGAGCCCTCTTGAGTAATCTACTCAAGGACTAAATAGTAATATCATACTGTGAACACTGAACTCTACTACTTGGCTGTAACTAGTCACTGCTGCTGCTACTCATGATTCGGTCGATCCACCCAGATTTCTGTTTGGTGCTTAATATAAGTTATCATGGTCATGTTAGCCCTAGTAGAATAATCCATTCTTATAGTTTTATTTGTTATCTGGTGATCAGTGTTCAACTGCATACGTTGATGTTGACACTTTTTCTACACGACATACACATACAAAACAATACAGAATTTTTTTAAATACACGGGGTTCATAAATTAAAATAAGAACCACAATTTATGATTAGTAAATATAATTTTACTTCACAAAAATATGCCTTAACTATTACATCTTTTAAATTGAATTTTAAAAGATTTAAAAACTTTATAAATTATCTTAATTAAAAAATGATTCTATTGAAAAAAACAAAATCAAATCTTGTAAGAATTCATTATTCATCGAAAAAAATTATTTTCTTAAGACAATAGTGTCCTTAATATATATATATATATATATATATATATATATATATATATTTATTTAATCATTTCACCCTAAGCAAGGCAGTTTTACTGCCACTGTTGTGCAGAGGGTTACATAGAAGGAAAGTGATAAGAAAGTGGTGTAGGTTATGGGGGGTGTCAGGAAGAGAGTAATAGAAGGCTGAGAATACTGGAGTGATGGGGGTGGAATGGATGGAGAAAAGAGCTTGAAAAAAAGGATGCGAGTTTGTGAGATAGTAGATGACTATTGACCTTACATTTAAATTCTTGGAGATTGTAGCTGTGATATATCTTCACAAAAGCAATTAAAAGCCTTTCGAATTAAATGATATCTTAGTTTTCTTGCATTTTTTATTTTATGATTTAAAGTAGATTTTTGATAGAGGGAAGAGTTTGAGGTGACCCCTTGTCTGTATTGTGCATGTTAATATATTATCGCTTTAGTATAAATTGGTGAAGAAAGGTTAAAAGCAAAGTGAGGAGCAAAACTATCAACTGTATACAATTAGTTTTTCAGATCAGGGATTAAAAACGGCTTTGATTAAATTAATCCTGTAGGTCTTAGTGAGAACCATTCTTCTTCAAATTTTATGGACTGGCACTACAGAATCACAAGCAAAGAAATTTACCAGATAACACAAAGTATATCACTTGAGAACATTCAACAACAACAACTAAAATGGATATCACATGTAATTCAAAGAGAAAATAATAACATAACCAAAACATTGACATTCCACACTTTTTTAAACAAAAGGTTAGGAAAGAAGCACCTGTCATTGCTTTCTGTGGTAGACTGGTTGCCAGCCAAGGCTACAGAACCCAAAGTTTTGTTTTGAAAAAAGAGATTTAAAAAAATGGTGATTGAGAGAATAGAGCTATTATCTATCTAAAAAAAGATTTTAAAAATTATTTGAAATTAGTATAGCATTATTTTAATAAAAGTAATATGATTTCTATATATTTTACTTTGACAGTAGAACACAAGGATTTAACACTTTTTAATGTACTTATAAACTATTTTCAAGCATTAATGGGCAGGAAGTCAATGTCAGTATTGAAAAAATAATCTTCCACTTTTTTCCCCCACTCCATTTATTTTTTCTTCTTGATTCTTCTGCTGTCTCTTTATTTTTACTGTTTCCCTATCTTTTTACTTCCTATAAGATGTCAAATGCTAATAATTTTTTTTGCATATCAGAAATATCAATAAACTTACATTGTTTGTAGCACTCTGACAACTGACTTCAAAACTGACCTTCTAAATTTCACTTAAAGTTTAAGATGTATACTTGATTGTTAAGAATTTTATCTATGCTTGTAAAGAGTCTATTATGAGTTTTTAAAAAGTACTCTGAAGCTCAAATGCTCACTTATAGATTTGAATCAATATTTCTATCCTGTCTCCCCACCGCCAAATGTTTATAAATCTGATATTCATTAGAACTGACATGTCTTAACTGCTTGACTACATAGGACTAACAATGCCTGAATAGTGTATTCAAACACACATTTTCCCAATTTTTTTAATATTCATATCTGCTCTGTTTTCATATCCGAAATATAAACAAAGACAATTTATTTATGAAAACAGAGCAAATATAAAGATGCAAACTATTTGAATAATGATGGTTTCTCTGAGGGAATGCAGGTTCAAATCCTCCTTGACGACACATATTTTTCTCACAAGATTTCTTGATTATTCAGGCCAGTAGATGTAAATAAATAGACAGTTTAGTTATAAAAAACAAAGTATCTACTCAAATATAAATATCCATTAAAGAAAATATTTAAACAAATAAATAAAAAATATATCAGACTTAACCCATTTTGTAACAGATTTTGTACAAATTTTGTATATATATATATTGAAAAACAGAAATAGGGATTGTTCCAATGAGAGAAATTGGTATAGAAGAAAGAAGTGTGAGAAGCTGTGAACGTTTTGTTTAAAGTTTAGATTTATTTTTATTATTATTATTAATATTACTTGCATTTTGTATGATAACATGTAGCGACACAAATACCATTATGGATACTTAATATATCGTACAAAAAGCAAGTAATAATAATAATAATAATAATGACAAAAATCTACACTTTAAACAAAATGCTCACAGCTTCTTGCACTTTTTTGTTATATATATATATATATAATTCCAAGTGAAGAGAACTCAAGGTTTTTTTTTATTTTGAGTTCTCTGGCATTTATTTTATTATAAACAGTGCTCAATATAATGAGTATTATAGAGCTTAATATAATATAATTATATGGTTATATATCAATTTTACATTGCGGCATGGATATTTCTATGTTTCGAGATAGGTTCTCATCATCAGGCAATGTTGGTGTGGTTGTGCAGATGATTTACATTTAAATGACAAATTCTTTTGGTTTGCTGTGAATGTATGTGGGTGCTTTTTTGTGTGTGTGTGTGTGGCTAATCAGAATGGAGATTCACTTTGGGGTTTAACCCCGAAGAATACATGCTAACCAACTTTTTTCCTTGACCCTATTCTTCTCTTGTCTGTTTCTCTTCCTTACTGTTTTACCTCCCATTAATCTGATCTTATCATTTTCCCTTCAGTTTTATTACATTTGATGTGATATTCCTTTTTAGTACCAATCTCCTATTCATTCCTTTCTTATCCTTTTTAGTCTATTTGTTAAAGAAAAGATTTTTTTCCAAAAACCCTAAACTACGATTTTTTTCTTCCAACTATCCATTTGTTGTAAAGTTTTTATCCTGATACATAGGGGGGGGGGAATTTTTTTTTTTTTAAATTTTTCTATTTTTGGCTTTATTTTTACCTAGTTCGACAGTGATTATTTTTTTTATGTACTTGTTAGTTATATGCATGTTATTTAATTTAGGTTTTATCCATGTTCTAATGTGAATAATTTACAATGTCTACATATGACATTAATTTTGTTGCGTTTATTTAATAAATTTTTATTTTTAAGGGATATAATAATAGTTTTTCATATAAGCATTATGAACATGGTTCATTTAAGGACTTACATGTTTTAGCTACTTTTAAAATTTTCCACTTTATTGTGGGTGTTTTTTTGTTTCCTTTAGGTACCAATGATATATATTTATATATATATATATATATAGTCATCCACAGACAGATCTGTTTTGCTGTATCACAGCTCATCAGTACGGTTAGACTCCGATTGCTTTTTAACCCAGGATTGAAACCCGACTGAATTGGAGTCAGTCGGCGATTTTACCTCTGAGCTATATATATATATATACAAACACACAGAGTGCGTGATGAGTAAATTGTCACAATTTCATATTTTTAGTTTTGCACATGTGCATTCTTTTTTTTTATTTTGTTGACTGGACGGTATCGTAAAATCAGTCAAGCACTGTCTATGAAAAAAGAGCACCATGACACAATACAGTCAGTTAAGTGCCATACATGATACATGCTTTTGTGTGATCATGTCTCAAAAGAGACATGACTGACTGGGCAGAAAATTCTCCCACAGTAGGTTGCCATTGCTTTCTGTGGTAGACTGGTTGCCGGCAAAGGCTACAGAATCCAATCTGTCCTGTTATTTAACCCATAACTAGAGGGATGAGGTCGATTAATACCTTTCCCAAGAGTATTTGTGCATCAGTGAATGCAATGAATTCAACTGGAATTCAAACACAGCTCCCCGATTTGTCATTCCAAGTTAATATCCATTGCACCACAATGCACATCCATGCACCGCAACGCACATCCATGACACAATTCACATCACCAGAAATTTAGAAACGGCATGCTGTACTGCTTGGCATTTGTGCTGAAAGCTCCAGTAAGAATATTTAAGTGTGTTTCGGTATCAATCTGTGGACAGTGTTGATGGTTTGAAAGAGCTTAGATGAGTCTAATGGTGATTACAAGAGTATAGCAACTCAGAAAATTCACTCTGATCATACTGATAAGAAAAGAACTCCTGAATTTATTGGTAAGGGCCTCAGACTCAGTACAGAGGACTACATCAAGTGCCATGAGAGGATAATACTGCCCTGTGCCAAGTTAGTGGATGCTGGAAGACACTATGTTTGGCAACAGGACTCTGCACCATACTGTACAAGCAGGAGAATTCAGTCATAGCAGTTAGACAATTTCTGCAATCATATTACCTCTTACATCTAGCCGCCTAACTCCCCGAACTGCAACTCCCTTGATTATGTGTGGAGCACAGTTGAACAAAACTCCTTGTAACATCAAAGATGAACTGAAGGCTAGGATTAAGACAGCATTCACCAACTTGGACAAGGAGATCAGAAGAGATGCAAGAAATCCTGAAGTTGTCTGGAGGCCATTGTTGAAGCCAACGGTGATTTTATTGAATAAATTTACTCTTAGTATTTCAAGATATTTTTGTGTAATTGTGGTAATTGTATATGTTAAAATAAGATGTCAGTGTTCTTTTCCTTTTGCATAATTTAGATGATGATTTATCTATTGGGCCTATATATATATATATATATAAACACATATATGAAAAAAAAAATATATATATATACACATATATCTTCGGCCATCCGCCACGGTAGGGATGGACTTATATTTTCAATTCAATTATCTTTATTGTTAATAGCTTAAATGTTCTATGTTTACTGTGTGTTATTATTTACTCTTTGATAATGGCTTATGTGAGCCGAAAGCTTAGACCCGATAAAAAATTCAACAAATACTGTGATTTTTTGTTGTCTTTTAACGACATCACCATCAAGTATATCAGACGGTATGAACGGATCCTACACAAAATTAATAGACAAAACTTGTCTATATTATTCAATGAAACCTGCATTAATGAAAAAATGCTGCCAAAATACACACAATATATATATATATATATATATATATATATATATATATATATATATATATGTATATGTACATAGACACACATATATACATATACACCCATATGCATACACATACACACACACATACATATATATATACACACACACACACACATATTCATGCATATGTGTGTATATTATCTGTGCAAACATGTATATCTATATCTATATATTTAGTGTATCAAGGTAGCAGATAATTTTCTAAACATATACTGTTAAATATAACAGACAATGAATGTCTATTATGTTTAATCATGAGCCATTCTAAACATCGTATTTTGGCTTTAATTTCAGGTGAAAATGAAGACAAAAATTCTCCAACATTTGGATAATCCTTTATTAAGTTGGTTCTAAGCTTTCGGCTCACATGAGCCATCTTCAGAGAGGTTACATGGACGTTAACATAAAAACATCCACCATCAGTGACAATTTTATCTTGTGTTCACATAAAACTTTGCTAGGCAATGATAACAGTTACCAAAAATACCAAACGCAGTTTGTAAATTTGTAATGCGGTTCTATGACGTCACACCGCGTGATAGCTCAAAATGATAACGGGACCATATATTTAAATGCAATGTAATGTGTTATGACCAGATTTAAATGTGATTTTATTAAGTGTGGGTTGTTTGGATTTAATGTAGATAGCCTCCAATATCTGAAGGTTCTTTTACTGTGTGTATGAGTGAGGATTATTGTGTTGCTGACTAAAATCTGTTTGATCAGAGTACAATTAAACAACATTTCTTAGAAAAACATAGCAATGTAGGTAATATCAGACAGATTTTAGTCAGCAAGACAATAATCCTAATAATTCCGACACAAGATAAAATCATCGCTGATGGTGGATGTTTTTATGTTAACATCTATGTAACCTCTCTGAAGATGGCTCATGTGAGCCGAAAGATTAACACTAACTTAGTAAAGGATTATCCAAATGTTGGAGAATTTTTGTCTTTATTTTCACCTGAAATTAAAGCCAAAATAATAGACATTCATTGTCTCTTACATTTAACATTATATATATATATATATATATATATATGCCTGCATATAAAAGTTTCTATTTTTAAAGATATACACATATATTAAATGTATATATTTCTAATTATATATATATATACATATATACACTGTAATTATTTGCATACAAAGGATATAGAAAGATTAAATAAGATTAAAACCATATAAAACAAATATGTTCTGACGAGCAAATATGTTCTGACGAGGCATGAATCAAAATCCTTTTTAAGTAGAGGCACTTTTGATTTTTATGCTTGGCTTTACTGAGTTCAATTGATATTTTTGTCTGGGTAAACAGACAACAAATTCCTGTGGGACACCACAAGGTAGATTTTCTGAACTTCTGTGGATTGATCTGGATTTATCTTTTAAATTTTGCTAGCTAAACCTGTTTGCTATGCATCAGATAGAAGATTATTTACAAAACATAGGACAGAATTTTGATCTGTGAAAAGTGATCTGAAATTTAAAGGTTTACAGTTCATTTTTAAATTGAAATGATACAGGCACTACATTTTGATCTCAGTTGAATAAAAAGAATTTTTTTATATTCATAATCTGGGGGCTTAATCTATAGTCATTTGAAAAGAATTATATAAATGATTATTTCTGGTAACACTACCTATTGTTGAACTTCAACCATATTACAAATATTTTCTGACTTAAAAAATTAAAACAAATGACAAGACAACACAAGCTGATATCTGCAGTCAATATACTTGAAAAACAAAACACGCACACACACACACACACACACACACACATGGATACATGAAAAGATGAAACTGAAAAACCACTAAATCAGAGGTTCTCAACTGTTTTGCCCAGTGTCCTTTTTCACCATATGTCAGAATACCATTCACTCTTTTTCCAAGATTGCTGAACTCCAAAAGGGGCATTCCAAATAATATACACATATTATCTAAAATCTTCATTCTTTTTCATATATATATATATATATATATATATATATATATATATATATATATATACATTAATTATTTTTATAGTTTTACAAATTTAATAGCAATAGAAAATGCTGATATATTTTTAAACATGAACACAGGTACAGTAATCTTTTTTTTAATTCATAACTAATTATTAAATTGAAGCCTACTTCAAAAAACAAAAAGTTCAATAGAATGTCTGGGTGTATTGTAATTCAATAAACAAAATTCTGTAAATAAAAAAGATAAAAAAGTAAAAGACCTTCCCTCATGAAGCCCAGACATCCTGGTTGAAAACCTCTGCACTAAAGAAACACAATGTATACTGAGAGTAACACACCTGTCAACCTACAAAATATTCTTTGATAATTGGCTTACAAAAACTGAAACTGCTCAGATGACATTGGATAAATTATATGGTCAATTTCTACCTAGAAACTAGAAAAATGGTCTGAACTGAAATAAAAAGAAAAACTTGCATTGGTTTTAACCATCCATGTATAAAGTACAAATTGCTGTTCTCATGGTAACTGCTTGGATGAGCTTTTTTTCCTGGTGCCCCATCTACATGAATTTAAGTATGCTACTAGATTGGCATCTAGGTCTCACCATTCCACTCTTGAACTAGATAGATGCAATGGTCATTTCTATATAAAGAATTTCTTTTCTCGTATTTCTCACTTGTGGAACTCTATTCTGGTCTCTTGATTCCTTAATAGCTACAATCTTAAAAAATTTAAATGCAATATCAATTGCCATTAAAAGCTTATTTTTTTTGTCCTTTACTCAATCCTCCTCATTTTTAATCTTCTAATTCCATATATATATATATATATGAAAAGACAATACCCTTTTTCCACCATAAATTATGTAATAATAATAGTAATTGTTAACTGACCATCAGTTGGCAAGGGAAGTGGAAGACACATTTGCCCATGGGTTAGAAAATAGAGACTCCTTTTTCTTGGAATATGCGTTCACCCATGGATGAAAAAAAAGACCCTTTTCTTGGAAGGCGACCCACATGATAAGGAAAGAAAAGGTGCAAAAGAGCAGAGATGAAAACAAAATTGAATGAATTGGACATGCCGACTGGCTTTGCTAAAAGATAAGAATTTTTCATTTCAGCTTCACTAACTTTAAGTTAAAATATTGGCTTCTACTCAGAGAAATCATTTCTGACAAAAATATCAGCTTTTCACATGAAGCTCTAAGATCATTTCATTCACTCAGAAATATTGTTTCATTTGTTTGCTTCTGAAATATACAAGTAAGAACATTGTTTTCTTTCTGGTATTCATAAGTAAGGATTATGAACATTCTTTTGTCAATCAAGACAAATATCTTTTTGGACATTTTAATCTCCTTCCTAAACCCGTGTATGAATTTGAATTTTTATATGTATTGTATACACTGCATGCACACATGATATTCTCCCTCTCCGCTGTTGAGTATTGTCTGTTGGAATTTTGAACTATATTAAAATTCATTTCTGTTATTCAAATCAATGGTTGTTCATTCAGTTTGTAGCTAAACTCTTATCTTTCTCCTTGTAGATTTCTCTACTAGCCGTCAACATCAAAATGCAATTAATGAACCAATCTAGACAACAAATTCATTTTATTTTTAAACATTACAAACCAGGACCTTGTTCAGGATCCTAATAAAACTAAGATTTGCCATTTTGCCTGTACATAACAAAATTCTCAGCTCGTTCAGAATTTGTAACATAATTGGGGGTTTGTTTAGAGTTCATAACAAAATATATGTATAATGTGCAAATTTTATAACAAACAAACAAACAAACACACACACACACACATACATACTTATATATATTGCTTACATTACATCTGTGCATAGGTAGCTTGTTAATTTGTTCATTATTTACTCATTTATTTATTTGGATTAATTTATTTTACTTGTTTTTGTTTATTTTATTTATTTTCATTTATTCTTGTTCATTTTCATTTTTTCATTTTTAAGCAACAAAGTAAAAGTTTGTTTTCATGTCTGCATTTTTAGATGAGTTTTGATTGCTTATGTAATAGTTTATTTTGTTCTGGTAAAGTAATCATAGTTATTTTTCCTCAAGGCAGAGTTTAAAGTTTTTGGATTGATTGTTGTAGGCTAATGTTGGTGTGATATGTTTTTTGTTTTTAATCTCTCAGATATGTTCAGAAAGCATTGTGCTGTTCACATATTTACCATTTGGAAAGTATGATTTGTATGCATAGTTTTTTTGTTTCCGGAGTCCTTCAGTGATTACTATGTATATCTATTCTTTATTATCTGCTGATTTTACAGTGGCTCCATATATTAGATTGTTCGGCAAGCAATTGTCATTTAAGAGACATTTATTCTTTGTTCTGTAATTACAGGTGGTTTGTTGGTTGTTTTCCTGTTGTGCTTTTTTATTATTTTGTGTCATTTTTCTCAGTGCAACTATAGCTGATTTTTACTGTTTTTTGTTGAATATCTTGTGGATAGTGCTTGGTATAGGGAAGTGTTTGTGTATGAGTTTAATGAATATTTTTCCTATATTTGTTTTTAAGTTTTTGTTGTATGGTAGGTTGAATTATTTGGTGTTCCTATTCCTGTTAGCTTTTTTTTAAAGCTGTATGGTATGTATGTGAATGTTGTTGAGAATCCACTATCTTTTAGGGCTGTTTCATAATCTTTCTTAGTTTTCACTGGAAGAATTGTTAGAAAGAATGTACTTAATTGATTATAGTATCTGCTTCATTATTGATGGCAGGTAGTTGTAACATGTGTGTATGTACAGTGGTTTATTGTTGGGTTTTCTATATTGTTTATATGTACCTTTTACGAGGTTGAAGATGACATCTAAGTTCATTTTTATGTCTATTACAGATCTTCTAATTTTGAAAAATTTTATGATTGTTCTTCTAGTTTTGTCTGTGTTTTGTTTGTTACAGTTTCTTAAGATTATGAGACCATCATCCCTGTAGAGTCCTGTACATTTCTATCAATTATCTCACTTTGTTTTTTTATCATAATTTCATGCCAAGCAACGCAGGACTGCCACTGGTGTGCAGGAAGTTACAGTGAGAGAAAAGACACAGTACAGGGGATGTCAAAGAAAAAATAAGAATCAAGTAAATAGTAGATGGTAATTGACAATGAATTTTAACTTTTGGAGATTGTAACTATCAGGAAAGTAAGCAAATGATACGGAATTTCACAAACGGGAAGTGTGAGTAAAGAAACTATTAGAGTAGAAGAAGCAATTACATTTAACTATTTTGATGGTAAAAGATGGGACCTAGATGCCAGTCTAGTAGAATAAGGAAATACATGTGGTCAGGGAACAAGGGAAAACAACTTGTCTGAGCAGTTGCCATGAAAATATTTGTGTAGCAAATATGTATCTATGAGCTCACAGGTCTCTGCACCAGCAAAGCTTCTCATTGTAGTGTCAAAGATACCTTCTTTCATGTGTCTTCTTTAATGAATAATAGTGATTTTCAGGAGTGTTTAATGATTTTTATTTTGTTTGTGTTTATTTTTATTTATTCTTAAGCTAAGGAGATGGCCTTATCTAGCATGGGTCTGTTATATATTTTGTAGAGTTCCTTTATATCTTTAGTTTTATAAATTGGCAATTATTGTGCATGAGTTTAATGAATATTTTCCCTATAGTTGTTTTTAAGTTTTTGTTCTATGGTAGGTTGAATTATTTGGTGTTCCTATTCCTGTTAGCTTTTTTTTAAAGCTGTATGGTATGAATGTGAATATTGTTGACAATCCACTATCTTTTAAGGCTGTTTCATAGTCTTTCTTAGCTTTCACTGGAAGAATTGTTAGAAAGCCTGTACTTTTAGTGTTTTTCCAATGATTTATTCTTAACTTTTTTCTTTGCTCTGAATTCTTTCCAGTATTATTTTATCTATTTCATTTAGCTCACTTTTGGTAGGGTTTATGAGTCTGAATCTTGGGGTTTTTTGGGGTTTTTTTATAAGCGTTTCATCCCGAGCAAGTCATGTCACTGCCACTACTGCGCAGGGGGCTACATAGAGTGGAGAAAGGATGATTAAATATAGGAAATGTCAGAGGGTGGGTGATAGGCGGGTAAGGATACCGAGAATGAGGGTTGGGTAGATGAGAGTGTTCTGAGAATAATTGGGAGTTAGTGTGATAGGAGGTGTCTATTGACCCTAAATTTAAACACCTGGAGATTGTAGCTGTTGGGAAAGCAGACTTGTGGAAGGGAGTTCCACAGGCGGGAAGTGCGAGAAAAGAAGCTGTTGGAGTAGAATTTACGGTTACATCTTATTTGTTTAACTGTAAAAGGGTGGGACCTAGTTGCTAATCTAGTATCTCGTGTAAATTCGTGCTTAGGCGGCACCAGTGATCTAAGCTCATCGGAGCAGAAGCCATGAAAGTACTTGTTTTAGAAGAGGCACAGGGAAGCCACATCATGCCGGTGAGAGAGTGGTTGCAGCCGGTCTGCCAAGTCAGTATCAACCACGTTACAGATCCTCCTTTGTATTTTGTCAAGAAGCCCAAGGAGAGCAGCAGGGGCACCCGACCAGATATGGCAGCAATATTCAATACATGGGCAGATGGTAGATTTGTATATGTGCAGAATAGATTCAGGTGGGAAAAACTTTCGGGCCCTGCACAGAGAACTGACTTTCATAGCAGCAGATTTGGCAATGGATTCAATATAGTCATTCCATTTGAGGTCCGCCGAAAGTGTAAGGCCAAGGAGGCGTAGTATTTTACTCTCTGTGGGGGCTAGCCTGTCCCATCTGAAATTGTGATCTTTTGATGTGATAACTGCTTATGCTGTAGCAGTACAATTTATTCAATTGTCTAGGTCTAAATTTTGATTGTTTTAGTTTCCTTAATATTGTGTTCAGTTGTTTTTAGTGTTTTTTTGTATGCTTTAGTTATGTTGTCCTTAAGTAATTTATTGTGTTTTGTGGGTATAGTTCAGATAAATTTATAGTTTTGTCTTCTGCAATAAATACATTAGTTAAGTTGTTTATTTTAGTTACACATCTTTTTTTTTTTGAAGGCATCTAATTGTTTATAAAATTTAATGTTTTTTACTAAGTTAGTCAAGTCTTTCTCAAAGATGTCTAGTTCATTGTGTTGCAGGGAACTCTTTTTGTTTTAAATCCGTATTTTTCCTTTGTGTAGTATTTGTGTTAAGTTCTAGGTTTAAAAGGAAATGCACTTTCCATCTCATTCTTTTTATGAAGCTTTCTATTTTTTCTATTAATTTTAGTTTGTATGGGGTGGGTATGTTTTTAAATGAGTGGTCAAGGCTGAACTTTTATATGCCCATAATAGGTTATAAATGTAACGAAAATGCTCTACTTTTTATAAGGAACTAAATATGAAAATAAAAATAAATTAATCCAAACAAATAAATAAGAAAATAAAATAGATAAATAATAAAACATTAACAAACAAGACACTTACAGATAAACACAAGAAAATGCAGTAATAAGAACCAACAATAAAATAGCCAATTAATAAGTAAGTTAACTAACAATACTATAAATAATCAAAAAAACTGCATTTGAATCCAGTATTTTTCCCACTTAATAGTCCCAAGAATAATCTGAAACCATTAATGGCCACCAAAATAACTATTAGAATAATACAACAGATACCTACAATGCATCACTGACTTGTATATATAAATAGGGTTTAAGCCAATGGCAATTTTACTGAGTAAATGTACTGTTTAGTATTTTGAGATATTTTTGTTTAATTTTGGTAAATATATCTGTTAAAATGAGATGTCAAGGTTTTTTCATTTATGCGTAATTTAAATGAGAATCTATCTATGTCACCTGGTATATATATATATATATATATAGTTAGTATCTTGGTATTTTGGTAAATATATCTGTTAAAATGAGATGTCAATGTCTTTTCATTTATGTGCAATTTAAATGAGAATCTATCTATATCACCTGGTTTATTTATTATATATATATATATATATATATATAGTTAGTATCTTATTATTTTTAGGTGAAATACATCTGTTAAAATGGAAATGAAGTGTCAATGTTTTTTCATTTATGTGTAATTTAAATGAGAATCTATCTATGTCACTTGGTATGTATATATATATATATATATATAGTTAGTATCACTCTAAGCAAGGTAAAGCCACCAAAACACAAAGGCTTGAAAAGTATGGAGGATTAGTAACAGAAAGATTAATAGTGAGCAGAAAGAGAAAAGAGTAATTAGGAAGACAGTAGATAGCGATTAACATTGCATTTCAATTTTTGTAGATAGAAGTTGGATGGAAAACATGAAGCTGGAAGATAGTTCTACAGGCAAGAAGTGATGGAAAAGAAACTGTTAGCATAGAACTTATGGCTACATCTGGGCAGGTCAACTATAAGTTGATGAAATCTCGACGCCAGTCTAGTATTGTGCTTAAATTGATAGAATCTAAGTACAGGAGAGAAGAGATCATCCAAACTATTACCATGAAAGTATTTATAAAAAAGAAACAGAGATAACCTTACAGCCATTGGTAAATAATGGAAACTGAAAAAAAACGACTTTTATATTATATATATATAGCGTGTTTCAAAATAGATGCTATAACTTCAGGACTGTGTTCCCTATATATATATATATATATATATATATATATATATTATTATTCATTCATAAATTATAACATGGATATGTTACAATATCACTACAAAAGTAGCCATTTTGTTTTGACACCTCTGTGTTTTTTATATATATATATATATATATATATATGTTTATAGCTACAAAATTTGCATACTATTTTAAAAACAAGGAATTTATTGACAGTCTCTAAGGCCCTTTTCATCCAATATCTCATCAGAAGAAAAAAATCGTTGGAAAACTAGATTAAATGAAATGAACAGTGATAACAAAAATGAAGAGCAAAAAAGGAGGGAAAAACAATAAAATAAATATACATATAAATATATATTCTTTGAATTCTTTTAATAAAATATTCCCCATCAAATTCAGAGACTTTACAAAATCCTTCTGCCAGATGAGAGAAAATTTCCATAATGCTATAAAGGCTGATTCTTTAAATGATTATATATATAGTGTATCGAGGCAGCAGATAATTTTCTAAACATATACTGTTAAATATAACAGACAATGAATGTCTATTATGTTTAATCATGAGCTGTTCTAAACATTGTATTTTGTTTCAGGTGAAGATAAAGACAAAAATTGTCCAACATTTGGATATTTTTTATTATGCTGGTTCTAAGCTTTCAGCTCACATGAACCATCCACAAAGGGGTTACAGAGATATTAACATAAAAACATCCACCATCAAAGATGATATTATCTTGTGTTGACATAGAACATTGTTATGCAACGATAACAGGCACCAAATAGCAGACGCAGGTCATAAATTTCTAATGGGGTTCTATGACGTCACACCATGTGAGAGACTGAAATGTTAACAGAACCATATGTCTAAATGCAATATAATATGTTGTGACTGGATTGAAATGTGATTTTATATATATATATATATATATATATATATATATATATATATATATATATAAATCAACTGTTATATATATATATATAGGGTGTTATTTAAAAAATAGATGCCATGAGTTTACAATTGTGTTCCCTATATCTAAATAATGAAAAACTCCTGAAAAAGATATGTCCAGAAACACTTGGTTTCTGAGTTATAGGCTTTTCAAACATGTGCTAACCAAACTACCTTTATCTCCTATTGCTGGCACCTAACTTGCTATGCAGCAGGCTAGACAACCAGTCAGATTGCTTTTATGCCCCCAACCAAACAGGACTTCCCTCTTGTTTCTTGCGTGTGAAGTGTTGCTGAACAACTGTTATTGGTACATATTGATTGGACATGTACTCAAGTCAGGAGAGGACAGATATGCACTTTGTGCATGGTTTGGCGAATGATAATGCTGTACAAGCTCATCATCTCTACCAGGAATGGTTCCCATATTGACAATGTCTTGATAGGAAAATATTTGCGAATGTCTAGAGAGTATTGCAAGAACAACAGTTGTACCCATATCATCTACATGTACAGATGTTATCAACAGGAGATTACCTTGCATGAGTTGTGTTCTGTCAATGGCTCTTACAGCAATACCATTATATCTTCATTGCATATTATGCAATTTTCTATGATTAGTTTGTGCTTTGTTACCTTAAAGGGTCACTCTGCCATAAACAATTGCTCCAGATATTATTTTTTATTCTCTCTACTATTCTGCTTAATATTGGGTTTTGCTTTGTTACTATTTTGAGTCTATTTAGAGGAAGTATGTTCATTTCCATCCAGTGTATTACTTTATGATCAGTATTTTCTTGTTCTGTTTAATTCTTGAACTGCAATCTTGATAAGGTGTCTATGTGAGCAATAGTTTTCTATTTTATGTATAATGTGTCAAAATTGAATGCCATGGTTTTTATTGCCCATCTTAAAATCCTTGACGATGTGACTTTTAGCAATTCTTTTCTCACGTTAAATATGAATTCTAATGGTTTGTGGTTCGATTTTCATAAGAATTTTTTCTTATCAAAAAGTTTTGTGCCCTTTCCATGCTCTATACAATTACTAGCACTTTTCTAATATTCAAGCAGTTAATTTCTGCTGGCATTGACAACTGATATATACATGGCTGGGTGTTCTTCTTGTGATAAAACATCAGTAATTGCCTTTTCACTTGCATCAGTGGTTACTGTTATTTCTTTGTGTGGATCAAAGACTTTTATTGTTGGTTTGCTCCGCAGAATATTCTGTAGTGTTTCAAAAGCAATATTTTGCTTTTTTCTGTTCAGTTATACTGAGCAAGACGCAGAATCAGGCTAGAGATAGGACAAGAACAGTGTGGGTTTGTCAAAGATACTGGGACAAGAAACGCCATATTTATGATTAGGATGTTCTCTGAAAGGGCAATACAAATGAAGAAGGACTTATACCTGTTGATTATTGATTATGGGAAAGCATTCAACAAAATACACCACAAAGAATTGATGGAGATGCTCAGCAGCCTCGACATATTTGGGAAAGACATTAGGGTAATTAGGAATCTCTGACGGCAGCAAACTGCCTGCACACAAACAGGTAACAAATTCAGCAGATATACAAAGATAGAAAGGGGCATAAGACAGGGATGTGTATTTTCACCGGATCTATTTAACTTATACAATGAGAATATTTTGCGGACCCTAGATGTTATACCAGGATTTGTCATCAGAGTCCACAATCTGAACAACATAAGATATGCAGACAACACAGTATTGATTGCAGGCATGGAAAGGAAACTGCAGGACCTCCTGCAGAAGATACCTGAAGAGAGTGACAAGAAAGAACTACAAATGAACTGCAAGAAAACCAAATGCATGGTCATCAGCAAAAAGAGCAGCCCAAAGTGCCAAATACAGGTGGGGGATGTTAAAATCAAGCAGGTACGAAAATTTAAATATCTGGGAAGTGTTCTAACTGAAGACAGAAAGTGCAAGAGAGAGATCCAAAGACAAATTGACTTGGCAAAGTACATGTTCCAGAAGCTGAGTATAGTATTAAGACACAGGAAACTTTCACTAGAAACAAAGAGAATACTGGATTGCTATGTGATATCAGTTCTTCAATATGGCAGTGAATGTTGGACAATATCAACAAAGATGATGGGAAAACTTGAAGCAGCTGAAATGTGTTTCTACAGAAGGATGCTGCAGATATCATGGACCGAGCATATGAGCAAATAACGAGGTGTTGGAAAGAATGGAAATGAAAAGGAAATTAATATTGAGCATCAGGAAGAGACAACTGAAGTTCCTGGGACATGTCATGAAGAAAGGAGGGCTTGGAGAGCCTGATAATAACAGGCCAGATAGAGGGAAAAAGAGACAGAGGAAAGCAGTGGATGGCTTGAGCAGGTGGATGACAGAACGGGGGGCTGTGAGATGTTACAGGAGAAAGCATGCTAAAAGTCAACAGGGATAGGAAAACATGGAAGGCCATGATCACCTATGTCCTGAAAGGACAAGGCACATAGAAGAAGAAGAAGAAGTCAAATTCATTTTTTCTTTTACATAATTTTGAAAATGGCTCTATTATATCTTGGTAGGTATTTACTATAAAAATTCATCAGCTCCAAAAAGGATTCTAATTCCTTTTTATTTGTTGGATCAGTTATTTCTGTCATTTTCTTTGTTAGTATATCATCGGGTGATATGCCTTTTTTTGATATTTGATATGCTAAATATGATACAGTCAAAATTATATTTATCTTTGTTTATGATCAAACCTGCCTTTTTTAATCTCACTAAAATTTGTTCTGTTTTATATTTTAATTTTTTTAGTTCTTGCCCCTACACTTCTATTGTTCTGGTATATTATGATATTTTTTATTTTTTACTAATAAAACTCTTTCAATTGCTTTTCAAAAAATATGGCTGGAAGTTTATCTCAAATGGCAGACAAGTCCATCTAAGTCTACAGTGGTGATTATCATTATTATTTCCTTTAATTTCTTGTCAATTTCTATTTGATTGTATGCTGACTTGAGATCAATTTTTGCAAAGTACTCTATTTTTGATGTGCATTGTGGTGCAGTGAATATTGACTCAGAACGAGAAATTGGGAAGCTGAATTTGAATTCAGTTGAATTCATTGCATTCACTTACACACAAATATCCTTGGGAAAGGTATTAATCCACCTCTTCCCTCCAGTTATGGGTTAAATAACAGGACAGATTGGGTTCTATAGTCTTGGTTGGCAACCAGCTTACTGCAGAAAGTAATGGCAACCTACTGTGGGAAAATGTTCTGCCCAGTCAGTCATGTCTCTTTCGAAACATGATCACCCAAGTGTGTATCACATATGGCATTTAACTGACTGACTGACTCCATTTTTGCTAACTTGTTGTTCACAGTTTCAATATTTGGCAAAGAAAACAAGTTTGAACATATCTAGTGATTTACCCCTATCTTGTAATCACCACATATCCTTAAATTTCTGTCAGGTTTCTTTGCTACTATCGGTGACACCCAATTACTACCACCTTAAATTACTCTTTCTAGTATGCCTTGTTGTATCATTTTATTTTGTTTTGTTTTGTTTAAAGGTAGGATATGAATTAGAATTTTTCTTGACTCTATATAATTTATCTCTGATAATCCCTGATCTTTTTTGCATGCTACAACTGTAATGGGAATTATTTCAAAATGCTTGTCGATTTCAAAATTGCCTTGAAATGTACCTATTGTTTTTATGGTCATTCCATCAAAATGATTTAATTGTACAGTGCTTTTTTTTTTTAAATTTAAGTCATGCTAATTTTATCCAGAAATTTTTTGGTGTCAACGTAACTTCACTGCCTTTATCAACTTGCATGTTAAATACTTGGCCATTTATCCTTATTTTTTCTTTACCTCTTCTCTGTATATTCATTGTAAATATTACAGGTTCTTCTTTGGAGGAGGAAGTTTTCAGGTTTTCACATTTTCTATTTGTTTTTCATATTTGCATAAATGACCCCTTTTTTTGCAATTTTTTTCTTATGTTCTAAAAATTACTTTTTTTTTTGCATATGTTCTAAAAATGACCCCTTTGAGTATATATTTCCTGTGCTCCCAATTTTTCAAATTTACTATAATTGGCTCGTTCTTTCAATCTATGTAAGTATTGTATAATGGACTCATTTGGTACTTGTCTTGTTTCTAAAAACTTGGTTCTTTCAGTGATTACCATTTTTTTTGATCTGATGTCCTTTTTTATAGTTTTCACAAGTTCTTCAAATGTCATTTCTTCTAATTTGCCTGGGTAACACATTGTCAAAATTTTCTTTACAGCTTTGCACACAACTGGAGCAAGAAATAAGTCAGTACTCTCTTTTTCTTCCCTGTTGGTCTTTGCATCTCTTAATTTTTTTATTCTTGTAAATGCAGCAAAAGTTCTTAAGCATGTTTCTATGTGTTCTGGGTCATCCAGCAATTTTAAGGATCCTATCAGTGAAGCCATTGTTATGGTTCACATTTCTTTGTGTGTAGTGGTAGTTGTAGCACAGCTCTCCATGTTTTTTGTGATGACAGAGTTTTCTCTTTTTTACCTCTCCAATTATTTCGTATTTATACTTGTCTATTAATTTGTATATAATACTAAAAGGTTTATATTCTAATTTATTTTTATGGCCATTTTCATTTAAAGCCCTTTGATAATCTTTTTTTCTTTCATCGAATATTGTTTTGTGAAAGGAATTTTTTAGATAAACTGTGTTCATTTGATTATGTTAGCAGGATGGTTAGATCCAGTGTTTGCATACCTCAAATTTGTGTTTGATTTTATATATGAGGAGACACTACCAGTTTGCAGATTAAATTCTACATTTAAATATTGAACAACTTTTTATTCATTTCAACCTCTATTTCAAAAGCAAGGCTCTTGAAGAGTTTGAAAAGCATTTTTCTTATCTTGTCATTTGCTTTTCTATTGTCTGACACTATTGTTAACCCATTATCTCTATATAATCTGTGGTTGTCTATGTAGAATATTTCATTGATCTTATTTAGAATATACAGGTCTATTAGTTCAGAGTATTCGGCTCTGTCAAACAAACCATGTGGTTCATCAAATGTGTCCTTTTCTTTATTTTTTTAATCCATGCTTCACCATTGTGGAATAGTATGGATTTACAGCAATGTAAAATTATGTTTATATGTTCTGATGGTATATTTATGAACTGCTTAGCAAAATTCAAAGCTTCCATCAACCCTTTTTTCAGATATTGATGGGTAAAAGTTTTTGATGTCATTTTTTATGAAAGTATTTTTTTCTTTATTTTTCTAATTTTCTGGAACGAAGAAATGCACTCACTTGTGTCATTCCATTGATTGGTTTGTGTAGCAATTCTTAATAAATTACATATATTTTTTAGGATTTCTTGGCTTATTTTTACTTAATTCAGATTTTATTGGGTTGATAAGTTGGTAAGAGGGGGTATTGGGAAAATTATCTTTATTGTCTTTTATTGTCAGAAATACTTGTTTACTGGTTCATATTTGGACCCTGTCACTTATAACCCATTTATCTGTGATGTTTTTCACCTTGTCATTTCAACATAGAAGTCTGGTGCTTTTTTGAAACATTTGATGAATTCTTCATTTATTTTTCCTCATAATTCTTCAGGCTTATTGTATAAAATTTTACTTGATTTTTTGCCTTTAATAAGGATATTTTGTGTTATTTTTAATTCTTCTTAATTTAGTAATTAATAGTTTTTGGAAATCGCTATTTATCCTTTTACATTTGATTTTATTTATTAGACAAATCCTATCCTTTTCAAATTTAGCTAGTTATTCAATACCAGGTGGGCAACTCTTGGTTTTAAATATAAATTTTAAATTTTCCTTTTTTTCCTTGTTCTCTATATGTTTTTGTAAGAAGAATAGTGCTTTCCATATCATTCAGGTAAGGAAATGTTCAATTTTGTGTAGTAAGTTTAGAATGTATTCATACATGTTAGAAATAAAGATGTTTTTTAGTGAATATGATATTTTAAATTCTTGTGGATTTTCAATTGTTGTCATGCAATTTAGGAAAGCTTGTATTACATTTTGAAATCATTATAAAATACACTGATGATAAAAGTGCTCAATTGTAAAACAAGAGGAAATTAGTAAGTATTAAACAGTTATTGGTCAGAATTAAATTAGACTAGTATATAGTTGTATTAAAATGTCCTCAATACATATATAATGCAGAGTTTTAAATATTTTCATTTGAAAGTCAGTTGATAACGCAATCTTATATCATTAATGAAAAATATAAATGCAGAGACAAAAAACACATGCCCACTTAACTAAGTTTGTAAAACAGAAGGAGTTATTTACAAAGCAAAACTACAGGATACAGATAGCCTGAAAAAATATATCAAGGATGTACTGAAGGAAATCTTAAAAATCATTGATATAATCACAAACCTACATTCAAGCTAGAAAGGCATAAAAATTGTACCAAACTAGCCAATCACATGTGGAAATTAAAAATAAAACAGTAAAACTCTAATATAACATGGAGCATGTTAAAAAAGGTCAGACCTTACATGGTGATGTCTGCAGATTGTGCCAAAAAGAGAAGTTAGCCATAATATTATTTTCAGAATTAGAAAGGTTATGAAATAGAAGGTATGCAGTAATGTTTGGATGTAAACACATCAGAAAATATATTTTAGAATCATATAAATCAGGATGAAAGTCTTTACAATTCTTGACAATCTCCTCCATTATTTTAAAATTTCAGCTGTGCAACTGAAAAGTTGAAACCAATGTTGCGCAATCGACTGACTTTTGAATAAAATATATATATATATTTTTGAAGGTACAAACTTGATAATAGATATGAAAGTGTAAAGCTGATTACTATTAGACATGTTAAAAACAAAGCAAACAGTTTTGCCCCTGCTCTTCAGGTCTCATCAAGAGATTAACTTAAAATAAATCATGGAATGAATGAAGGGAAGGGAAAAGAGAAGAAAAACAATATATATAATGTAAAAAGGAAAAGAAATGTTAGAGGTTAATGATAGCAAGTCCCAGCAAACATTCACACTGTTTACAGAGAGAAGATATACAGGACCCGATATACAAAGCCTCTAGCACTCTTAAATGAAATATAGAGTGTGACCAGTCAACAACCATGAACCAGTCAACACTAAACTCAGCAGCATACTTTCTATTATTTAAAAGTTGCTCACATATGGAGGAACCATAGGTATTTGGGACAGTTTCATTAGAAGCCAAGATATGGTTCCTGATCTTACTTGGAATGTGTTGTTTAATCCTTATATCTAGACATTGAGTAGTTCTCCTTATGTAGTTGGCACTGCAACCACAATTATATTGATAAATCACAGAATTTACTTGATGGAAGGGGAGAAGTTTCTTGCGACTAGAACAGAAAATATGCCAAGTATGAAACACTACTCAAACCTCAGCTGAGAAATAACAAGCATGAACACTAGATAAAATATGTTTCGTTAAGCTTCTACAGTCAGTTCCAACCCAATCCAGAGAAATCTCAGATAAACAAAGCATTTTTTAACAATAATCAGTTTGACCTTTTCTGAACTCAGCAATCTTGTCACAGATAATGGAATGAACATATTGGGTGAATATTTTTGAAGGTACAAAACTTGATAATAGATATGAAAGTGTAAAGCTGAATATTATTAGGCATGTTACACATTTAAGTACATTTTATATAAAGGATTCACTTTCCTTTGTTGATCATATCCAAAATTGTTCTTCTTCTAGGCAAGTTCATGTGTTCCTTTGATATGTGCTCTTTGTTTACTTGTGTCCCTTTATTGGAGACAATCAATATTTGCGGTGATTTACTTTATTGCAGTTCCTCGTCTCCCCCGGTATTCCTGAATCGGTATTTGTTGAATTGATGAAATTTGCCACATCATCTGTTGAATTTAGTTTTGATAATATCATGTATCAACAGATTAATGGGGTTGCTATGGGTTCTCCTTTGGGTCTAGCACTGGTTAATATTTTTGTGGGTTTTCATGAAGAGAAAATATGTTATAGTACACTTTGTCCTCAACTGTATTGTTGATACGTTGACAATACTTTCTGTTTATTTAATAATGAAGTTGAGGCTGATCAGTTTTTGTCTTTCCTTAATTGTCTTCATCCAGCTCTGAGGTTTATAATGGAGAAAGAGTCTAATTCTCAACTGGCTTTTTTGGATGTCCTGGTACATTGGACACCAACAACTTTTCTCACCTCAGTATATAGGAAACCTACATTTATGGGGTTATATACGCATTGGGATTCCTTTTGTCTGAGGAAGTGTAAAATAAAACTTATTAAAACCCTAATTCATAGAGCGTTAATAATCTGTTCAGAGGCTTTTGTGGATGATAAAATTAATTTTGCTGTGGAAACCTTATGCAATGTTGGGTATCCTCCCAATACTGTTCATTCCATTATCCACAACAAAATTGTTGAATTCAGAAAGGTCAAACAGATTATTGTTAAAAAATGCCCTGCTTATTTGAGATGTCCCTGGATTAGAGCTGACTGTGGAAGCTTAACGAAACATATTTTATCTAGTGTTCATGCTTGTTATTTCTCAGCTGAGGTTTGAGTAGTGTTTCATACTTGGCATATTTTCTGTTCTAGTCGCAAGAAACTTCTCCCCTTCCATCAAGTAAATTCTGTGATTTATCAATATAATTGTGGTTGCAGTGCCAACTACATAAGGAGAACTACTCAATGTCTAGATATAAGGATTAAACAACACATTCCAAGTAAGATCAGGAACCATATCTTGGCTTCTAATGAAACTGTCCCAAATACCTATGGTTCCTCCATATGTGAGCAACTTTTAAATAATAGAAAGTATGCTGCTGAGTTTAGTGTTGACTGGTTCATGGTTGTTGACTGGTCACACTCTATATTTCATTTAAGAGTGCTAGAGGCTTTGTATATCGGGTCCTGTATATCTTCTCTCTGTAAACAGTGTGAATGTTTGCTGGGACTTGCTATCATTAACCTCTAACATTTCTTTTCCTTTTTACATTATATATATTGTTTTTCTTCTCTTTTCCCTTCCCTTCATTCATTCCATGATTTATTTTAAGTTAATTTCTTGATGAGACCTGAAGAGCAGGGGCAAAACTGTTTGCTTTGTTTTTAACATGTCTAATAGTATTCAGCTTTACACTTTCATAGCTATATATATATATATATGCAAGTTTCATTAAAGATATTAGACAAGGTATTTTGATTAAGTATTTTGTAACTTTTATGTAATTTCTTTTTGGCTGCCAGGTCATGTAACTTAAAAATTGTATATGCAGCCATGCCGAAAATTAAAGTAAATCAGTGCAATGAAAATTTATTAACTGCAACATATGATTAGTAGTTAGGATGATACATTCATCATTGCCATTTGTTTTCAAAAAATGGAAATTACTCATGACACAACATAATACTTCTAGATATTGATTTAGCTTTCCCATGTTGTTCTATTTATTTATCAAAAGTCATTTTTTTAGTCTGTTAATTTATACCTGTTTATTTATTTATCTATATCAGTTTATTAATAGAATGAGCATCCTTCATTTTCAGTGTACTTAGTTCTACTTGATCTTCCTTTCATTACATAATAGATAGCCAACATAATCAGACTATGAAAAAAATCATTAAAAATCATTTACATCAGTTTGGTTATCTTAGTCACTTTAATGTGTAGCTTCCACATATAGTGGAATTATATTGGGTATTTTTGTTGTTGTTGTTGTTGCATGTGGGTTTGCTGTTTCATTCTATGTTCAATAACAGAGTAGATAATTTCCAAGTACTTTTTGTATTTGAATAAGGTATAGTGGTTGCTAATGCTGTAATAAAGTGTGATACAGTGTTGGATGCATGTGATTCTAAGAATGAAATGGATTGATTCTTCTTGCGTTATACATCAATAATAATTATTTAGCTACTGAACAAGAAAAGATGCATTCATTATCAAAGAAGTAAAGAAATTCAGACTAATAACAAGAACCAAAATTCTTTATATACAACCTGCATAAGCTTAGAAAATAGTAATGTACATTACTTGTTCAGTATTGAAAGTTATTTATCAGCAAAAAGAGGTTTTTAGCTTACTGAGATATTATTCATATTAAAAATGTATATATGCACATTAAACCTTTTTGAAGTCAGTTGTATTTTGAATGATGAAAGTGTAAAGATGTGTGAATTGCATATTGAGTGATAAGGACGTTAAAATAGAAGGTAGCCGTGTGTCCTGGTCACAAGCTTTGAATCAATTACAGAGTTCTTTTTAATAGCATTTGTTGTGGCAAAGGATGACATTGCTGCATGTGAAAAGTCAGTCTTGGCATTTATTTTGTGAGCTGACTAACAATATGTTCATCCAGTCAAGATGGTACACTCTTATGCATTGACTTGTTGTTACTGAGTCATTGTTATTGGAATTAACTATGTGGAAAAAATATGGTTTGGTACATATGATCTGGGCCAGATGTATGCCAATGACCAAATAGCCTGGTAGAGTTTCAGTGCCTGACTGATGAAGAATTAAGTTCATTGAAAAGGTTACATGTTGCATAGCAAGTGTTGCACAGTTCGAAATTACAATCACTTGAAAAAGGCCAGAGCGTACAATGGCAGAAATGTCATGAATATGGCAACAAAAATGAGGACAACAGTCCAAACAATGTAGATAGTATAAATAATCACAATACCTCATCTCAGAAATATAGACTAATATTCAACATGTTGCTTTAAAACAGTCTATTGATTACTCAGATTCAGTTAAGAAAACTACAAAAACTACATATTAAAAGTATTTAAATATTCCATTTTTTTAAACAAATTATATCAAATGATGTAAAGTAGATACATTTCAACAGCAAAAAAGATGATGAGGCAACAAAATGTTTCACCACTCTCCTTACCAAAGATCATCTTTACCCTGACATGTTGATGCTTAGTACAAGGTGCGATGGGTAAATTGTCGCCACTTTATATTTTAATTTTGCATTTTGTTGACTGCACTGTATAGTAGAGTCCGTTAGGCAACATCTGTGAGAAAAAATACACCATTACATAATTCACTCTGACATTAATTTGGAAACTGCATTTGTGCTGAAAGCTCCAATACAAACATTTCTGAGTGTTTAGGTGCCAATTTGAGGACAGTGCAGAGGATTCATAAAAAGTTGGAGGAGTCTAATGGTGACTATGAAAGTACAGCAGCTTGGAAAACTCATTTTGATAAGAAAAGAACCTCCCAAATTTGTTAGTGAGTATAATAAATAGGTAGTACCCAACAACTTCTTTACCTTCCTTTATTTTACTAAACACATTGTGACAGCCTTCAAAACCTAACCATAATCCTAATATACACAATGCTTCAAGCAAATTACAAAACTTTCCTCTCCCTACACCTGAGCCAAGATGAATTTGCAACCATCAGGAAACTATTTAAAATGTCTGAGAAATGTGCAAAGATAGAACACCAAATCAACTTCCTAAAACAATGTCTCAAAAGCAACACAGTGACTAACACCATCGGGTGTGTCCATTTCCCGGCATGCCTCAAATTACCAAGCCACAAACAATCGCTGGACTGCTTGCATGAGTTCTGCATAATCTTTCATCTTAATAATAACATCAACATTTTGACCATGAAACTTTACTTTCAGTAAGTTTGTGGCCTTCTTCATTACACCATGCTGTTTGTTAGAAAAGATTATATAAAAAAAAAATTTAAAAAAAAAAATAATTACAAAAATACTTTGGTGATCACAAAAGGGAGAGAAAAAAATAAAATAAAATAAAATGAAATAAATAAAACAAAATAATTAAAAAACATAAGCACACACACATGACCCTCTAGTCATAAAATGCCCTCTTCCACTTTGGCAAAAGTCAAACTAACGGTCAGGTCAACACATACTTAGATAAACCACAAATTAAAGCAGACTGATACCATCAGACCATAAAAAAGATCCCAAATATCAATCACATACATATATACCATAAACACACACACTCATTACAATTAATGACAGCAGCAGAAGCAACCAGGAATGACCATTCCTTGAAAGGCAGGACTCCCTTCCACCATTCTGAAGATGAGATTTTAATCTTGAAATATTAATGTATAATAAATAGGTAATATCCAACAACTTCTTTACCTTCCTTTATTTTACTAAATGCATTGTGACAGCCTTCAAAACCTAACCATAATCTTAACAATATATTTTTAGATAATTATCTGCTGCCTCAATATAGTGTGTGTGTGTGTGTGTGTGTGTCTGTGTGTGTAAAGATACTCAAAATAAATATTCTTAATAACTGCAAAAAGTTCATCATGCAAAAAAAATGTTTTAAACTGCCATTTTCCTATTATGACATGGATCAAAAAACAATGCACATGATTGATTTAAAATCTCTGACCAGTTTTGCATGCTTAAACTTGACTCATTATTTGATTTTATCATGAGTCAAATGTTAATACCAAGGCAAATCAATTTTTAATTTGACTTTCTACAAGGCAAATAATTAAAAAAACATCTGAGAAAAAATATATTGTTTTCTTAACAGCCAAATCCAACAGTTGGCAAGTCACCAAAATAATAAATGGTTTCTTGTCCTATAGAAATTAAATAAATCATATTGCTAGTCAATCAATTAATAAAAAAAACCTTTTTTTAAATAGATATTTTCAATAAATTGTGTATGTAAAGAATTAATACTTTTGTCAAGTTAAAATGCTTGCACTAAAATGTCAATGCAGTAATGTTAAATGGATGAATTTGTTAAGGTCATTTCTGTTAATTGCCACTTTTTTGCATGTAATCAATCTCAGTTTTCTTATCTAGAAATTATATCACAAAATGTCAGAGACTGAATATTAATTTAAAAACAAGTAAGTTTAGAATAATGTTTTCATCAACTTGGTTTACTATGTTAAAAACTATGAATTACAGGTATGGGCATCAAGATCTCATCAATTTACATTTGAGCATGCGAGATGTAACCGTAAATTTTATGCTAACAGTTTCTTTTTTTGCACTTGTTGATTGTGAAACACCATTACAGCTTCATGCATTCCAACCAACTTTAATCTTCAAAAATTTAAATACAATGTCAATCACTATTTACTGTTCTCCTGATTACTCGTTCCTTTTCCCTCTCATTATTAATGTTTCTGTTCCTAATTCTTGCACACCCTGTAACTCTTTATGTCTATACTGCCTTACATGCGGTAATAATAACTAAAAAAAAATTAAACAAATGTCTTCACCAAAATCATTTACCACTTAAGTTTTAAACTTTAAATAACAAATCTCATTAATGGTTAAATTCATCATAAAATAAATTGTTCATTCATTTCCTTTTTAAATGCTGCTGCTAATGCATTCACAGATTTAACAATTAACAGTTTTCAATATTTTCTCTTTGTTTTAATGATATGAATACATAAAAAAAACAGCATCTATGTACACAATCATATCAAAACTTTAAAACATCATTTTAAGGAGGAGAATGAAAGGATGAAAAACGAGAAAAAAGTAAAAACAACAGCTTATAAATGTTTTAGTTATCTATCTTGTATAACTTGCCAGCAGTGATCATGGATGTTTAAATCATAGCTTCATTATTAGACTTGAGAAAATATCTATATGTATACAATCTCAAATTTTATTTTTAATAAGTTGTATTTATGGGAAATAAAACCTATTTCCAACACAATTATATACCAATACGCATAAAACTTTATTAAAACATATCCAAACTTTATTTTCTACCCAATAACAGACAATATTGCAAACATGCTAAAAAGATTCCTCAATACAACACTTATAATTTGTTTCTATCAGTTATTATATTAAGTCTCGCTTAGGCACTCGTTATGATGTCTGTAAGAAATGATCTGAAAACTGACTCCAATGAACTTTATTTAAGTTCCTTATTTAAGCATCTAGACTATTTCATTTAGTCACCAGAGGGTGTTATTTATTCCACAGCATCCACACTTTTGAGATTTCTTTTTTATTAATAAATATCTAATTTCATTTATTAGTGATCACCCCCTCCTCTTTCTGGTGAGTTCACCAACATACTTAACTTCGTATCTTCTACATTTAGGATCAACCTCCTGTTTTTCTGCATGTTTCCCTTTTTTGAAACTGTACTTGTACTTTCAGGGAATTTTTGGGGTGTAGGTATATCAAAGACATCATAAAGTACTTTCAAAGGCTTTTCCATTTTTTTTTCAGACCTTTCTTTGTAAAACCTTTTCTTTATCTGATTATAATGTCTTTTATGTTCCCATTTTTACTTTTACCATGTACATCATTTTTCCAATATGTAACATTATTATGCAGTTTTCCACATTTCTTTTCCATCTTTATGCAATCCAAAAAACACTTTCTTGCCAAATTTGAAAGATTTAGTGTCCTTTTTGTTATCTGATCTTTTTTGACCTGGTAACAACTTGTCAAATACTGATTTAATTTTTCTTGTGAACATTAAGCCTGCGACTGTTTATTGAGATTTGGCATTACATGATAAACTCTTAAGAAATTTTGTAGTGCTTCTTCATTCATTTTTTCATGACTTACCTTTTCCAAAGCTCTTTTAAATATACCCGCAAAATGTTCTGATTGTTTGTTTGACCATGGGTGATATAGTGGGGTAGTAATATGCTCAATCAAGAACATTTTACAAAAATCTTTGAATTCATGAGTAATGAATTGCATCCTGTTATCTGAGACTATGCTATCTTGAATGCCATATCTTACAAACAGTTCATATAAAAAAATGTCACCAAAGAAGTTGATTTTTGGCACTTACAAATTTCCAGTCATTTAGTAAAGCTATCCACTACCACAAGATAATGTGATCCATTTATTGGACTTCTAAAATCTATGTGCAGTCTTGACTACAGTGTATCTATCTTTGACGAAGGTTGTATTTTTGTAGTACATAATTTTGCTACCAGAGCACAACCTCTGTGGACTTTTACTACTTTTTCAATGTTTTGATTCATTTTGGTCCAGTATACACAGATTCTCATAAAATATTTCACTGATGAGTTTTCCAAATATCCACTATGAAAAGCATTTAATATTTGTTTTTGTAATATGATAGGTATTGCAACTCTTTGTGTGAATATCAGTACTCTGTCATATTGCAAGTAAGCAAGTTTGGATTGCATTGTTTCTTACTTTCTTTTAGTTGTTTTTCATTTTTGCAATAAACATGCCTTTTTCTGCTTTTTATTTTGTTTCTTCCAATGCCAGTATTTAAACCAAAATGAGTGTACCATTTTCAGTGTTTAAGCAAGTCAACAAAGAATTAGACAGGTTTGAAAAAATAGGTGTAATAGCAAAGGTTTAAATACTAGCATTGAACCTTTTTCAGTTGAAATATTACTTTGAATTTGAAACATTGACCCAACTCATTCAACAGAACATCTGGAAAACATTTCTTCAATTCTTCTTTTAAATTTTCACTGTTTTTTAAAATTAGTTGCTTGTCCACATAAGTTTTTGCAATAAACATTTATACACAAATCCCAAATAATTTCAATTTTAAGTGAATATTTGTTAATGGTGCAAGTCTTTTCTCAACTACAGCTTTTTTTGTTTAAAAGTCTTTTCTAAACTCTAGATTTTCTATATACTGACTACCCAAAGACTTTAACTCAACTAAATAGTATTTTTAATTACTTTTGACTCATGAATTCATGTTTGTAAATACAAATGATTTATTTCACAGGCATAACTGTTTTCTTTAGTTTTATTTTATTACTGTTTGGAATCTAGACATCTAGATTTTTAAGATAAAAATCTGGATAACTGAATTTCCTCCATATTTAGAATGCAAGAATTCTTCTAAACAAGTTCTGTTATATTCAGCTAAAAAGGTCTGCTTGTTTAATTTTTTATTGCATTTTTACAAATTTTCAAATATCATATTGTACATTAGAATAAAAATGGGGAATAAACTGTCTGAAGTTCATGTTTTGTTCTGTTTCTGTTCCAGTATTTTCAAATCTGTTGGTCATTATCAATAACTGGATGTTGGTAGGATGGTAAAAAAGATTCTGTTAGCTACATCCTGGTTCTTTTTGTTTCTTTTTTTTAATACTGGTATTCAAATTAAATCAAAGTGA
Organism: Ascarosepion bandense; assembly: GCA_037127315.1. Taxonomy (NCBI): domain Eukaryota; kingdom Metazoa; phylum Mollusca; class Cephalopoda; order Sepiida; family Sepiidae; genus Ascarosepion; species Ascarosepion bandense. The sequence goes on from JBBBDQ010000278.1 coordinate 1,748,433, forward strand.
CATCATATATGAAACGGTTACATTGGGTTTATAAAAAATTTCTATTAAAAAAAAGAAGAAAAATTTACAAATTTAGAGAAATATATGAATATCTTTCTATATCTGTGACAATTTGTGAAAGTTTGTCACAAAATTTGTGGTATTAAACCATATTTTAACTTATTCTGAAACTAAAAGATTTATTTTATTTGTGAATCTCAGTTTGTAAAACTTAATCATCATCTAAAAAGAAAACAAACCAGATACCCAGTTATACTTCTGAAAAATCTTACTTCTCAATTCTTGTTGGATGTATCAAGGTAAGTGAATATTTTGCTGATAATAATAATTTTTTATGAGCTTAACACAATTGTATTTAAAATTGTTATTGTGCTTAAGTGCTTAGTGAACAAAGGAAAATTTTGTATTATTATTTTTTGTCATTCAATAAATTTATGTAATTTTCAAATTTCACACTATTTTTTTATTTGTGTCATTGAATACTTGTAAAAGAAATGATAAGAAATTTGACATCATCTTTTCTTCTCTACTTTACAAATCCCTTTAAACTAGACAACACTGTACAAATGACTTGGTATGTTAACATAGTAACAATAATCATAACCCTGTGCTACCATTATATATTTATCATACCAATCAATATCACTATCAAGACTAAATGAAGGTATGTCAGTTAAAAACACTATTAAGAGACCCTATTGCTCACACAAACTAGTCGTATTACTATAAATACAACCAGTACAAAGGTACACCAACCTAAAACATTATAATTAAAATGTAATAACAACTAAATGCTTCTCACCAAAATGAAACCTGAAATAGAGAAAGTGCTATGAAAAAAATTAATGGTTTTTGAAAAATTAAATCAACTGTTGGACAAATCCTGAGTTTTTGGCATATTATTGAGGGCATCAGGGCAAATAATCTACAAGCCACCTTAATTTTTGTAGATTTCTCTAAAGCCTTAGATTCTGTACATAGGGGGGAAATAGAGAAGATTGTTCTGGCATATGACATCCCCACTCCCCAATACAGTAACTGCCATAATGATGCAATCAGAAAATACCAGATAAAGACACTAGCTTCTTTAAAGAAAGGGTCCTTCAGAGTGATATCACCCTTGACTAAGTATTAAAAACTCCACTTGATAAACATCATCATCTAGGTTTTACTTTATCCCCAAGACTCAAGTCAATATCCTGCAAAAAAGTTGACTGACATTGATGATGCAGATGACCGAGCTATCACTGCAGGCACTAAACTCTCTTACATCATTTAGAAAATGCTACTAACAATATTGAACTCTATGTCATTGCCTCTAAAACTGAATCCATAAGCTTCAGTTACAAAAATTCAATACAAATTGTCTTAGGGGAATCAATAAAATGTCAAATACTTTACATACCTAGGAGGCAAGCTAAATTCTACTGAAAAGGATATGTAAATTTGCATGGCTAAAGCCCTGGCCACCTTGAATAAAATGGATGTAATTTGGAAATCTGATCTACCAAACAACCTCAAACAGAGCTCCTTTCAAGCCACTGTAGAGTCAGTTTTAATGTATGGTACCAGTGCTTGGACAATAACTTAAATTCTTGGGTCTAAGCTTGATGGGACCTACACTTTGAGGCTTAGCATTTCTTGAAGATAACATCTAGCTAAATTATAGCTCTATAGATCCATCCTTGATATTTCTACTATCTTACATGAATACAGAATGTGCTTTGAAGAACACTGCTGGTGTGCAAAACAATAATTTGAGAGTGATCTACCACTCTGGCACAGGACAGGTTGGTTGTGTAGCAATCACCTACATTAACCAACTATATTATGACACAGGATGCCAGTTACAGAAAATTCTTTTTAAAAATTTGCATTTTTAATTTATATTAATTAATCATGCTTATCTTAAATATGGTGTTATACCTGGTATATTTCACAGTTTCAGTACTTGATACGTGGTGCATTGTTATGAATGATGTAATGGAGTGCTGACAGCAGCTTAGCACTTAAATATAACTCAACTAATTTGCATAGGATACTACACTTTCTCTGAATTGAAATGGTTGTATCCCTTTGTTTTTTCTTTGGCTATGTTTAACTACTCTTGATTTATATAGTTCTTGCTTTTGCTCCTCTCTTCTACTTGGTCTTTCTTCATCCTCTTCTTCATCAGTTTTTTCTCCTCCACTTATGTTCATTTTATGTTCATCCTCATCACTGTAGTTTTCTCTCTCGTCTTGCTCATGTTTCTGTTCTCTGCTCTGCCTCCTCATTGTAGTTACCTTACTCCTCCCAACTTTCGTCTTCCATTTCCACATTGTTTGACTATCCTTTTTCTAAATTGATCCGTATGAGCCAAAGCATCCTCTTCTCAATCAAAGCCGTATTATTGCCTCTCTGCAAAAGGAAGCTCGCTTCTTTGGGGTTTGCACTTTTGTCTTTCTTGTACCATATTCTCTCCCTTGTGGTGAAGGACATGGTAATAGGGACTCTAATCTGTCTATCCATGAGGATCAATAGGCTCAAATTCCTCTCTCCATGTGTAGTATCAAGCTAGTAAGGAGTAATTTAGCTAGAAATGTCTCAGTGCTTTCAGTGATGGGCAAGAATGCCTTCAATGTCATTTTAACTGTTTGTACCATCCACTCTGTGATTCCATTGGATTGAGAATGGAACAAAGGAGTTTTATATAGTGCACAGCCTATCTGCTTCAACCATATACACAAATTTTCATCCCAAAATTCAGGAGCATTATGTAACACTAACATTTACAGTACTCCATTCCTTGCAAATACATCTCTCAAAACCTGTTTGACTGTGGACACTCTTCAGTCTTTAATCTTAATTACTTCTGGTTAACCAGAGTATATATCCACCATTTTGAGAAGTGATCCTATGCTCCTGATGTGTGCATGATCCATATGTACTCTAAGCCATGGTTGAAGCTCTTTTTGCCTGAATCTTCTAATTTCATTACATTTTGGACATTTATTAATAAATTCTTCAATATCCTTTGCATAATCTGGCCACCATGCTTGTAATTTTAATCTGCATGTCACCGTGACACCACAAAATATATCATCATGTACCCCTCTCAATATGTCTGTCTTTAATGTCTGCAGATCTACTATCACTTCACCATTGCATATAATTCCATTTTCAATTAATAACTTATGCCATATCTCCTTAAATGGCTGCTCCACTTTTGAACAATGTTTCCACTTATTATTCCTTATTCTTTCAATTATTTTGTTCAATACTGGATCTTGCTTGGTTTCATTTTTTAACCTGTTGACTGAAAGTACGTTCATCTCTACCCATTAAATTAGTCTGTCTTCCTCAGTTCCATGTTCATCCTCTGTTCCTTTTACAAACTGTAATCTCGACAAAGCATTTAAATGAGGGATGTTATTTCTCTTAACATATACAATGTCAAAATCAAATGCCATGATTTTAATGGCCCAGCATAAAATTCTTGATGATATAACCTTTGACAACTCCTTCCTTAGGTTAAAAATAAACTCCAACAGCTTGTAGTCTGACCTTAGTAGAAATTTCTTACCTAGTAAAAAACTTTGTGACTTCTCCATACTCCAAACAATCACTAGAGCCTTGTTTTCAATGTTTGAGTAATTTATCTCTACCATTGTCAATCTCCTAGATAAATACATTATTGGATGATCTTCCTTTAATAGGATGGCAGCATTCACTTTCTTACTTGCATCTGTAGTCAACATTATCTCTTAGGTTCAGACACCCTTGTTATAGGTTTCTTTTACATAATAGCATTTAGTATCATAAAAGCATTATTTCATCTTTGTGTCTATTCAAACCCTGTGTTCATGTTATGCAACTCATGGTTTAATTAGTTCACTATATTTCAGGATGTATCTACTGTAAAAATTTATCAAACCTAAAAAGGATTTCAATTCTTTTTTATTGGTTGGAGTCACTACTTCCATAATCTTTTTTGTTAGCCTTTCATCAGGTGCTATACCAGTCACTGATATTTGGTAGCCCAAATATGCCAGGTTCTTGCAATCAAAGTTACATTTGTCTCTATTAATGGTTAATCCAGCCTTTTCAATTGCCATAATATTTAATCTGCTTTTTGTTTTAACTCTTGTTTAGTCATTGCTTCAACCCCTATATCATCTTGGTAAATAATCATGTTAGTTACCTTGCCTAACAATATTTCTTTGATTGCCATTTGAAATACATGACTGAAAGTTTTAATTCCAAATGGTAAGCAAGTCCACCTTAACAAACCTAAAGGAGTGTTGTTAGTGGCAACTTCTTTAAATTTTTCATCAATCTGAATTTGGTTATAGGCCGACCTCAAGTTAATTTTTGTAAAATATTTCATGTTTGCCAGTTCATGGTTTGCCATTTCTGTGTTTGATAATGAAAATGAGTCTGTATATATCTGATGATTTACTCCAACTTATGTCCACAAATTTTCATCAGCCTTTTTCATTGCTATAATAGAGGTTCAGTTATTATGTAACTTTTTCAAGAATGCCTTACTTGATCCTGCAGTTTAACTTGGCTCCCACTAAAGGCAGAATATGTAGACTGGTACTTTTCTGGTTTGAATGTATTTGAGGTGGTAATTTTCTTTTAATTGAATACTCACTTTGTATCCTTTTAGAAGTCCTAGTTTATTAATTTAGCTGTATCTACTTTCATGGTCCTTCTCACATGCTACTAAAATGATTTGTATAACCTTGAATTGAGTATTCATTTCAAATATGCCATAGAAAGTACCCAATGTCTTTATTGTTGTTCTATCAAATTGTTTTAACTTTAAACCACTTTTTTTAAACTTGGGTTGGCCTAGCTTGATCCAGAAATTTCTTGGAATTAGGGTTATCTTGCTACCCATGTCAACTTGCATGATAAATGTACAGCCATTTATTTTCATGTTCTCTCTATCATTCTTTTGTATATTTACTGCAAATATATGGGCTTCTTGCTGTTATTTGGTGGGGGGATATTACTTTCATTTTTTCTACATGTTTTTCACTTCTGCAAACAGTCTTAAAATGATTAATTTTTCACATTTAAGGCAACATTTCCCTAGTGCTGAACACCTGAATTTATTCTTTTCATGTTACATTCAACAATAACTGCACTTCACTTTGGCTTCGGTTATGTTCAAGCTGTATGACTCTAATACTTCTCTTAGCTGGTTAAAATTTCTGATTTGCTCTAGCTGCTGTAAATAGTCCATACTTAATTCTAAGTTCATGTGACCACCTTGCATGCATTCCAGTAATTTTCATTTATGCTGTGATTCATTAAGTCCTTCAATTTTTCATAATAGAATCAGCTTGTGTTCAATTGACATTCCTTGAGTCTCTACTTTCTCAAATTTGCAATGCTTTTCCTGTCCCTTGAGTATGCATATGTACTGCATAACAGATTCCTTCAGCCACTGCCTGGATTCTAAAAATTTCATCCTTTCAGCGATGACCAGTTTTCTTTTAAGCCTAATGTTTCTTATTATTATGCTAACAACTTCCTCAAAAGACATCTTTTTTAATTCCTGTGAGTACATCATTGTGAAGATTTTCTTTAACATCTTGCACCCCACAGAAGCCATAAACAGGTCTATTTTTTGGTTCTGTCCACCTCCCATTCTTGAGTCTTTGAGATTACGCACTCTTGCTGTAGCCACAAAGGCTTTTATCCAAATCTCTACATATTCAAGATTGTCCATGAGACTCAAGCATGCTATTGCAACCTCATTTGTTATGCCTCGTATATCTCGCAGTTTCCATACTCGATACATCATACACTATTATGCGTGACATAATGGAGTGCCGACAGCAGCTTAGCACTTAAATACAACTCAGCTAATTTGCAAAGGATATCACATATGAAAAATATAAATGAAAAATACTGAGATATAACATTTTTTCAAATCTCTTAATACAATTAAGTAAAAATCAGACAGTCCTGCTGATGTACATAAAAAGATGACAACATGTAGATAAACTGAAATGCATTTTTTATTAATGAAACAATTTGTGAAAATAATTTAATGTGGTCTTGTTTAAACTTCCACAAATTTACTGTAAAGCAAATGACCAACCATGCTTTGCCAGATGCAATAAAATTTGTATATCCAGAAATTTTACAAAGTTTTAAATCTTGTCCTTGAGAATTAAGTCATTGTGTAATTGATATATGTGTGTGTGCGTATATGGACAGGTTGTAAGCTAAAAAGATTACTGAATGAGAAATAACCAAAATGGAGATTGAAAAATGAAATAGTAATCTTTATAACATCAAAAAAATACAATACTTGCCAGCTGCATGAAGTAGATAACCATTGCTAGACAACAATATAACCTCCCTTCATAATAGTGTTCAATGTATTTATGAGGATTGGGACATACCCATTAATGTTCATAGGCACATACATAACAGTATTGCTTTAAAAAATGCAATTCTTTTGTAAAAGGGAATGAATAAAATGTAACTGAAGAAGAAATAAGTTATCTTTTTGTGAATAACTAAAAGTCCAATCAGTTGATTTCTATGAATATGCAGTAGCCAACATTTTGAGAGGCAAGAAATAAATTTCACTCTTTTCTTTTTATGTGCATCATTTATAAACATTTTACATGTAAACACATAACTTGGCATTTAAAAATAATTTTAATTTCAAAGTGTAGTAAGTTAAAAGGTATTAAAATTTAAATAACTAAATCATTACAGATGTTATAAAGTGGAAATTTAGTATCATCAAAACTTGATATAAGTTTTAAATCATATGTAAATTTTATGTTTTTATGGAAATTATCAGCTGATTAATTCTACTTAAAGTTGGTATCTTAGAATATCATGCTTTATTGATAATATTTGATAAAAATAAGTTCTTTTGTTTGAAGCTTTTCTGTTTTTTGGTTAACTTACAATAGATGTTTTTATCATATGTGTTGTGGGCTTCAACACTTTTGATGAGGTTTTATATGTCCCTCGTACATTTGACTTGCAAACAATTTGGTGGACTAGTGTAAATCCAAAAGGAAAGTAAGATATAGAATTTGACCAAAAAATATCAACTCATATATTGATAGGACATTTTACAAAAGGAAAATGAGAAATTAAATAAAAGGGGAAAACTTCAAAGCAACCTCCAGTGTTTGTAGTTGAATAATCACATTTTGCAGGAGAAAAAAGATGTATTCTTTTTGCTATAAAAAGTCACTGAGAAAAAGAATGATTTTTTCAAATCATGCACCGCTTGTAATTATTGTCAGGAGGTGGTAATTCAAAATCTCATCACCTGGGATTATCATCAGGAAGTCGTAATCAGACATATGTCATAATTTTAAAAAATTTATTTTATCAAATTATAATTTATATGGACTTACATAATTATCCATGATGCATATGATTCTTTAGAGAAAAGAATTTTATTAAAAAATTTCAAAATAATTTTTTTTTTCAAAACTACCATCTTTTGGTTGAATTTACAACTAGTTATTTTTCTGTTCTTATAATCCTGATTTTAATTATGTGTTATTTCATTGTTTGCCATTTCTAGATTTCATGACCATTTGTGAATGAATTTTTACATTAGTTTCTTAGTTTAATAAATATATACGATAACATTTTCATAATTAATAACCAAAAAAGTCTTCATTCATTTAAAAGTCACTTTAATATCCACCACTGAAAATTTGAATGCATACATGTTTTAATTAAAAATAAATTACACTAAAATAGCACTTTTCTGAAATGCCTACGTTTAATGCCAAGTCACTTTCTATTTATAGAATTTATATTATTATTATATACAAATACTATCACTAAGCTTAATTATTATTCCAATATCATCACAGATATGCCATTATGACTGATGACACTGAATGCAGACAGATTAAGAGAAATGATTCTGTAATTAACAGTTCATAGGACTAAAATTATCTCCATTGAACAAACATTTTATGTCAATAGATATTTAATTAAAAATCACTCCAAAACTGGAAATTTCTCTATTCTCAAAGTTTGAGCCTTTTAACAGCATTCTGCTAGGATGTTTTTGCTGTGTTACTGAACACAAACAGGAACCAAATCATTATAATCTAGATTCAGTTATAAATAAACAGAATGACACTCGTTAAGTGGTCACATATTGAAATATTTAGGTTGATCAAAAACAAAATTTGCACATTATATTAGAGGACTATTTTTAAACAAGTATGGCTGTGGAAATAACATAGCAGTTATTGGCAGAGAAAATGGATTTGGAATGCCAAGTTCAGATTCCATCTGAGTTTGCTCCCTTGAGAAAGATAAGAATCCAACTCTTCTCCTACCGGCAATGAATTGAACAGCACTCTAGCCTTAGCTGGCAACCAGTCTAGAAGGACAACTTTGGATTCAGAACCAGTTGTTGAGCTGACAACTCCAACTGATAAAGATCTACATCTTAGGGAAACCAAAGCAGCAGAAATTAGTGTGAGGAGGCTGTTGCCCTATTATTTACAGGAGAGTCTAATAGCACTAAGGAGGAGGAGGAGGACCATTAGCTATTTTCTTTGAGCTTCATCTATTTTATCAGATTTGGAAATTATAATTTTGTCTTCTGATATACAATATTTTGATGACAGCTAATTCTGCATCCTATAGGTATTTTTCAATGGTTTAAAACAATTTTTTTGTCATAGATTGTCATTCTCTCTTGGAAATACTAGATGAAACCTCAATTTTTTCCATGGTTTACACCTGCATGCTCTGCTGCTATAAGCCACAGGACCTACTATTTCCAGATATACCAGTGTGAGTGTTCTAATCACAACAGATGCCTATTCATGGCTGCATGTAATAAATGTAAATGTGTCTTCAAAGGTGATAAGTCTCTGTTTGCTTAGAGAATGAGGTACCGTATTGCATCTAACAATTTTGACTCTTGTGTAGCTCTGTAATAGTGTATTAAATAAGAGTAAATTTTCTATTCTTCAATCAATTTGAGGTGTTAACATTTTCTACTGATAAAGCTAAATATTTTGCCAATAAATTCTTCTTAAACTCTATTCTTGATTCATCTAGAGTGTCCTTGCTTAATTTTCCACTTAGAACTGAGTCTCTGTTGAGTGATATTTATATAACCCCTCCTTTGGCTTCTGCTATCATCTCTAATCTGGATCCTCACAAAACATTGAATTCATGCCAAGTCACTGTCAGTCAAAACTAATGGTTCCCAACATACCAATGGTCGCCAAACAGCCACCAACATTTCAACAGTCACCAAGTGATCACCAACACTTCAGTGGTAGTCAAGCAGTTGCCAACATTCCAACTGTTGCTAACATGCATGAGCCTTCAGAGCAGCTTGCTTACTGATTACTAAAGGTATCCCAGATACCCATCAATAGACAACAAGTTAACATACACTGCTAATTTCTTTATTAACGAGCTTAAGACATGGCTAGTATTTTTATTTTCAGCAGAGGATACATTTAACACAAGAGAATTTCATCTGATGAGACAAGTGACTATCATTGCTACACTGAGAACAGAAAATGTAACACTGAAATCTAAAGGTGCATTGGAATAGTAAAAGATGCCTTCTAAAAGCTAAGAAAAGTATTAAGAAACAGGAATATTTTGTTAGTGCTGTAGAGTAAATAAGACACCACCAGTAAAACAAATAAACTCGATCTCAAAGAGAGTTCAAAATCAGAGTTCAGATAGAGTGTTCATTAGAGTACTGTTGAAGTCAGTCAAGACATATTATAACCATTAGAGTTATAACAGTGGTGACAAGGAATCAAAATTTATACAGAGTAGAAAAAATACCTTTTTTTTTTTTACTGCAGTGCAGATACTAAAGTGTTGATGAGAAATTAGGTCCACATTGGAGTAATTTTTTCCTTTACTGTGTGTAAAGAAAAAAAAAACATATTTTTAAATATGGAAGAACTATTAGCCCAAGTGGTAAAACTACAACAGCAGCAACAACAGTTGTTGAAATTCCAGAAACAACAACAAAAATTAATTGAAATAATTCAGAAGAAAACAGAAAATTCTCCAATTTCTTTCACCCCCAACATGATGGAAAATGTCATTGCTTAATTCACATATCATTCAGATGATTGAATTTCCTTTTCTGCTTATTTTAAAAGATAAAAGAAAATTGACACAAAAGAATGCTGTAACTAGAAAGATGAGGTAAAAAAAACAAGTTGAGAAAGCACCAGTAGAATATGAAAAATACTAGATTTTTGTACTGCTAAGAAAAACAGGAGAAATTTGCTTTAAAGAAATGATAAATATTCTGACTAAAATTTTTTTTGAGAAAAGTTTGTTATTCAATACTTCTTGTATAATGAGTATGAATATGACAAAAAAGAAAAGATTTTGTCACTTATGCTGGAATCAATAATAAGGAGTATGAAAGGTTCAAATTAAATGAGCTGACTGAATATGTTTAAAGGATTATTTTTGTTCCAGGGTTAATAGTAAAAAAAGATGCAGAAAAACATACTAGAACCCTAATGAAACTGGAACAGAATCAAGAACGAATACAAGAATGTATTCAGATGAATATCAGAAAATCCTAAATCTGAGATGAGATAAAGATGAAACCGAAGAAAATGTGCATATATACAAACCAAATAAAAATGTGGAAAAACAAAAATTAATCCATGTTTTAGATGTGGAAGATTACATCTTAGAAATGACTGTCCCTTAAAGAATTTAAAGTGCTACAAGTGTAGAAAAGCAGAACATATAAAGTCACACAGTAAAACTAAAGCAAAGAAAATTTTGTACAGTGTTGAGACAGATAAAAATAATTACAGAAAACAAAATAAAATCTTTGTGTGTGAAAAATAATAACGTGGATGCAAAAATGCAACTATACACTGATAGTGATATCACAATACTGCTTAAAGTCAATTGGAAGGGAAACAAAAAACCTAAAACTTCAAAAATCACATGTGGTTTGTCAGGTGAGAAATTATTTGTTATTGGTGAAATGACTTGGTACTTTTCATTTCATAACAAGTGTGTAAAAGTTAAGGTTTATGAATTAAAAGGTACTACAAACTTATTTGGTCCTAACTGGATGGAATTATTTAAGTTATGACTTTTACCTATAAATAATTGCACAAATATAAGTGGACAAGTGATCAATTAAAAAAAAAAAAAACAATGTGAAAATTTAAATTGAAGAAATGGTTTTAAGACAAGTTGAGTCAGTATTCCAAAGTCAAATCAAAATTTCAAGTGTAAAAAGGGTCAATACCAGTATTTAAATCAAAATGTAGTGTATCATTTGCAGCCTTGGATCAAGTCAATGAAGAATTAGACAGAGTTGGAAAAAATTGACCATTCAAAATGGGCAGTACTAACAGTGTACGTAAAGAAAAATAAATAAATAAAATTTGTGTTTATGCTGATTTTTTGACTGGGTTAAACAAATGTTTAGAAATCTATAACTGCCCATTACCAAACCCAGAGCAAATTCTTTTGAAAGTTAAACAGTGGAAAAATGTTTCTGAAGCTGGATCTTTCTGAGGCATATTTGCAAATACAGGTTGAAGAAGATGGTGAAAGAAAAACAGAAAAAAGGAAAGAAAAAAGAAGGAAGAATATGGCAAAAGGAAAAAATGGGAACACAAAAGGCATGGAATCAATTAAAGAAAAGATTTACTGCAAGAAAGGAAGACCATATGCAAGTACTGTATGATATCCTTGATGTGCCAACATGCCAAGAATTTGTTGAACTTACAAGTATGAGGATGAGTACCAGAAAAAATAAATATATGGAAAACTATTGGTTAACACAAAACAAAAGAAACACAAAGTTCAGTATGTGGCAAACTCATCAGAAAGCAGTGGTGGGGTGAATACTAAAAAAATAAAATGAAATATTTAAGACATATAAAAAATCTCCAAAGTGGAGTATATAAGACATCCCCAGTAACACAAATGAACTAGGTAAGACAGCTTAAATAAAGAAATCAAAGAAAATTCAGAGTCAGAGTTCTGATAGAGTGTTTGTTAGAGTACTGTTGGAGTCAGTCAAGACATAATATTATAACTGTAAGTAGCGAATTAGAAGAGTTAGAAACCAAAAAAAAAAAGAGTGCTGAAGTTTTATATATCAGTCCTCCTATATGGCAGTAAATGTTGAACAGTCTCTTCACAGATGAAAGAGAGACATGAAGCAAAAGAAATGTGGTTTTACAGAAAGATACAAAGAATACATTGAATATACATGCAATAATTAAGTTTTAAGAAAAATGGAAACAAAAAGTATGCTTACACTTAGAATCAGAAAAAGATACTAAAAATTTCAAGGATACCTAATGAGGAAAAAGGGCTTTAAGAATTTGACATTCACAGGATATATTAAAAGGAAGAAAGAGAAAAACAGTGAGTAACATATCTAATGAGTTTGTGAAAATGAATAGTAGAACAGTTATTGGGAGGAGTAGCAAAATTATAAATTTTACAAGAGCTACAAAGAATAAGAATGTCAGTTCTTCAGTACGGCTGTGAATGCTGGACAATATCATCGAAAATAAGGAAAAAACTGGAAGCGGCCGAAATGTGGTTCTACAGAAGGATGCTACGGATATCGTGGACTGAGCATACAAGCAACGACGAAGTGTTAGAAAGAATGGCAACAAAAAGGAAATTGATGCTGAGCATCAGGAAGAGACAACTTAAGTTCCTGGGACATGCAATGAGGAAGGAGAGCCTGGAGAACCTGATACTGACTGGTCAGATAGAAGGAAGGAGAGACAGAGGAAGGCAGCGGATAACATATCTGCAGAGTCTGATCAGGTGGATGACGGAACGGGGGTTGCCAGGAGCAACAGGAGCAAACATACTAAGAGCCACAAGGGATAGGGAGACGTGGAGATCCATGATCGCCTACGTCCTGAAGGGACAGGGCACAGAGAAGAAGAAGAAGAAAGAGGGATGACATATAGAAAAAAAAGATGACTTTCCAAACTCTAGGTCTTTCTCAGAGAATTGCCATGTGAAAATTAAGCATTTTGAATTTGAATTAGTTTAAAACTGATAAAATCTAGGCAGAAAAGTGTTAAGTATATTTTATTAGTAAGCAAATATAATATATTTCAATGAATTTGGAAAACATTTCAGATGTTTGCATTGTATTTCTAACATTTTCAACCTTTTTTCTTAAACACTGGTATCCTTTAAGAATACTCTCTGTCTGTTTATTCATTCTTAATGGTGGCTTGCATCATTGGTGACAAGCATAAGCCACTGGGATGTAACATGATGTTGCAAAAGGCATAACATTAATCGATTATGTTTCATTCTTGAGGAACTAAATCAGTATATTCCCAGACACTTATGTTCCACTTGTCATTTGCTGATTTCCAATCATACTTGGGAAATACGTGAAACTGTGCATATGAGCATATTTGATCCACTTCCCAAACTTCAAGTTTGAAAAACAAACAGCTAATGCTCTTAAAATATGAGGAATTATTTTTCTTATATATATTGACTTGAAAAGCATAGAAATATATGCAACAATGCATCAGATATTTCGACAGTCAATATTTATGGAAATTTGTAGATTAAGAGTTTGTAGACAGTTTAGAAAGTTTATAATCCCATTGAATTTGAATTTGTTATATTTTCCTTAGTAAATTCAAAGCATTTACACTTAATCTTTATCATCATGATAATCATCACAATTTTAAAACTTTTGAGTTCATGAGAGAATATGTCTATCAGAGTACATCATATTTCTATTTATTTATATCAGTCATTCTTTTCAGTCTATTACAAAACTCAGGTCTTCTTTAATTCTGTCTGACAAGGAGAGTAAGGGTTTTTACTTGCTACACTGGTTTATAACATATTGTAATAAGAGATGTATAAAGAGTTGTCTTTTCCTAAATTAGCCACCTTCCCAAGATTAAACAAACCAATCAGCCATGATTTTAATTCATAGCTGAGAAAAGAAATGGATTCATATGCTTCCTAAGAACACATTGGCTTCAGCTGAAATTTGAAATTAGCTTGCCAATTTCATTATCCATAATGATAACTGCTATGCTATTTCTATATATTTAAATTAGTTATAATATTTAATATTTACTAAAAGCTGACTTAGCAGATTTATAATTTTCAGTCACTTATTGGGACTATTGACAAGAATGATTGGAATTTTTAACTTAGTAAAAGAATAGCAAAAATGATAAAATCCACAATCAGTTTTGGAAATCTCCTGATGAATGGACTGAACAACTAGAAAAAGGTTTGTCATTTAAATTCTAGAGACAAGGTGCTGAATAAAACAACATCAATCAGCTAAGTGATAAATTGTACTTGGATTAATATATATATACTAGCAATATAGTCCGGCATTGCTCGAGTGTAATGAAAGCTTTAAAACTAATCCATGATCCTGAAGCTCAGATTCTTTGGACGTTGGTATGAAAGACTAAAAAGCAATAGTTGTTTCTAGTTAAAGCGAAACCACAGACTGAAAGAAAAATGAATCGATGTAAGTCAAATTTTGATTTCCTGGTATCAATATCAAATAAGTTTTTTTCGTTGTAAACTGAATTTTGAAGGCTAAATAAGTCCTCTGAGTAAATGGTATCATGGCTGAGACTAAGAACTACAATTATACCTACTTAGAGCCAAACCCAAAGCAAAAACTAAAATAAAAAGTCTGAAAAAAATACAGACATACAGGCAGATAAACAGACACACACACACAAACATTTTGCCTTATATATATATATATATTATCAATTTTCTGCACTATTGTAAGAACTGCAACCTTGAAACTTCTGAATATCATTTCTTATGTTTTTGTCTATGAGTGTATCAAATTTGATTAAAATCGAACCAGTCCTTCTATCACCCAATTTTTTCGATTATCGATTTTTGATATTTATCGGGGGTACCTCGACACAAAACCTAGCTAAGAACACTCACAGTTGCTTATAGTACAACTGTGTAAATTTTCAAGAAAATCGGTTCAGCTGTTTCGGAGTCTATAGGTAACGGATACACACACACACACACACACACACACGGAGACACACACACAGACAAAATTCCATTTATAAATAAGTATAAGTCATCCACATACAAGTCTGTTTCACTGTATTGCAACTCATCAGTGTGGCTAGAGTATTATGATAATGTTTGGTGCCAAGATTGTCATTTTTTTCAACAATGTTACTGATAAAAAATATTTTGAGAAGTAGGTTTTTTATCATAAAGTGTTCAATATCAAGGTGGAGATAAAATGTTGATAGTTTTAGTGCAAAGAATTTGTCACTTTAACTGAGCAGGTTTATGCCTACTTCAAAGTTTCTTGAGGGAGCTGTGATTTGATATTTTGTGATCTTGTTTGTGATGAGTTGTTTTTTTTTTTACTTTTTATTGTACAAATGTTTGATTTCTTTTTTATGCTTTTTTTATTGCTTTTCTAATGTATGTGTAAATGAATATTCACTTGTTTTGTACTGTATAGGTATCTGCTAAATTGTTTTTTTTTTTTTGTTACTTGATTTGTTCATGTCATTTAGGTTGAGCTCCTTTTTTTTGTATTGACTTCTTTTATTGATTTGACTTTTTCTTACCATGTTGGTGTGTTTTACCACTTAAGGGTATTATTTTTAGGTCATGGTTGAGTGTTTGTGTTCTTGTGTGTATTTTGTGTTTGTGGCTCTAAGAAACTGTAATAGTAGAACTACAAAAATTATAAGAAAGCAAATTATAAAAATTTTCAACACTCTAGGATTTACAATAGACATAAAAACAAATCTAAAAATAGTAAACTTCTTAGACATAGTCAGTCAGTTGAGTGCCATACGTGATACATGCTTGGGCGATCATGTCTCGACAGAGACATGACTGACTGGGCAGAAGATTATCCCGCAGTAGGTTGCCATTGCTTTCTGCGGTAGATTGGTTGCCAACCAAGGCTACAGAACCCAATCTGTCCTGTTATTTAACCCATAACTAGAAGGAATAGGCAGATTAATACCTTTCCCAAGAGTATTTGCGCGTAAGTGAATGCAATGAATTCAGCTGGAATTCGAACTCAACACTCAACTTAAATAATAAAACATACAAACCATACAGAAAACACCAGTACAATAAAAATAAAAATAGATAAAAATAAAATATTTTAAGATGCATATAATTCACATAAGTGCACATGAAATTATAGGTATATGTACTATATCAGATTTTATTATGCAAATCAATGTTCCCAATATAAAACTAGTATGAACTAACCAATGTTGATAATATTCTCAAAAGAATTATCCATCAGTTGAACAGGATTTTTCCTTATGTTTTTAAATCAATAAGACAATAAATTTACTTTCTTTTTTCTACATTTTCTTGTTACAGATTATCTCTTAGGTTTATTCAAGACTTACACAGAATAAAATACTTATGGTATATACTGCAAAACTATTAAAATTTTAAAAATCTTATAATAAAAAATACCACTCCTTATATTTTCATCATTTTTAGGTTCAAAATTTCTGCCTTTATTTGATGTTACAAATTCAATATTGTTATGCTCTACTTCAAATTAGATCTCTTTCTGATTCACTCTACATGTCAGATTTAAATACTAAGAAAGCAAAACCCAAAATAAAAAAAGTCATTCTCTGCCCAGGGGCATTGAGCATCACATCCAGCTAACAAGACAAATCCCCTCAAAAATATAAAATAACAATATAAAATAAGCCAATAACAAATGTTGCTGCCAAAGAAAAACACATAAACAAAAGATGAGTTAAGGGCCACTACAAGTTTTTAAGAAAGTCGCTCATAAATGACAGGAACAGATTTGTAGCGAACAACAACCGTCCCTAATCTGCTCCAAGCTTCTCTCAACATCACCACTGTGACCAGAGACAACTGACTCAAAAAATGCACTAAATCCAGACCTTATCAACTGTACTCTTCCTTCAAAAGATGTCATCCTTGCCTACATTCTGCTCACATCTGTTGTATCAGCAAAAACAAAAGAATTTTATATTTACAATTCTTATCTTCTTTTCATTTCACCTCACCAATTGTACTGTTATTTTGCTTGTCCTTTCATGCTACCAGGCTTACGGCCATATCACATTGAATACACTGGTTTTCGCTCAATCACTGAAGTTAAGCAATGTTGAGCCTGGTCAGTACTTAGATGGGTGACCGCTTGGGAATACCAGGTGCTGTAAGTGTTCAGTGACAGATGTGCGTTGTGGTGCAGTGGATATTGGCTTGGAATGGGAAATCGGTGAGCCGACTTTGAATTCCAGTTGAATACCCTGCATTCACTTAAGCACTGGTACCCTTGGAAAAGGTATTAATTCGTCCCTACCCTCTAGTTATGGGTTAAATAACGAGGGTAGGACTTAGGGACCCTGCCCTTAAAAAAAAACAAATTCCAATGAATCTTGATACTAGAAAAGAAAAAAAAAGTATTATTAGACACAAAACTTATATAAAAAAAAAACAATAAATTGTTGAAAGGAAAAGGTATTATCAGCAATAAATAAATAAAATTTAGTTGGCAATAAATGACCCGCTGAGGTGATATGCCATAAAAACAAAACAACCAACCAATTATGCTACCATACTTGTTTCTAACAATATCAAAAAAAAGGATACACAAAATAAATGATCATATGACAACACAAAAATACTTTCTTATTTACTATTTGCATAATTAGTATATGCCAAGAGTATTTCTATCTTTACTTCAAAGATTAATTCATGTACAAATCTAAAAAGTATCTAGAACACCTTTATATTATTATTATTATGTTGCACACCAACATAGTCAATGGTAATTCTGTTCTTAAGGTATGTTTTCAACATGTCTCCTTACAATTCAAGAACTTTTTGGAAGATCATTGCAAAGTAAATGATGGTAGTTTTCTGGAGCTTTAGCATATTGGTCTCATTTTCAATTTTTCATAAGTGCTCATTGAAGTTTCTAGGTGATGTTCCACTCATGTCCATTAGTAAAGGAATCTGTAGAACAATTACGTTAAGATGAGCATTCAGTTGTGGAACAATCTGAGACCAGAATAATCCATCTTGAGAAAGAGAGCTATTTATGGTGCCCTGGAGCATTTCATTGTGTTCAAGTAGGATAGTCTATTGCTTGGGCTGTGATTGGCTGCTGGTAAATGAGTGGAAGCATTTCTGTATAAATACTAGCCTGATTCTAGTCATAGTTTGCAGGGTTTGCATTGGAGCAGTCGTCTTCGGATGACTGCTCTGTAACTCTATAACACTGTCAGCTCTCTGCTTCCGAGCAGAGAGACAAACAAACCCATCGTGGTTCCGCCGAAGGGTAGAACCACGACTCGGTAAAAATAGACAGACATATTTTTGGCCCGGCTATATGGCTGGGAATTCCCACATTAAAATGACCATGTGTCACATCCGGGCTTGCGTGGGAAGCCTAGTAAATACAGCAGGGTTTGCATTGAAGCAGTCATCTTCGGATGACTGCTCTAGAACCCTATAACACTGTCAGCTCTCTGCTTCCGAGCAGAGAGCACAAACCCAGTCGTGGTTCCGCCGAAGGGTAGAACCACGACTCGGTAAAAATAGACAGACATATTTTTGGCCCGGCTATATGGCTGGGAATTCCCACATTAAAATGACCATGTGTCACATCCGGGCTTGCGTGGGAAGCCTAGTAAATACAGCAGGGTTTGCATTGAAGCAGTCATCTTCGGATGACTGCTCTAGAACCCTATAACACTGTCAGCTCTCTGCTTCCGAGCAGAGAGCACAAACCCAGTCGTGGTTCCGCCGAAGGGTAGAACCACGACTCGGTAAAAATAGACAGACATATTTTTGGCCCGGCTATATGGCCGGGAATACCCACATTAAAATGACCATGTGTCACATCCGGCCCTGCGTGGGAAGGCTAGTAAATACAGCAGGGTTTGCATTGGAGCAGTCGTCTTCGGATGACTGCTCTGTAACCCTATAACACTGTCAGCTCTCTGCTTCTGAGCAGAGAGCACAAACCCAGTCGTGGTTCCGCCGAAGGGTAGAACCACGACTTCGGTAAAAATAGACAGACATATTTTTGGCCCGGCTATATGGCTGGGAATTCCCACATTAAAATGACCATGTGTCACATCCGGCCTTGCGTGGGAAGGCTAGTAAATACAGCAGGGTTTGTATTGAAGCAGTCATCTTAGGATAACTGCTCTATAACACTGTCAGCTCTCTGCTTCCGAGCAGAGAGCACAAACCCAGTCGTGGTTCCGCCGAAGGGTAGAACCATGACTCGGTAAAAATAGACAGACATATTTTTGGCCTGGCTATATGGCCGGGAATACCCACATTAAAATGACCATGTGTCACATCCGGCCTTGCGTGGGAAGGCTAGTAAATACAGCAGGGTTTGTATTGGGAAAATTAGACCTATATGGCCCAGAGCTCCGACATTAAAAAGGCCTTGTGCCACATTTTGCCCAAGTGTGTGTGTGGGGGGGGTAACTGAATACTGCAGAGTTTGTATTGAGTTACATCCTGCTTTATTTTTGTCTGCCAGCTGGACGCTAGCTGGGACCCTTATGCCGGTAAGTATTGTTATTCTACAGAATCACTGCAGCAGTCATGTTTCATAGCTTCTTCAACTCACTCTAGCAGTAGCAAGATAGTAACCAGGCATACCCTACAGTACAATGGACACCTGCCAAGCTACTTTCATCATTGGCACCAGTATTATTCATGCTGTTATATATATTTTGATTTGATATTTCATTCATAATATGAAAGTTAGGGTATTGTTATCAAGACATCCTCTCAAGGAGGGCTAAAGACCAAGGCTAAAGACCTTCTCCTGCCCATGAAATACAGTTATCCTTCACTTAGACACCTGGGTACTATTAGTATATAAGTGGGCTTGTGCTGCCAAAAATGATGGCAAAATATTTATATTGATATGGAATCTAAAATGACGGTAATATATATTGATGTTCCTACTATTTAGTAGCTTACATTAAAACATGAAAAAAAATATTCCAAACCATTGAGTGTGATAGGAGGAATATATATATATATATATATATATATATATATATATAGATAAATACTGTCAAAAAAATACATTTTTAAACTTAAAACTTTTTAGTAGTTTTTCCTATACCTATTAAGACAGTCTACGTGGATCATCATTATGCTATATATATATATATATATATATATATATATACACCTGATCAAAATTTTAAGACCACTTAAAAATCTTTAAAAAGAAATATTTTTTTACAGATAGATTTTAAACTCCTCCCACTTAAGGTTACCAATACTACAATCTAAAAAGTTATAGAAACAAAAAGCTATATTCCAAACATTTTATTTAGAAATTTACATTTTTATAAAATGAGGCCATTTACACATGATCAAAATTATAAGACCAGAGACAAAAATTCTACGAAATTGTACAAAAAGTGTATGAAAACATTCAACAACCAAATTTAATAATGAGTTCTATCTCCACTGCTTTTGATGACTTCAAAAATTCTGTCGGGCATGCTAGAAATAAGCGTTTCCATTAAGGTGTGGAGGATGTTGCTCCAGCTTCTGAAGATGGCTTCACGAAGTTCATTTTTTGTTGAATATTGTTTGCCATTTTGATAAACATCTCTTGTCATCCATCCTCAAACATTTTCAATTGGGTTCAAGTCTGGTGAGCATGCAGGATGTCCCAAGAGATGGACCCAATTTTCTTGTAGAAAGGTCAAGGTCCATCTTGCAGTGTGGATTGCAGCATTATTCTGTTGGAATAACCATCCATCCACACACAAACGATGGCCCTCCATCATCAATGATGCTTTTTGTAGCATGCTAACATAACCAGCCACTGTTTGACAACCCTGCACCACCTGGAGCTCCATCGTCCCTCTGTAAGAAAAGACACCCCATACCATTAGGGACTCTCTACCACTATGATGTGTGGAGAAAATTTCAGGAGGCATGTTTTTGTTATGCCAATATCGTTGGAAGCCATCAGGACCATCTAGATTGAATTTTTTCTCATCAGAAAACAGGACTTTCTTCCACTTCTCAATGTCCCATGTTTGGTATTCACAACCAAACTTTAAGTAGTCCACCTTGTGACATGGAAGCAGCTGAAGAATTTGTTTACACTTTTTATTTACCATGCCTTTTTGTCGTAAGTGTCATCTAATGGTTACGGGACTGCAATCAGCATCTGTGACTGCCTTAATTTGACTAGAAGAAAGTCCCACCTCTTTCATAACAACCCGTCTTATTCTCTTCCTCAATGCAGGAGAAATGTTTTGGGGCCTATCAGAGGATTTTGCTTTTCCATAATTGTCACTGTTCTTTAGAAAGTTGTAAATCACAGTTTTACTGTGATTTACCTTAGCTGTGATCGCCCGCTGTGACAAACCTTGCTTATGGAATTCGAGAACGCTCAACTTTGGTAAGTTTGCTTGCTTTAGGCATGGTAACACCTTTACGCAGTGATTGCTAATCTCTAACTGAACTAAAAACATTGGAATTACCATAGATCTAACAATTTATACCTCTGGTCTTATAATTTTGATCATGCGTAAATCGCCTCATTTTATAAAAATGTACATTTCTAAATAAAATGTTTGGAATGTAGCTTCTTGTTTCCATAACCTTTTAGATTGTAGTATTGGTAACCTTAAGTGGTAGGAGTTTAAAATCTATCTGTAAAAAAAAAATTCTTTTTAAAGATTTTTAAGTGGTCTTAAATTTTTGATCAGGAGTATATATATATATATATATATATATATATATATTATTACTTTAGAACATATACAAACTACTACAAAATAGTACATTTTGTTTTGACATTGAAAGAACAATGTCTCATCAAGTAGTTAGTAATGACGGTGATAAACATTTTATTGAAAAAAAATTTTTTTTAATTTTTAACTAAATCCCTTGTTTACATGCACTATCTCATCAGTAGAAAATCCTAGGGTTACTAAAGTTTATATTATTAATACAATGAAAGTGTTTTTACAATTATCTCTCATCTTTTACCAATGAAGACAAAATATGACATCACTTTCTAAATATTTTTGGAAGTTAAAAGAAGAGAATAAAACACGTAAAGTTAAATGGAAAATTCTCAAACAAGCTAGAATATCTAGATTGGCAAATGAACCATATTTCCTTTGTCTGCAAGAAAAAATGGAAATTATTAAGTACATTAAAAGTGACATATTATTAATCAAAGGTATGAAACTACAGTAAATTGTAAATATATTAAAGAACTAACCTTACACTCCTGCTAGTATTACTAAATCAAAGGTATGAAACTATAGCATTTGTAAACAATTTATAGTATAAACCTTACTATCTTGATAATTTACTTCAATTATATGATTTCTCTTCTTATGTTATTTTATCTACTTTTTTATTACAAATTGTGATCTATTTACTGCCTTAAATTTTAATTTTAATATTAATATCAATTTTAATTTAATTTCTTTTCATTTTTATTTAATTTGAATTTAAATTTAAATTTCTTTCATTTTATTTCTTCAATATACGCAGCCTGAAGATACATCAGACAAAAATGAAATGCATGGCACGTATTGACAATCTGCAACGCACAGGATACTCTCCTGGTTAGACACAGGAAGAGCAGGGCCAGGATGCACACCACAGTACCCAGTCTTTCCAAGTAGGAGTCAATATGTCCAGCAACATAACATCAAGTAATTTTCAGAAAAAGATCAAATGGCCTGCAGCTGCTGATACAAACTCTTGGCAAGCTTTTGATTCAGACGTTAGCGAGATCCTGACAATGATTTTGAAAGGCTCCATTGATAAATGACTGGAAATTATGAGCAAAATAATTGTGAGCTTTGGAGCAGAACAATTTGGAAATAGTGAAGAAAAAAAGTGGCAAACAGAACCGTGAATCGAAGAGAAAATCAAATTAAAAAATACAGAGCAGAATTAAAAACTAAAAAAACAATACAAGAATGCAAAGCCCAAAGAAAAAGAAGCCTTAAGAGAACTGAGAGACTCGATCCGATCGGATTTAAAAGCATTATGAAGAGCCAAATGGCACCGCCGGAGGAGGAGAGAGAGGGCACAGAAAAGTGCAGCCTTCATATCCAATCCTTTTGGATTTACCAAACAATTACTGGGTGAAACCCACAGTGGAACGCTACAAAGTAGCACAGAGGAAATAAACGCTTTTCTCAAAGACTCATTAGCGACCCCTACCAGCAGCAACAATTTGGCAAAAACCATCTACTTCTTACCCCAGATCCTCCTTCAATTGATCTCGACATAGGACTACCTAGCTTGGTTGAGTTGCAATCAATGCTTAAAAAAGCTCAGTCAAGCTCTGCTCCAGGCTTGAACGGAGTCCTGTACTTAGTTTACAAAAGATGCCTGAAATTACAACGTATCCTATGGAAGTTACTGAAGGTCATTTGGAAGAGAGGGAAGATAGCAGACCAGTGGAAGTATTCCGAGGGAATATGGATCCCCAAAGTGAAAAACACCAAGAAAATAAACCAATTCAGATGTATTTTGCTGTTGAATGTTGAAGGAAAAATTTTCTTCAGCTTACTAAATAGGAGAATTATCAAAATATTTAATAATAAATAACTACATTGACACCTCTGTTCAAAAAGGAGGAGTTCCAGGCATGACAGGATGCATGGAACATACAGGGATCATTACCCAACTACTAAAAGATGCCAAGGAAAATAAGGGAGATATTGCAGTCCTCTGGTTAGACCTTAAGAATGCTTATGGGTCAATTCCCCATTGTCTAATAGAAGAGGCTTTAATTCAGTACCATATACCCACTGCTGTCACCAAACTCATTTTAAACTACTATAAGGATTTTAAAATGAGGGCAGTAACAAAGACCGCAACTTCAGTGTGGCATAATCTTGAAAGAGGGATAATAACAGGCTGCACCATTTCAGTGACTCTCTTCGCATTATCAATGAATATGCTGATAAAAGCTGCTGAAGTGGAATGTCGAGATTCAATCACCAGATCTGGTGTAAGGCAACCACCGATTCGTGCGTATCTGGATGACATGACCATAACCAGCACATCTGCTATTGGGGCAAGGTGGTTGCTGAAGGGCATCGAAAAACTCATCGAATGGGTGAGAATAAGTTAATGCTTCCAAATCATGATCTCTAGTAATGAAAAAAGGTAAACTTTCAGAAAACGAAAGATTTAAGTTCTTTGGAGATGACATACCTACAATACATCAAAAGCCTGTAAAGAGCTTGGGGAAGCAGTTCGATGAAACCCTAAAAGATTCAAGATCCGTAATATCAACAAAGGAGAATCTAGAAGGGTGGCTAATTAGGGTTGATAAGTCTGGCCTACCTGGCAGATATAAAGCTTGGATTTATCAACATGTCATTCTTCCAAAAATACTCTTGCCTGTAACTTTCTACGATTTCACTTCCTCCATGGTAGAACTTATCGAACGAAGCATAACATCATGACTACGTAGGTAATTAGGTTTGCCAAGATCCCTATGCAGTGCAGCATTATACAGGAAAACAAACGCACTGAAACTCCCGTTTAAAAGCTTATATGAAGAATATAAAGTAGCTAAAGTGAGAGCCACAATCCAGTACGAGTGCTCAAAAAATCCCACAGTAGCTGGTGTGGGAATTTTAGTATATACAGGTAAAAAATGGAACGCCTCAAAAGAATTGAATACAGCAAAAGAAAGAATCTGAGAAAAGGCAATACTAGGGACCGTAGCTACTGGACGCGCGGGCCTCGGGTTTTTCCCCTCAGAAAAATATGACAAACTGCAAGGAAAAAAGAAAAGTCATCTTTTGCAGGAAGAAATCAGAAATGGCGAAGAAGAGAAATGAATAGCAATTGAAGTCGGGATGAGACAGTAAGGGGCATGGATCAAATGGAGCTCTATGTTGAGTTGCCAAATCAAATGGTCCGAAATATGGCACGGTGTCTCCAGATTACAATTTCTGATTCGGGCAGTATACAACACCCTGCCAAGACCTGCAAACTTACAATTATGGTATAAAACTGGGTTGTCAAATTGTTATTTTTGTGGGTGCAAAGGTACCTTAAAACATATCCTGAGTAGCTGTAAATCTGCACTGGTTGATGGGCATTACAGATGGCGTCTAAAAAGAGATTATGAAAATAGTTCAAAATGCTATCAAAGAAAATGTTTACAACCCAGATGCAAGGCAAATAAAATTCATTAAAGCAGGTGCGAAAATCCCACAAAATAGAAAGGTAAATCTAAACCTGTTATCTTCTGTAACAGACTGGGAACTAAGGGCCGATATAGGCTCGAGATTGAAATTCCCAGAGCAAATTGCCACCACAAAACTTCGCCCAGATATAGTTTTCTTCTCACATAATTTGAAGAAGATAGTTTTGTGGGAACTGACAATCCCCTGGGAAGAAAACGCAGAAGAAACCTATGAAAGGAAAAAGTTAAAATACGACAAACTACTGGAGAGTTTCAGGGTTAAAGGCTGGAGGGTTAGTTGCACTCCCATAGAAGTAGGGACTAGAGGATTTGCAGCAAGGTCCTTAAGCAAAGCCCTAACAGATATTGGAATAGTGGGAGTAAAAAAAAGGAAAGCACTCGAGTCCATAACTGAAACAGCGGAAAGAACAGCCAATTGGTTATGGATTAAAAGGGCGAGTACCTGGATTTCAAAAAGAAACTGTTAGCTAAAACTCCCTGAAATTCTGCATTTCTGAGTTCTCTTCATTTTTTTTTTTGTTAATAGTACTTGTAAATAAGATAAAATGCACAAATAAGTTTTTAAATTAATGTATTTAATTACAATTAAGGTTTTTACTTGTACATAATTTATTATATATTTATGTATGTTTTAAAAGGATTTAAAAGTACTTTTGTATATATATATATATATATATATATATATATATTTATTTTCTTAATTTTTTTCTTTTTTTGGGGGGGGGGGGAACAATTTTAAATTTATACATGTTTGTAGATACTTGTAATTATAACCTGAATTTTTTTTCTTTTGATAAATTCTTAGATGAGTTTTTATCCTCATATTTTTTTTTAGAAATGACTTAAAATTATATATATTTGTAGATATTTGTTTATTATTAAAGGAATCATGATTAATTCTCAGTCAAAGTTTGTTTTTTTTTAATAATAGCCATATGACAAGTAAATTGCTTAATATATTTTAGGACGAGTTCGTGTTTGGTTCGCCACTTGATGTAAATTGGCTCTGTCCGTAGCCAATCGAAAGCGTTTTGTACGGGGCCCAAACATTATAAATTTTTTCCAGTGTCTGAAAGTGCTTATTGAGGGTGGACCAGAAACTGATCATCTCTGGTCGGGTCGGCACGGTGAGGGGAGTATGATGTTGAGAGACCCGAAACCCCCTAGTGATCCACGCAAAGACATCACTGACGGCACCCTCTAGCGCCCATACTATGGTGCGTATGTTTAAAAAAAGGTCTAATGAATATATATCTTTGTGTTATGTTTTTAAATATCCTCTGATTTATGTTTTATGAATAATTTCTCTGTTTGTGCATGTGATTTCATCATTTTTTTAAAAATGCCAAAAGATTTAGCATGAAACAATGTAACTGATGTCTGTAGTTTTCTGCAATTCACTTCCGGTCAGAATTCAAAATTTCTTTTTCTTAGCTATTTCTATTGTCTCTCCCCTCTCTTCCCTCTATACATTTTCTTACTTTTTTCCTCTTTATTTTCATCTTCACTTTCTACTCCTTTTGTATCTTTCCTTTTCCTCTTTCTTTTCTTTTCCTTTATAGAATTCTTTTTTTTTTTAAATGCCAAAAGATTTGAGCCCAGACACCATGTAACCGATATCAGTGTCTATCTGTCTACAATTCACTTCTGGTCTAAATTTAAAATTTTTCACTCTTAGCCATTTCCATTGATTCTTTCTTCTCAATACTTTCTCACTTATTTTCCTCTTTACTTTCTATTTCCTCTGTATTTTTCCCTTTCTACTTTCTTTTCCTTTTCTTGATTTCTCATCTTTTCTATCCTATTTTTTCCCCACTCTTTTTTAAAATCTTTTTACCTTGTACAAAAGATTTCCAAAAATAGGAAATGGTGTTTTTTAAAAACTTTTTTTTCCAATAAAATGTTTATTACCACCATTATTAACTAGCTGATGAGACATTGTTCTTTCAATGTTGAAACAAAATGTAGTAGTTTGTATATTTTCTGAAGTAATAATTAATGATAAATATTCATTGCCCTATTTTTATATTGTTTTGAATTAATGTTTTAAACATTGCAATTATTTTCTTTGTTCCTTATCTATATATATATATATATATATATATATATATATTTAAATAAAACAGACGTCATTATAATTATCCCAACCTGAGGAATCTTTCGGCCATCACTTCTTCAAGGGCTTATTTTGGCTTAATTACAAATGGTTAATAAAGGACAAAAACAAAGGGCTACTTACAACACTGGGGGCAAGATGGAATTCGTTTAAAAATAAACTCTAATCAGTAAATATTAAAACGTAAGTGGGGGTAAACATACAATTTTACAAGAGTAAATAAAAAAGAAAAATTGTTACACTCATAAACCCTCCAGTTTTGTGTTGTAAGTTCTGTTGATTCAAGTCTCTTCTTCATCTATGAGAAGATTGTCCAGCATTCAGTGCCATATGGCAGGACTGATATTACATAACAGTTCAGTCCTGTTTTTTGTTTCTAATGAAATTTTTCTGTTTTTTTAATACTTTGCTTAGCTTTTGGAAGACATCTTTTGCTATCCCAATGCACCTTTGGATTTCATGGTCATACTTTTTATCTTCTGTTAACACTTCCCAGATATTTAAATTATTGTACTTGTTTAATTTTACTATCTCCAATTTATAATTAGCATATTAGGCTGCTCTCTTTGCTGAAACCATGCATTTTGTCTTCCTGCAATAGATGTTTAGTCTTTTTGTCTCATCTTCCGTCACTACCTTCTGTAGTAGTTTCCACTTTGTATCATAATACTCTGAAATATTTTGTATAACTTGTAAGAAAAAAAGAAATCTTTCATCAAATAGCTACTTTTACAGCACTTTAAAATGCATTTTTTAACTTATTATATCAGAAACGTTTTATAAACATATGAATAAACTAAATATCAGTCAGTTAAATGCTATATGTGATACACGCTTTGGGCGATTATGTCTTGAAAGAGACATGACTGACTAAGCAGAAGATTATCCCGCAGTAGGTTGCCATTACTTTTTGTGGTAGACTGGTTGCCAGCTAAGGCTATAGAACCCAATCTGTCTTGTTATTTAACCCATAACTAGAGGGAAGAGATGGATTAATATCTTTCCCAAGGGTATTTGCATGTAAGTGAATGCAACAAATTCAACTGGAATTCAAACTCAGCTCCCCGATTTGTCATTCCGAGTCAATATCCACAGCACCACAACACACATCCTGTTCACTATAATTGCACATAAATAAAATGTTTTTTTCATTCTATTAGAAATGTTTGTGAAATAATTTTAAAAAGTATTTTCCAATGTTTGAACATTACAGCTGAAGGGTGGGTTAAACCAAATAATGTTACTTTTACGTAGTTTCTACTTATTTCTGCCAACTTTGTTTTTAACAGAGTATTCTAACCAATGTTGAATTTACTTTTTTCTAAAGCATTAATGTATTTTAGTTTTGGAGTTGTCAAAAACTTCCTTATTACTATCATTAGTACATAAATGAAATTGGTTTGAGTTTTGTTTAATGGCATATCAACACCTCTGTGGGTTATTTAATACCAAAAAGGTGGGGTTTTAAAGTATTTTTTTTAATGTTATACTAAATATAGTAGGCTTAAATTAAGTTTCTTAAGATATGAAATAAATAGGAGATATAACAATAATTATTCATAGATTTACCAGATGAAATATACTTTTATTCTGAATATTATCTTTCTTTGAAATTAATTAGTAAACTTTTGAAATAATAATGTCATAAAAATACTAAAGACTAAAAAGATTCTTGACAAAATTTAAATACTAAGGATAAGCATGATATGAAACTGTTTTGACTTGTATTTTATTATACTGATGTGTTTCCATAAACTAAAGTAAATTTGCCATTTTGAAATTGACATCCTGACATTTTCTTGAATGTTTGTCATTTATTTCACCACAGAATTCATAGTCCATGATATTAAATTAATGTCACATACTTTCTGTCTCTGTAGAATTATCAAATATAGAATTTGGTATTTCTATGTCTCTGGATATCTAAATTGTGTATTTTATTTTTTTTTATGAAATCCATCGAGACTTTCATGATTTGATATATATTTTTTTGCTCTTTAGAAAGATGGTTGAAGCAAAAGCAATTATTAAAAAGTGTTTAATTCAGACAGTTATATTTTACACATACTTTTTAACTCTTGCCTGTTTATGTTATGAGCTGCCTTCTAAATGAAATTATAAAAGAAATGTTGGTGCATCAACTTATCACATTTTATACTGATTAGTTTTTTTAAAAATTTATTTATTACATTTTAAGTAATTTTTTCTTAATTTTTTTTTTTTTTTGGTTAGGGTGTACAATGGATTTTCTAAGAAAAAGGCTGTATAAAGAAAGAAAAGCTTGATTAAAATTCTTTTTTTTAGAGTGATTCTATTGACAATAATACCTACTAATGCCAAACAAGAACTAGCATACAGAATTAGATAAGCTTTTGTTTGATACACATTGGAGTAATGGATAGTGGCTTGAACTGAAGAATCAAAGAGGCAAATTTGAATTCCAATTAAATTCATGACATTCACTTATGTGCTAATGCCCTTGGGAAAGGTATGAATCCATCTATTCTCCCCCCCCCAGCTATGAGTAAATAGCAAGACAGACTAGATTCTATAGCCTTGGTTGGCAACCAATCTACTGCAATAAGAACTGGCAAGCTACTGTGGAAAAATCTCAACACCACATGTGGTTGTGGATTGCTTGTGGAGCCAAAACAAAATTCCCATGAAACTTCTAGGGAAAATGTCAGCTCAACTGACCCAGGGTGAATGTCACCAAAGACTGCTTGAACTATATATATATATATATATATATATATATATAGAGAGAGAGAGAGAGAGAGAGAGAGGAAAGATAGAATTTATTTATCAAATTTAAGAAACATGAAATTTTACTTCTATTACATCATCAGAAGAATCCACTAAGAATCCACGAGATTTGGGAGACTGGAAGAATTTATTATTATGTAGAAACAGGGCATTCATTTATCTATTTCTAGTGACTCTTCTGCCAATGTAGGAAAGTCCCCCCCCACACACACACACTGATTGAAAAGTAACTCCTTATTTTATGTGAGTGGCCAGTCAGTAATCTTAGCTTAACACCCTGTGACTTTTTTATTTGGGGTTGGTTAAAGGAGCAAGTCTACTTGTAAACCAAGACATTGGAAGAACTTGAAGGGCAAATGCAAGAAATTATATCTTCCATATCAAAAGAGTTCCTGATGAAATCAGTTGACACGATTCTTGGGCGGCTTGAGAAGCTGGTAGCAAAATCTGGTGACCATATTGAAATTTAAATAAAACCTCATGCTAAATGCTTTCCTCTTATATCCATTTCTTGTAAATATTATACTTAAAAATAAACTATAAGCATTTTAAAATGGAAAGTTTACTTTTTAATCAACATATATATATATATATATATATATATATATATATATTTAATAAAAAGAGGAACTGCAAGTGTTCTTTTAGAAAATGTAGAAAATATATATATATAGTGTCTTCTGAACACACTATATATATATTTTCTATATTTTCTAAAAGAACACTTACGATACACTTTTCTCTCATTGGAACCACAGTAACATTCCTACACACACACACTACCGGCCATAATTATTAAGCCACCGCAGTTTTAAAAATAAATTATGTATTTCATACTATTTTTAGTATTTTTTTAGTATTTATTGCCAAGTGGATAATTGTAAATGAAAATAGAATGGTTCTTTTGTTAATACTGCACAATAACATGTGCATCAAATGAACTGTTCTGGTGTCCAGTTTTTGTGCTCTCTTCCCCATGCTAGTCTCTTCTTATTGGCTGGCCGAAGCAAAAGCTTCCTGACTGCCTTGTAAAATTTTGCAAAGTAATAATAACAAAAGAACCTTTCTATTTTTATTTAGAATTATCCACTTGGCAATAAATACTAAAAATAGTATGAATTACATATTTTATTTTAAAAAACTGGGGTGGCCTAATAATTATGACCAGTAAATGTCTCTCTGTCTCATATATATATATATATATATATATAAAAGAGACAGAAAAAGAGACAGTGTAGACATATTAATCAACTATGTCAATAACTACATTATAATATATATTTATTTATGAAAAGCCATTATAATCAATTCTCATGCTATCAAAGAAATTATTGCAAATATTTCTGATAAAATCACATATTATTGGTTAAAATTTACATGATATATTTATTATATCAATATAATTTTATCCTGAAAAATTTACCAACTTCAGTTGGTTAATACTAATTTATTGAGAAAATAATGATATTCAAAATAAAATCAGACATAGTGCATAAAGTAAAATATGAAGGTGCAGGCCATACTATGCTTAAATATATGGGAAATATAACTGACAATCCATGTTCAAATTTTGGTTGAGGCTTCTTCCAGGGTTGGCACTAGAGTTCAGTGCTCTTGGCCAACCCATCCTTCCATCCAGTAAGTTTTCATAATTTAGTTGCACAATATTATACTTGATTAAGCAGATGACTATAATGTACCAATTAACATACACTAAACAGCTCCCTTTCTAGAGATTTTAGTGTTATAGTTAATTTAGTGCTAAAAATGCTTTTAGCATCCTAGGTGAAAACTAATTTTGGCTAGTGTGTAGTGTCAGTGCTCCTTGTACTAATATTCCTGGAGAAGGTATGAATTCACTGCTTGTCTCATAATAACTTAACAAAAGATGGAATGACTAAAACCACAATGTTAGGTCACTATTAGTGCTACTGGTACCATGTAACCCAATACAATTTGCTGCATGGTCTCCTACCACTTTATTTTATTTTCTGGTGAGGAGGGTTGCTAGAATGTAGACTGGACTTGATGGCTACATACACAGCCAGTGCAGTGATAACATGGCATCACTGGGTAAAGGGCTTCCTAGACTGCAGAGAGTACCCCTGATGGAGTCAATGGTCGCCCAATAGAATTTTCAGATGAGGAGTCTGGCAGGATTAAAAACAAGATCTGTTCAAGTGTAGATAAACCTTCTCGTAGAGTCAATGGCTATTTAACACAATAGGATAGACTAGGCTCTATAGCTATGTACACAGCTAGTGTAGTGATGACATAGCATCACTGAACTAAGAGCTTCTTAGATTCAAGTCAATGAAGTCACGGCTTGAAAGAGAAGATTGGACAGCTCCAGCCAAGATAGGACAGCAATACCCTATTTTTGGTCTGACCTGACTGTTGTTTTCCTTCACATTTATTTTTATAAGGTTTCCAATTTCTATGTATTCTGTATCCATCACCTCTTCATTTGTTGTAAAATACTGCATCACCACTTTGAATATGAACCCCCAAAATTGTGACAGAGGGTCTATTTCAATTGTTCACAGACCTCAAGTATAATGAATTCTTGTCTTGCAGAGTTCATTGTTGGCAAGTTGCCTTCCACAATTTTGGAAGACAATGCTGTCATCTTCTATATGCCATGTCCATTTAGGGCATAGACAATCATGGCGGCTCTCTTTAATTTTCTGTCCTTTATAGTTCATAATAAATTTTGTCTTTTTGTTACCTTTCCTTTTACTGAAGCTTACTAAGTAGGTTATGCATTGTTTTCCTGTCACTCTTATCTTCAATCTGTCCTGTGAGCATCAGATTTTCTAATTCCTCTTTCCTCATTACACAACTGATCAAAATTTTAAGATCACTTAAAAATCTTTAAAAAGAAATATTTTTTTTACGGATAGATTTTAAACTCCTCCCACTTAAGGTTACCAATACTACAATATAAAAGGTTATGGAAACAAAAAGCTATATTCCAAACATTTTATTTAGAAATTTACATTTTTATAAAATGAGGCCATTTACACATGATCAAAATTATAAGACCAGAGACAAAAATTCTACGAAATTGTACAAAAAGTGTATGAAAACATTCAACAACCAAATTTAATAATGAGTTCTACCTCCACTGCTTTTGATGACTTCAAAAATTCTGTCAAGCATGCTAGAAATAAGCGTTTCCATTAAGGTGCGGGGGATGTTGCACCAGCTTCTGAAGATGGCTTCACGAAGTTCATTTTTTGTTAAATATTGTTTGCTATTTCAATAAACATCTCTTGTCATCCATCCTCAAACATTTTCAATTGGGTTCAAGTCTGGTGAGCATGCAGGATGTCCCAAGAGATGGACCCAATTTTCTTGTAGAAAGGTCATTATTCTGTTGGAATAACCATCCATCCACACACAAACGATGGCCCTCCATCATCAATGATGCTTTTTGTAGCATGCTAACATAACCAGCCGCTGTTTGACAACCCTGCACCACCTAGAGCTCCATCATCCCTCTGTAAGAAAAGGCACCCCATACCATTAGGGACTCTCTACCACTATGACATGTGGAGAAAATTTCAGGAGGCATGTTTTTGTTATGCCAATATCATTGGAAGTCATCAGGACCATCTAGATTGAATTTTTTCTCATCAAAAAACAGGACTTTCTTTCACTTCTCAACGTCCCATGTTTGGTATTCACAAGCAAACTTTAAGTAGTCCACCTTGTGACGTGGAAGCAGCCGAGGAATTTGTTTATGCTTTTTATTTACCATGCCTTTTTGTCATAAGTGTTGTCTGATGGTTACAGGACTGCAATCAGCATCTGTGACTGCCTTAATTTGACTAGAAGAAAGTCCCGCCTCTTTCATAACAACTCGTCTTATTCTCTTATTCAATGCAGGAGAAATTTTTTGGGGCCTACCAGAGGATTTTGCTTTTCCATAATTCTCACTGTTCTTTAGAAAGTTGCAAATCACAGTTTTACTGCGATTTACCTTAGCTGTGATCGCCCACTGTGACAAACCTTGCTTATGGAATTCTAGAATTCGAGAGCACTCAACTTTGGTAAGTTTGCTTGCTTTAGGCATGGTAACACCTTTACGTAGTGATTGCTAATCTCTAACTGAACTAAAAACATTGGAATTACCATAGATCTAACAATTTATACCCCTGGTCTTATAATTTTGATCATGCGTAAATCGCCTCATTTTATAAAAATGTAAATTTCTAAATAAAATATTTGGAATGTAGCTTTTTGTTTCCATAACCTTTTAGATTGTAGTATTGGTAACCTTAAGTGGTAGGAGTTTAAAATCTATCTGTAAAAAAAAATTCTTTTTAAAGGTTTTTAAGTGGTCTTAAATTTTTGATCAGGAGTGTATGTACCTTAGAAATTTTAAATGTCACTTCATGATGTTAAGTATAAACTCCCTTTTTCTTCCATCACAAAAGTATCGTTTTCAAATACATTCGGTAAAGTTAAAACACAAGTTGATTTCAAGAAAAGTCAAGGTTATTGGTCTGGGCATTTTTCGTAGCTACTGTCCAAACTAGAGCAACTTCTACATCACATCTATAATCTACTATTACCCTCCAAAATGTTTCAGATCAGTGCATTTAACTGCTCACACACTCCATTCCGCTATCGACTATTGTTATTATCTTAATGTTAAAAGCAACACCAAGCTTGCATATTTTATTTCTATTAAAGTCACAAACATTATCAGCTAAATTTTTGCTAAAGCTCCAAACAGCTTAATCCAACAAAGAAATACACTTTTTACTACTGTTGAAACAGACATATCATAAATCACTATTGCTGTACAACATTGCATTGCTAAGTCAATTATTACTAAGAAATAACACTTATCCCAAACCTTCAATTATATGGAAATAGCCTCATTAAACTTTGATGCTATGGGGATACTAGCAACAGGCCAGAAAGATTGACTGATTGATTGTTTATTTGTTTAGCCAGCATATCAACTCCTGTGAGTCACTTACTGCTGAAACTGGAATTTTTATTCAGGAATCTTTCAAAACGTTTCAAGTGGTTGTGAGGTTTTTTAAAATTGTTTTCAATATATCACAAGTTGTATAGTTTGGGAGTATTTCAAAACTAAATTGTATGATTTGAAGTTGAAGCTTTATTTTCTATAGAAGTTAGAAGTATTTTATTTTCTTCAGTTGAGGTCCACACCTCCTCAGCGGACAAGGCTGAATGCTTTGCTCGCAGATTCTCCACCAATTCGAGACTGGATTCGTCTGGTGTATCTACACCCAACTTCCCACCTAGAACTGAGGTTCAACTGAATGATGTCCACATTACCCACTTGCTGGTCTCTAACATAATTTCAAAACTTGACCCTCACAAAGAGAGCGGAGGGGACAGAATTCGAATCATAGTCTTGAAGAAATGTACCCCTGAACTCTCCTCTGTCCTCTCTAAGCTCTATAACTTCTGCCTACCTGCTTCCTACTTTCCTGCCTGTTGGAAGTCTTCCTCTGTAGTTCCTATATTTAAGAATACTGGAGAACCCTCAGACCCTGCTAATTACTGCCCTATCAGCCTCCTTCCAATCTTTGGCAAAGTGTTTGAAGCCATTATCAACATCGAGGTGGTTCAGGCTCCTCTTGGACAAACAGTAAGGTTTCCGCTTCACCAGGTCTACTGCTGATATGCTAACAACCATCACTGAGTATATATATTCAGGCTCTCAACAAGAATGGTGAAACTCGAACCGTTGCCTTGGATATTTCCAAAGCGTTCAACAGAGTCTGGCATGCTGGCCTTCTATGCAAACTTTGGAGCTATAGCATAACTGGACATTTGTTTGACCTAATCCAGTCATTCCTCTCTAATCGCACATTGAAGGTAGTATTAAATGGGCATGCCTCCCAAAACTACCATACAAACGTGGGTGTCTCTCAAGGCTCTATCCTAGGTCCTACGCTCTTTCTGATCTACATTAATGATCTCCCTGATGCCATAAGATCCCAAGTAGGCATGTACACCGATGACACTACACTTCACTCTCACCTCGATCAAAAATCTGGTGTGGGCGACAAAGCGAACCTCGCTGCCGAGCTTGAGAAGGACCTCCAATCTGTGGTGGACTGGAGGTAAGAAATGGCTCGTAAATTTTAATGCTTCCAAAATGAAGCTGCTATCAATTAACCATCATAGACAATCGCTCTTACCTCCCATTAGCATGGAACAGGCTTGCATCCCTGAGAGTAAAACACTACGCCTCTTTGGCCTCACATTCTCAGTGGACCTCAAGTGGAATGACTATATTGAATCCATTGTTAAATCCGCTGCTATGAAAGTCAGTTCTCTGTGCAGGGCCCAGTAGTTTTTCCCACTTGAGTCCATCCTGCATATATATAAATCTACCATCTGCCTGTGCATTGAATACTGCTGCCATATCTGGTTTGGTGCCCCTGCTATTCTCCTGGGGGTTCTTGACAAAATATAACAGAGAATCTGTAATGTGATCGATTCTGAGTTGGCAGCCCGGCTGCAGTCACTCTCTCATTGGCGTGATGTGGCTTCCCTGTGCCTCTTCTATAAATACTTTCACGGCTTCTGCTCCGTTGAACTTAGATCACTGATGCCCCCTAGGTATGAATTTGCATGAGATACTAGATTAGCAACTAGGTCCCACTCTTTCATATTGAAACAGATAAAATGTAACCACAATTTCTACTCTAACAGCTTCTTTTCTGGTACTTCCCACCTGTGGAATTCCCTTCCATATACTTGCTTCCCTGACATCTACAATCTCCAGGAATTTAAATGTAAAGTCAATAGACACCTGTTATCACACTAACTTGTATCCATTCTCTCAAACACTCTTCCCATCTATCCAACCTCCATCCTCGGTATCCTCATCTGTCTATCACCCTCTTTCCAACATTTCCTATAACTAACCACTCTTTCTCATCACTTTCCCCTATGTAACCCCTTGCGCAATAGTGGCAGTGGAATACCTTGCTTGGGGTGAAATGATTAAAAAGAAAATCCTATTAGTAGGCACATTTTTGAAGGGCATGTTAAGTGGGTACACCAAGGTGTACTTTCTGCCTTGAACATGTGTGTGTATCAGGTGAGTGCATTCAATTCTTATTCTGTTGAGCACGATGTCTTGTCAACAGTCAGCCAATGACTATATTCTTCTTTCTTATTGTCGATTAATATTCATGTAGTTTATTGCTTGAGAGCATGTACCAAATAGCTTGCTATTTTCTTTTGATGTGCTGTACAATTCTGTTTTTGTAATGTGTATATGAGAGTTTGATTTTAGTTATTTTCATTTTAGTTGCCTCTGTTTCCAGTGTGTTAGCCTCATGATTTCTCTTCATGCCTTATAATTAGGAAGTCAAGCCAATATTATTGTTTTGTACTTTATTAACTGATTACAAGTTTCTAGGATTTCTTGAATATAGGGATGGTTTGTGTTCTTTTCTTAAATTGCTGTTAAACTAAATAGGGAGACTGAGAATAAACTTTATATCTTATGAATTTTCTATCATTCTCAGTGTCATTTTAAAGGCTTGTAGTTCAGCTGCATAGATGGATGCATTA
Organism: Ascarosepion bandense; assembly: GCA_037127315.1. Lineage (NCBI taxonomy): Eukaryota > Metazoa > Mollusca > Cephalopoda > Sepiida > Sepiidae > Ascarosepion > Ascarosepion bandense. The sequence continues at coordinate 1,786,157 of JBBBDQ010000278.1, forward strand.
TTTGGTAGCCTAATTTGTTTAGGAATTTCTTTTTGTGGCTGCTGCACCTATTCTATCTAGGATTTTTATTCATCTGTATAGAATGGTTCATCATTACAATATTTGTCTCTTAATTCTCTGTACATATTTTGTTGATCATTTCTTTTTTGTGTTAATGTTAGGTTTATGCTAGGTTTGGAAATATTCCACAGAACTACCTTATTTATTGTGACTGGTGTTATGTTATCTGGAATTTTGTTTATTTGTTCTAGTGCTTCTTTAATTTGAAGTCCAAGTTAAGAGATGGATGTTAGTGTATTTCTATAGAATTGGATATATTGAGGTTTATATATTTTTGGTATGCTAAGTTATTTGGGTTGGATTGTAGTTTTAGTGCATATTGGAGGAATAACTTTTCCCATTTCAGAGATAGGGGTGGTTCATTGGATTCTATATAGAGACTTTTCATGAGTGATGTCTGGAAGTATACGAGACTTAATTTCAGACCTTGATTTTGTATTGTTTATAGTTTTTTAAGATAGGATTTACGTGTGGCACTGTAAATGATGCATCCATCTTTTGGCATTTTTTGTTTGAGATAATTGATGTGCACCTTGAAGTTAAGTTTGCTATCTCTATTTTATTTGTTGAACTATGGGAATTAAGTGTTCATTTAATTTTAATTCTGGATTGAGGTAGTAGACTCATTTTTTGCAGAAATGCATACAGTTTTTATTTTGAAGAAATGGAATCCATTTTCATTTGTTCATTTTTTTATATCTGTACATATCTTTCAAGGGAAGACATGTTTGTGATGAGTATGATATTGAGAGATCATATAAATATAGGGGTTTTTCAATTACGGTATTAATGGTTTTCATAATACTATTTATTTTGAGAATAAATAATGTAACTGATAAAATTTTACTTTGAGGTACTCCTGCCTCCTGCTTGTTTGTGTCTGATGTGTTTCCATATTGTATTTTGAATGTTTAATTTGATAGAAAGTTTTAGATGAATATCGCCATTCTTCCTTCTATTCCCATCTTGTGTATGTCTTTTAGGATACCATATTTCCATGTGGTATCATAAGATTTTTCAAAATCAAAGAATATTGATACTGCATGATGACCTCAAACAAAGCCATTATAAATAAAGGATTCTTGTTTGCTGATGTGGATCAAAACTTTTAAAATTAATTCAACAATTTTAAAAGAAATGAATTCAGTGGGTTGTTTTATACATGTTTATATAAAGAATGTGCATTGTGGTACAGTGGATATCGGCTCGGAACAAGAAACCGGGGAGCCAAGTTCAAATTCCAGTTGAATCCATTGTATTCACTTACACGCAAATACCCTTGGGAAAGGTATTAATCCGTCTCTTCCTTCCAGTTATGGGTTAAATAGCAGGACAGATTGGGTTCTATAGCCTTGGTCGGCAACCAGTCTACCGCAGAAAGCAATGGCAACCTACTGTGGGATAATCTTCTGCCCAGTCAGTCATGTCTCTTTCGAGACATGATCGCCCAAGTGTGTATCACGTATGGCACTTAACTGACTGACTATATAAAGAACAATAAAGCACATACAAGAAAAGAAGAGATAATTATATTTATGTATATATAGATGAAAAAATAGAAAGAAAACATTTTTGTACTTACCTGTCATTTGTGAGAGATGAGAAGACAGGAGATGTCTGTTATCTACCACATCCTGTTTCTGAGTAAGCTTTTTTGCTTAGAGAGACAGAGAGGGTTTATATCTGTCATATATAGTCTTGAATAAAATGCTACCCAGTGGCATATTGGCAGACAAGGTGGGGTAATCTCTACAATTTTATGGCGAAACTGTTTTCAAAGGCATCTTCAAGTAATATGATTACTCACAAAATCCAACTCATAGAAGAAGTCTTCCATTATTAATTTCCTAAAAGGATAAAAGAGAAAAAATTCAGATTGTGACTAGATGAAATTACAGACAATAATAAGGATGCTAATTTGATTTTCTATATACAATTGTGCATTACGATGCAGAGGATATTGGATCAGAATGAGAAATTCAAGAGCTGAGTTCAAATTCCAATTGAATTCTTTACATTTACTTACATGCAAATACCCTTGGGAAAGATATCAATCCATCTCTTCCTTCCAGTTATGGGTTAAATAACAAAACAGATTGGGTTCTATAGCCTTGGCTGGCAACCAATCTACCACAAAAAGTAATGGCAACCTGCTATGGGATAATCAACTGCCCAGTCAGGCATGCTTCTTTCAAGACATGATTGCCCAAGCATGTATTACATATGCCCCTTAACTGATATACAATTTGTGGATGGCAAAAGATCCATCTCAATAATAATTAAGGTTAAGAAAGGTAGAAACAATTTGAAATGTTTTACAGATTTAAATTACATGAGTCAGTATTTTTACATAATATTACTAAATGACTGTAAATAAAATAGTTTAGTATTTTCTGACTTTGGTTGTCATGTAAAAAATCATGATGCAATAAAGGCACCATAATTCAAAGAAATTTCAGAACCTTTGAGGTAGTGGATTTTACATCAAGATACAATTTTAAAAAAATAGAACAAAGCTTAGATCTTCTATACAGAGATAAAATAAAATAAAAATTCCCTTTAAGAACTTTGATTAAAATAAAAAAATATTTGATTATATTCCAGTGAATTTTATTGAAAATAACAAGTTGAAAATGCATTTTACAAACTATATATGATTGATGATTAAAAATTTACTATATTTGTTTTATTTTTTAAATCAATATCACTGGATACAGTTTTCAGCTTCATCACAACATGCATACTTACATGCGAAAATACTAGAAGTGTTGGTGTTTGAGTATGTTCTTTTGATAAGTGTTATATCCAGTGTGTGGTTGCAAAGGAAAGAACAAACAAGGATTAAACTTTAAACACGTGTGTACTGAGCAATTTTCAAAATACATACATAATATTCAATACCAGCATACATAGTTGCATGGAAAGGATTTATCTGATATATTCACCAGTATAAGTTCATAAGGTTTACACTGTTGGTAGCATGAGTGGGATGTTGTTGGTAGGGTTGATGTGTGTATCATCTAGGTCAAAACTGGTACCAATGAAGTGTGCAGATGGGCTGGCAGTTATGGTGATCAAGTTGATGTGATAGCATTTAGGTGTGAAGCCAAACTGTCTCCTATCCTGATAGAATCTAAGATGTGCCATTTTATAGCTAGGGTTTAACAGGTGCAGGCTATTTTGAATGTGGTTAGAGATGGTAAGGCCCAAAGTTGATGCATTTGACAGGTCAGTTGGATCATGAATCTGACTTTGTCAATACAGAGAGTGTGAGTGGAATGTCTTTGTAGGCATGATGTGGGTATTTCAAGGAGGGTGGGTCTCAACAAATATGTGTGTCCAGTAGGTCAACTGAAATCTTGGTGGTGACATTGAGAGTAGTGGTATAGGCACCATGGAACTACAGTACCCCCATTTTTACTTAATATAATTGACAAAATTTAATATAATGAGTATTTTTATTTCTTTAATTCTTTCTTTATACTTGTACATTATATAATCCTTAAGCTTAATGTCACTAGCCATTCTATCGTTCATGAAAAATTACAAAAATCCTTATATGGAACAGTGTGCCTTACAGTTCCAATAATGTGGTGTTTGGCTATTGAGCATATGCACACATGGCCGGGGAAAGAAGCTGACTAGATTAGAGAGAGCACTGTTGCTCATATAGTGCTGACCCTGTTGTCCAAGTGTAAAATAGTGTTTATTTTTGACTCAGCATGTGTTGTACTTGAAAACTGTGTATCATATTTTTGAATGTGATGAACTATATATGACTATCATGCTTCTAGCTATTCTAATTAATTGCTTTTTGGTTGTTTTATTATATAGAAAAATTATTATAATCTAACCAAGACCTCCTTGAATGCAGAGCCATCTTAACACGTGGGCTCAATGCAAACTACCTTGGCACAAGCATAGGGGCCCTCATCCTGATCTGTGTATGTTAAGTGGCTTGTGTTACAGAAGCCCCTTTTTAGGAGATACTAAAAATAGAAATTACTACGACAAGCCACGCATATTGTGATTGGTTGGTGGGTTTATTTAACCAGCATATCAACTTTCATTAGGTCATTTAATGCTGAAAATCATTTTGATTTGTTTTATTTAGATTATTTGTTTTATTGTTTTTGTTTGTTTGTATTTTTTTTTGTGGGGATTGTTTGTCAAAAAAGTTTCATTGGTAATATATTTTTCATTCAAAATAGTTTTGTTATTAATATATTTTTCATTCAAAAATGTTTTGTTGGTAATACATTTTTCGTTCAAAAAAGTTTTGTTGGTAATATATTTTCCATTCAAAAAGTTTTGTTGGTAATATATTTTCCATTCACATCAGTTTTGTTGGTAATATATTTTTCATTCAAAAATTTTTGTTGGTAATATATTTTTCATTCAAAAATGTTTTGTTGGTAAGATATTTTTCATTCAAAAATGTTTTGTTGGTAATATATTTTTCATTCAAAAATGTTTTGTTGGTAATATTGGACCTGGGAACAACAGCAATTATGCTCCTCACAACCTCCTAATCAGAGGCCTTGCTGCCAGATGCAGTTTATGGTCATACCCAGGACCAATATTGTATTTGGTAGAAATATATATTTTATATATTATAATCGAAAAATCCATTTTTATTTGAGTTGGTTCTCAAATAAAAAGAAGGTTGGAGAATGTACTCTTTTGATCTAGAAGATGCCAGAAAGATGAGAAATTTCCTCAATGAACCACCCACGTATATAAATGGAAAGACTGATTTGTCTCGTCAGTTCAGATCACTTGCAGACAATTTTGCTATTGCAGAAAAGATCAAGGAACTGACTGACTCCCAATGATCAGTCTTCACACAGTCCTAACACAAACTCATTGGTAAAACTCTTATTTCTACTTTTTAATATTTGTGACCAATACTACTGTTGACTTTTCTATTGAAGATATTATCTTTTATTTTTCTGCTAGTTTGATTTAATTCTTAAATATCATCTAGACTGAATCAATATTGTTTTGGTTCAATTTTATATTTATAAATTTACTTATTTTCTTTTGTTGTAAAACTCTAGTGTTGATAGTATTTCTTTATTCATTTTTTTCTTTCACCTTCTCTGTTATTTTTTTTTTTTTGTTGCAACTATGACAAAATAGGGGCTAGACCTAAGTTTTGATGTTCATTTCAAAATAAAAATAAAAACAGCAATTCAGGTGATTTCACTGAAACAAATAATTTTTCATTTGATGTTCATTTCACATCATAACAATAACAAAGAAAGTAATGGATATTTTTTTTGATAAAACTGATTTTGCATTTGTATTTGTTTAAAAATGTCATTTTCTGTTAATTTCTTTCTTCATCCAATTTGGATGAAAAATTCCACTTATTAAAAAAAATCAGAGATATTGCAACTGGCTACATATTTTGATTTAAACATTAATGCAAATATGAAAAACCAGAAATAGTATTAGACCAAGTGTAGTACTATTAATAGCAATAGCATGATTATTGGATATATTTATACATTGTATATGAACACAGGTGATGACTGGTTCCCGCCAAAAACGATGCTAATAAAAGCGAAGAACATCACGTGGTACCCCAGTTAGGATTTCGTCCCGGGACAAGAGCAAACATGTCTTCCTAACTCACACAAACACACGCGCACTAATTGCGTGTAGCAATTAGTGGCGCAAAAATTTCTTTTATTTTTCTTCTCCTACATTAACACTATGCACATTAACTTTCATTCAAACAGGACTTTACATAAAATAACTTCCTACACATAAATCCACAATTTTTCCAACCTTCGTCAGTAGAAATCCACCGACTACTACATTCGCATGTAAGTCTCTCTCTCTCTCGCTACTCAACGCACACACAGACACAGAACTTTGTCTTCTGTCTGACTTTCTTCATCAAGGATTTGAACTTTGAACTCTTTACGAAAATCTTAACAATTGTTACAAACCTTTCTTTCAGCTAGAGAAAAAAACTTCATACATCGTATTTTGTTTCTATGAACAGACGAAGGGGAATGACTCTTTCCTTTTCACTTTCTTATGCATGCTCTCTCAACTCCATGTAACCTTTGTCAATACATTGTTTTTCTGGTTACTTTCACCTTTTTGTTCTTTCTTAAAACCTGCTTCAAATCATGATCCCATGTTACATCGAGTCGACTCGTAAAACTTAAATTAGTAAGTGGACACATTCGTCCACTACAATGGTGACCCCGACGTGATGTCGATTCGGCGTAATTCAGTCCAGCATCGTTGGAAACGGGACTCAGCATTCTTCTTCGTCTATCAACAAGTACTATTTGACGTCGCTATTTCCCAACCTTTTTCCACAGGACTCTAAGATGGCGACCCCACACAGAATTTTTACAATCGCACACTAGACAGCACAACTGTCATCTCTCTCTCTCCCAGGTTTTCCAGAAAAAGAGTAGCACAACGTCGACTTAAAGACGTTTTTTCAGCATTCAACGCAATGCCACTCAACCAGAACTCTAAGGAGATTGACAAGCCGAATTATTTATACTGGAGAATTGAGACCTCCAAAGAAAATTCGACATTAAACCCAGATATCTTTTTAGTTCTCTCAAACACGTGTCGACACTCGGTATCAACACAAGCTTCAATCGACCACTTTGCAAATCAAAGTTTATAACCGACTGTTAATTCTTCTAACACCAACATAAATCCACACGTACAGCAAAACACGGAAACTCTTACAAACGCAAGCAACTCAACGTGGAACATTGGAATAAATTAGAAGATTTTTAACAGCCATATCAACCACCGAGAATTTTCCAGAGCATGCCACATCCTGGCACTCTGATAGGGGTACACTGCTGCAAAATCCCTAGTCACGCGCATCGCATTTCAGACTCTTTTTCTCTTCAGCCTACGAGAGACAACCAACATATTCACTGACATATTGAAAAAAATATTTTTAATATTTGTTTCAATCTAAGGGGGGTATTTGTGGGGTTTCATACATTAACACCCACACACACACGCATGGTCACTCGCCGTCCATGTAATGACTGGTTTCCGCCAAAAACGATGCTAATAAAAGCGAAGAACATCACGTGGTACCCCAGTTAGGATTTCGTCTCGGGACAAGAGCAAACATGTCTTCCTAACTCACACAAACACACGTGCACTAATTGCGTACGCATTTGTCCACTACAATATTTTGTGAATATATGAATGGATAAGCTTTTTAATTGTTCAAGTTGAGAAAAGTGTTGAATGTAGTCTTGTAGATTTATATATAGATGAGGCTATATAAGTGCCAAGCACCCTAGTTATGCCACTAAGCTAGATCTAGGTCTTGTCTGGCAGTTTTGTGAATCAGTACACAGTAGAGAGTTTGTATGAAGAATAAATGTTGTTTGTACAATTAAAGGAATGACATATTCATTATGAAAGCAGAATGATTAAATATTTAGGTTTTGTTGCAAGCATGCTTATATAATATAGTCCTACATCTTGGTTTGGGACTAAATACTAAATATTTAGCTCTGTATTTCCAGGTGAATAACCCTTTCAGTAGAAATGAATCATAATGTTTTGAGTAAAGCACAGAAGAAGAAGAGAGCTATAGAAAAGAAGGAGAAAACAGAAAAACCTCCAAAATTAATACTGTGGCTACATACAGGTGCAACGACAGCCACTCATGCCATTCCTTCAGATATAGTATCCACATCAACATCCACTCCTACAATGTCAACCACTAGTACTGTTCCTTCAGATATAGCATCGACATCCATTCCTGCTACCAATCATCCAGTTTCAGCCAACATACCATCTTTGCCTTTTGCTGTTGCTGCTGGTGACAAAGTCTGTAACAGTAAAGTAGATTGTAATCCAAGAGACTGATCCCGGGCTATGGAACATTAATGACACTAACACAATAAATTACTGGATTTGTAGTATCATGTCAGAATTATGATAGCAACCTTTCAAACTCATGCAGAGTGTATAAAACAGCTAGGGTAGAGAATCTGAAGGTAAGATACTTATCAAACAATTTGTTCAAATATGAAATGCAGAATGGTGATTGTGTAAAACATGAATGACTACTCTATTCACTCTACCAAGTTCGTTTGTGCTGCTTTGTATGTTGCCTATTGTCCAAGAAAGAATCTCCCTTTGCTACATTGAAGTTCAATGACTGGAAGCACAGCAATGTTATTGTAGAACATGAAAATGGAAAAGGATATCAAAAGGGTATGACAGCATATTTGATAAGGCATAAAGAAAACTGAAAGCGTAGATTCTTTATTACTTGAGTAACATTGTTCAGAACATGAATATTGGCATGAAGTGTTGACACATGTGATTTCTGTAATTTGCTTTCTTGTCTCCAGATGTGTGCCATTTTGTGGATAAAACAGATTACTGGGTCAGCAAAAAATGACAACTATTTAGATATACTAGAGCAGCTGAATGAAGTTGACTCTATTAGTATATTAATGTCTTCCTTAGTGAGATATTAGGTGCTTATCTCCCTTTGGTCGAGGTGAGTCACCCCAGATAGTGACCCATGCAATAGTCATCAAACAGTTTGTGAACAGTAACCAAACAAGAAAGTTGTTTTTTCTGCCTAGGCCTTTGGCTTAAAAACAGAGCCATTCTGCTGGGATATAGATGAGTCTTGCCCCTTAAATCGAGAGTCGTAACAATGTCTTCCAAGACCAGAAGTATCTTCAACTATATCTAAAACTGTTCCTTTTGTTACTCCTTATTCTTTGCCTTGTGGTAGATATATGTGATATGTATTTCTCCAGGTGAACATGTATGTATATATATATATATATATATATATATATATATATATTGTGTATTTCATAGTATATAAAAGTCTTTCTGAGAACAACCGTCAATCATTTATTTCCCTTTTCCAGCCATCTCATTACACTGTTTACCTGATGACATGATTTATTTCCCCAGCCCACATAGGGAAGGTAATTTTACAACCCTTTCTTGAAAGAACATCTCAAAATGCAAAGAAATCCTGGATAAGGGAATCCATCATATATATCTGTAAATATTTGTGAGGAATTTATTGAATAAATGGAGCAACAGATTCTTTGTACTATTCTTGAAGATGTAAACAGGTATTATTCTATAAGTGAGGATTTCTCTCCAGACATCTCACACACAGATCAACTGACATTTACTGTCCGATACATTAAAAGCTGTGAATCTGTGGAATGTTTCTTGATGCTCATCCCTATCTTTTCTCATAGAGCAAAGGATCTAACAGACACGGTTGTGTATTTTCTTAATAAGAACAAAATTCCACTAAGAAATTGCCATGGTCAGTCATACAATAATGCCTCAAATATATCTGGGTAATATACTGGATTGCATGCATGTAATCATCAACTTAATGAGTTTGCCATCTATGAACCCCATGCTGGACACAGCCAGAACTTGATGGAAGTAAAAGCAGCAGTGTGTTGTCTACGGTCTGTAAAATTCTTTGACTTTGTTCAGCATCTGTATTCATTTTTTGCTGGATCTATTCATCACTGGAATGTATTGACATCATTTCTAGGAAAAGATCTTGTAGGCAAGCATGTATCTGACATACTATGGTCAGTTCATTATGATGCTGCTCATGCTCTGTATGGGGGTTTCAAGAAAATGAATAAAAAAATGTACCGAATTCACTACCAGATGCAATGAACAACAAGTGAATAAAAGCAAGAGGCAGAAGGATTGAGCAAAAAATGAAAACCTTGGAAACACTCTTTCTCACAATTCTTTGGACTAACATACTAAAGAAGGAGCAAAACAAGCAAGGTCCTACAATCAAAGGATGTGAACATCCTTGTCGCTACGAATTTTCATGATTCAATGAAAATCTATCTTAAAGAAACTAAAGACAAATTTAGTGAATATGAATTCAAAGCCAGATGTATATATCCAGATAATGATTACAGTGATAGAAAAAACCGTGAATGAAAATGAAGTGCACGTCTTAATAGATATGATGGATGAGCAGCAAAGGTACTTCTCAGTAAAACCAAAAAGTTTAAGGTGGAAACTTTCCTCCCTATTCTGAACACTCACATATTTGAACTGACAAAATATTGTTATATATCTAAACAGAGTGAAATATGTATGGTTGCAAAACAGATTCAGACAACTCGGCAATGAAATATAATGACAATTCTTTGCGAGAAATATACACATAAAATATTTATTTCTCTTTGGTGTTCAAATGACGAAGGCAGTAACAAGTGGAAGACGAAGAAGTTTAAGAGGCCATACAAATTAATACAGTTTACAGCAATATATCAATGAACATAGTTCAAGGAGTTCATACAAGTGATTATAAGTAATATCACAACAGAACGATACACTTAACTTAGATTTGAAGTGTCGTGGTAGGGCGTCGAAAGTCTGTTGATAGCAGCAGCATGAATCTCCATTAGCGGGTGAAGAAGGAAGACTGCCTGATTTTCACTTCTTCCCCTTTTTATGTTTTCAGAGTGGCTCGACGAGCAGTCCCTTTTTGTCCCGCGGGAGATTTTGCGATTGGCCGCTAAATTGATTCAGCAGTCACGCTTCAGTGATCAAGTAGATGGAAGTGATGCGTGGAGCCACTTGCGTGGTGGTGTGTTTTGTCATTTCAAGACTGGAACTCCTGAAGATCACTTCCATTTATCAAAGCAGGGTACGATCTTACTTTTTGTTAGAGAACGTAACAATATGCACAGGCTTATTCACAGATTAAGAATCTGCTTTCTTTCTTTCTTCAGTGAATTGCACTTAAGAAAAAGTATGGATGTCTGTCTAATATGTATTACAAAGACCTGAATTATGATAATTTTTTAAATGAATGTGGACTTCTCAAGCACTACAAGGCTCTTGATGAAAATTGTGAGACTTATCCTGCACTGAACAAAAAAATAATTTCAGAAAATTTAAAGTCTGTATTTTCAATTGTTGAAATTGAACTCAAAGTGTTCGTGTGCATGATGGAGACCAACTGTATAGATAAACGTTCTTTTTCAAGATTGAAATTTATGAAAAATCTGCTTCATAGTACAATGGGGCAGCGTTGTTTGAACTGGCTTTCACTCATGTGCATGGAAAATGGCATCCTATTCCTGAAGACCATTTATCTCAAGCCAATAATAAAGTAATTCTCTGAAAAGAAATGCCACAAATGCTTATTATAATAAGTTTGTTGTAATTTTACACTGTGCCATCTAATCTGTGTGGTTTAATGAGTATTATTGTGTTTTTCAAACCTTGTGTATTGTTCAAATGTTTATCATGTTGATTAAAAACATACTGTACAGTGTCAACTAATGTTTTAACACCAATTTTGTTGAAATGTCAATAATATATATATATGTTTAATATTATCAAGCATTTACTTTTTATTCTTGTGAGTGGTTGCTGTAGGCACCCCAGCACACTGGTTTGTCTAGTGGCCCATAATGCTGTTAAGATAGTCTTGCATGAATCTTCAAAAAATAATTTCTGTGACAGTCTATTGTACAGGTGCAGAGGCTCATCCCTTGTTCCCTGTTTAGGATGTGGTTTCCGGCTTTCTCTTTTCCAATCTTTTCACTTTTCTTTTTGTTTCTTTTTCTTTTTTCTTTTTTTAATTGGAGTAGATAGACTAAACTATCGCCTGGTTCACACTCCACCCACGTCTATTGTACAGGTGTAGAGGCTCATCCCTTGTTCCCTGTTTAGGATGTGGTTTCCAGTTTTCTCTTTTCCAAATCTTTTCACTCCTACGTAGCTCCCTGCACATCAGTAGTGTTACCACCTTGCTCGGGGTGATACAATTAAAAAAAAAAAAAAAAAAGTAAGTGAACTTCATAAGCTTAAGTTTTCACAATTGTCTCTCTATGAGAAAGTTATAGTTAAGAAAAGAGAATATTCAACACCTGATATCCAAATATCTCAGCCAGGAATAAGCAACAACAAAAGATTTATTTGTAGCTTTAATTCTGAATGGTACCAACAGAAAAGTTGGCTCTGCAACTGTAAAGTGAAAAGGGCATTGTTTTGCTTCCCATGTTTGTTGTTTGGAGTTGATGTTATGTAGACAAAAGATGATTTTAGAAATATAAACAAAATGAAAAAAGCATAATGAAAATTTGGTTTCACTGTCACTTTTTGGAAACATAAATATTAAGGAGAGACTTAGTGAGGTATACATAGTTTCAATCAATGAGCATAAAACATGAAGGTTAAAAAGAACTGTAAAACTTTATCCAAAATAATACTGTATTTTTTTTGTAGAAAATTTGAAACTCCCTTATGTGGACATGATAAAAAATATGATTCGGTAATTCCAGGAGTATTTAGAGGATTAATAAATTTTACATCGACATTAGATCCACATTTGAAGAATCATTTAGAAATCAGTATGGTTTTCAGAATGAGATACTTGACTGCCTGCTACAAATATACCATAAGGAGATAAGGACAGAAATTAGGAAAGCTTCATTTATAGCCATTATGGCTGATAACACAATAGATGTTTCAGAATACACTCAAATAGTTACTGTTCTATGGTAAATGTTGAATAAAAAAATATTTAAGTGTTTTGGGGATTCTTTTTTCCAGAAAATCAAAATGCAGATGTAACATCAAAACATAGAACAATTATACATAATCCTTCAATGAAATTGGAAAAAACTGATAGCTCAGATATTTGATAGCACAAAATAAAAGCAGTTTATAGTAATCCACAATTCATTCACTGCTACACACATCAACATAATTTAATGATGAGAAATATCCCAAGTATTACACGGAATGCAAGAATATTTTTTCTCTAACATTTTGGTTATTCCAGCATTTTTCTCAAAATCAGCACGATGCATCTTCATTCTCAAGAAGCATGTGGACATCAGCATTTTACATTAATCCTCTACAAAGTTGGACTTCAACATACAAACCATGAACAGATTTCATGAAAACTTGCAACCTTTAAAAAGCTACCTTACTGAAATTCAGTCAACATCAAATGCAGATCAAACCATTGCAGAATTTTACAATACCTGAATGATGACAATTTCATGTTTTGGCTAGAGCTTTTTCATCAAATTATGCCTCATGTTGAAGCAAATTACAACCAAATGCAATTTTGAGAAATTAGTGTCTCAATCTAAACTTATTTATTAATGGAACTTTGTTTGTGTGTGTGTGTGTGTGTCCATTACCTATAGACTGCGAAACGGTTGAACCGATTTTCTTGAAAATTTACAGTTGTACTATGACCATCTACAAGTGTTCTTAGCTAGGGTTTGTGTAGAGGTACCCCCAATAAATATTGAAAATTGATAATCGAAAAAATCGGGTTATAGAGGAGTGGTCCAATTTTAATCAAATTTGATAGACTCATAGACAAAGACATAAGAAACGATATTCAGAAGTTTCAAGGTTGCAGTTCTTACAATAGTGCAGAAAATCGATAATATATATATATATATATAAATATAAAAGGCAAGATGCTTGTGTGTGTGTGTGTGTGTGTGTGTGTGTTTATCTGCCTGTATGTCTCTATTTTTTTCAGCCCTTTTATTTTAGTTTTTGCTTCGGGTTTAGCTCTAAGTAGATATAATTGTAGTTCTTAGTCTCAGTCATGATATCATTAACTCAGAGGGCTTATTTAGCCTTCAAAATTCAGTTTACGACGAAAAAACTTATTTGATATCGATACCAGGAAATCAAAATTTGACTGACATCCATTCATTTTTCTTTCAGTCTACGGTTTCACTTTAACTGGAAACAACTATTGCTTTTTAGTCTTTCATGCCGACGTCCAAAGAGTCTGAGCTCCAGGACCATGAATTAGTTTTAAAGCTTTTATTACACCCGAGCAATGCCGGGCTATACTGCTAGTAAATATATAACAGATTTTGAAACTGCTATTTTAGAAATAAGAAACTCAAAGAACTGTGAGAATCTTTCAAAGACACTTAAAAAATTGTTAAACATTTCACTGAAAGTAAAGCAAGAAGAATAGATTTCATTTTTAAGTGAATGGATCAAACATGAACTGTAACAATTTATAAGTAAAAGATTTTCTCATTTAGGATCTTAACAAATTCATGTATAAACTTTCTTTTTTTTGTTTCATTTTACACATTATTAAAACAATATCTAAAATTTTTCTGAAGCAGCACTCCTATTAATTTTAGCTATGAGCTTTCACTGGTTGAGAGCCCACCGGTGTCGACAGCTGGCCTCTTAGCTGCTTTCTGTGTCAGTTGTTTAAGAGGGAATTCTTTTTAAGAAAATCTATTGGTTTCTAGACTCATCTTTTTATCTTTGGCAGCAATGTTCATAATTGTTTTATTTATATTGCATTTTAGATTTTTGCTGAGAATTGTCTTCTGGCCCAGATGTGATGCTCAGAGCCCCTGTACAGAAGACATTTTTTTTTATTTTTTGGTTTTGCTTTCTTAGAGTTCACATCAAACTAACATGTAGAGTAATGCAGAAAATGATCTAATTTTCAGCAGAATATAACATAAGTCAGTCATAATGTCAGGTTGGTGTTTGAGTATGTTCTTTTGATCATAAGCCAGGTATAATAATATTGGATAGTGTGTAGTGATAATAGTGAAAATGTATTGAAATATACTTTCAGAAACTATCTCTCTCTCTTTCTTTCTACACAATATATCCTTTCTTTCCTTTTCTATAACCTGGGCATAGCATACTTAGCTGACATCATGTGGAAGCCAACCAATCACTAATGCTCCTGCCAAAGTCAAAGCAGAAACACAGAGACATTACAACAGTTTAAAAAAACAAAAACATGTATACCCCCCTTCGTTTCTATTCACTTTTTGCCTCACTTTCAGATGCACATATATGCGTGTATGGGAGCTATGCTTCAAGTTGTTAGAAATTCAATGAACACCAAACCAAAAGGAAGACAGATAAAATAATATCCATACAAGAAGAGAGATACAGAAAATCATAAACTAATTAAAAGGGACAACCACACGTGCAAATACTGTAACAATTTATATTAAACCTTTTGTAATCACCACACTAAAATAGATGTAAAGTTATGTAATTTCACCTAAAAAAATGAAAATATGTACTAATGGAGTCAATCAAAAAAAAAAAAAAAAATGATGGTATAGTTTGTACAAACCAGGCCTTTGTTCATTTATTATCACAACTTTTTTTTTTTAATCATTTCACCCCGAGCAAGGCAAAAATGCCACTGATGAGCTGGGGGCTACATAACTGTAAAAAGATTAATTAAAAAAGAGTGAGGAGTACAAACTAGTTAGAAAGGAGCAATAGAAAGCTGAGAATGCAGGTGCGATGACAGATACATAGGTGGAGAGAAAGGGAAGGATATAAGGGGGGGAGCTAGAGTCCAGTGGTTAATAGATGAGTATTGACATGGCATTTAAATTTCTGGAGGTTGTAGCCGTCAGGAAAGCAAGAATATGGGAGAGAGTTCCACAGGCGGGAAGTGCGAGAGAAGAAGCTGCAGGAGTAGAATTGTCGTCTGCATTTGGCTAACCTGACTGTGAATGGGTGGGACCCAGTTGCCAGTCTGGTTGCATGAGTAAACACCTGTTGAGGAGGCACCAGTGACTTAAGTTCGTCCGAGCAGAAGCCATGAAAGTATTTATAGAATAGACAAAGGGAGGCCACATTTCGACGGTGGGGAAGTGGCTGCAGTCGAGCCGCCAGATCAGTACCTATCACATTACAGACTCTTCCTTGGAGCCTGTCAAGAACACTGAGGAGAACGGCAGAGGTGCCTGACCATAAATGGCAGCAGTACTCCATGCACGGATGGATGGTTGACTTGTATATATGCAGGATGGATTCAGGCGGAAAAAATATCCTGGATCAGCATAGTGACCCAACCTTCTTAGCAGTAGATTTAGTTATGGAATCAATATAGTGGTTCCATTTGAGGTCTGAGGAGAGGGTAAGGCCGAGGAGGCGTAGTGTGTTGCTCTCAGGGAGAATCACTTGGTCCATGCTTATGGGAGGCAGGTGAGGTTGCCTGGGATGGTTGACAGACAACAGCTTGGTCTTAGACACATTGAAGTTGACAAGCCACTTCTTGCCCCAATTCACCACATAGTATAGATCCCGTTCAATGTCAACAGCGAGATTATGTCTGTCCACCACGACAGGTTTCTTACTGGTGCGGGAGTATATTGTGGTGTCATCTGTGTAGGTGCCTACTTGGGAACTGATCTCATCTGGGAGGTCATTGATGAAAATAAGGAAGAGCGTCGGGCCTAGGATAGAGCCCTGTGGGACACCAGCATTTGTGCTGTAGGATGAAGAGGCATGCCCATTCAAAATGACCTTCATATAACTACTTCAAAACCATGCTGGTAACCCTACTATACAACTATACTACAATGCTTTTTTGATAAATCAATCATAATAGTGTCAGGTTGGTATTTGAGTATATTCTTTTGATACATCAGTCAATCATAATAATATCAGATTGGTGTTTGAGTATGTTTCTTTTTTTTATAATAACTAATCATGTTAATGTCAGTTGGAATTTGATTATACTGTTTTGATAATATGTCAGTTATAATAATGTTGTAGTAATACAGTGATTAATTTTAACATTTCTGTGATTTACTAATACATATAATTTGGTGATTAATTTGATTTCATATGCAAATTTTATGGAAAATTTTGCACAAATATTTGAGTTAAAATTTGTAAAGTAATTTCTACATAGTAATGACTATGGAAAGCATGATAAAGAAAATTCATTTTTTTTAAATGAGATTTGAATTGCTACATTATACAGGGCACTTTATGGCATGATTTTAAGATTGAATTTTCCTTCCATCAAGAAAATTAGAGAATGAAGCCTTATTTAATACTGAGGACGAAGCTCTTTGTTTATTAGCTTTTCGGTCACTATTCTAATGCTAGACATTGAATTATATGCACATTCACTTATTTCATTCTGCTAATTAAGACAGAGATTCTAATAGCGACTATCTTGTCAATTCATTTGGTAACTTCATATAATAATAAGCTGTGATTAGTTTGCAAATGGTTGCTTATCTGGTCACCAATAAGCTTTCATTATTCTTGTATACATCAGAATAATGTATATAATGAAGAAATAATCTGAAGTAATTAGCCACAATTTCAGATTATTACCTCACTGAAATAAAGCTTTAAATGTTGGTATATTCGCAGACATTTACAGAATTAGTTGGTGTTTATATTTCTATGACTATACTAGATTTTATAACTATAGAACTAAATGGAATGGGTTAACTGTCTATTATTATTATTTTTGCTTGATTAGAACTGTACTAGACAACAGAAACCACATCTCTAGATGAATTTAAAAAATAGCAACAACTAAAATGGATAGCACATGTAACTCAAATAGAAAATAACTATATAATCCAAATGTTGATATTCTACATGATTTCAAACAGGTTTGAAAAGGAAATGCCATTCATACTGGAAAGAGCAATAAGAGCTAGTAGACTTGAAAAACCTATTTTCCTTAAAAGAGAGATTTTATAAACATCAACTCAGTCAAAGAATGCCAAATATTTCCTTGTAACCCCCTATTCACAGATCATTATTTTGTTACCAACACACTTTAATTGGAATTCACTTTATGATTTTCCTTCTAATGCCCCATGGAGCAAATTTTTAATCTTCCTATTGAAAATTATTTCACAGGGGTTTCTTCCTGGGTGTATCATGGAAATACCAAGTGAAACTGCAATCTTATCTTTAGTTCACTCCTGTCTGTTCAACTGCTATTGCCCACAGGAATCACTTCTTCTGGATATAACAAAGTGAGAGTATGGCTCATAATAGACACCTCTTTATATTCACTTGTAATAAGTGTGAGTGTGTTCTTTTTGGTGACAGAATGAGACACTATATAGCCTCTCACAAGTTTGGTCCTCATGATTACTGGTGGCTCTGTTTGTGTATGTTAAACAAGAGTATTCAATCACTTTTCAATTCAATTAGTTTGAAGTGTTGTTATATACTGCTGATAAAGCAGAATGCTTTGCTCATAAATTCTATTCTAACTCCATTCTCAATTCATCAAATGTATCTTGGCCTGATTTTCCAACTTAAATCGAAGCTCTACTCTATGATATGCATATAACTCTGTTCATAGTTTCTGCTATCATCTCCAAACTAGATTCCCAAAAAGTATGTGAACTTGACAGTATAGCAGCAGTTTCATTAAGGGAATGTGCACCTGAACTGGCTCCTGTTCTCCTAAAACTCTATTATGAATGTCTTTCTGCTTCTTGCTTTCCAGCTTATTGGAAATTCTTTAATGTAGTTCCTGTCTAAGAACTCTGGTGAACCTTCTGATCCCTTGAATTATCATCTTATTAGACTTTCACCTCTTTTGGTAAAGTATTAGGGGTTCTAATCAACTCTGAATTATTTAAGCATCTCACTTCACTCATCCTTCTTTGAGATATACAATATGGCTTTCACTTTTCTAGGTCAACCACCGATGTGTTAATAGTTATTACTAAAAGAGTTTGTCAAAAGCACATGAAGGTTTGAGTTGTGACTTTAAACATCTCAAAGGCATTTGACAGGGTTTGGTATGCAGCTGGTCTTCAAAACTTCAAAGGCTATGGTGTTTCAACCCAATTTTTATTTAATTTAATCTTTCTTAACAGATAATGTAATGAATGTGATGTTGAATGGCCACTCTTCTAGATCCCTTCATATTAATGCAGGGGTCCCCTAGGGCTCTATCTTTGGATCTATTTTCCTTTTATCTTTATCAATGACTTCTGATATTGTAATTTACTAAGCGCAGCTTAGATGTGGCACAAGGCCGAAAGTATGGGGCACCCAGTGAGGATCGAACTCACTACTTAATTGCAATAGTTCTAGCAAGACAAGCTTGCTAACCATTACACCACCTCGAGGTGCCCTCAATGACTTCTGATATTATTAGTTTCCAACTCAGTATTTATGCTGATAACATAACTATTTACTCCTACCTTAATAGTAGGTATGATAAAGTCATGAGATGTTAACTGAAGCAAGAAATCACTTGTAAATCTTAACACCATCAAAATGAAACTGCTATCTTTTAGACATCTTAGAGAACTATTTTTGCCTTCCATCACCATGGCTGATGCTAACCTCCCAGAAAGTAACTCATTGTGCCCTCCCGGTCTCATGTTTTCCACTGATATGAAGTGAAATAATTATATTGAATCAATTGCTACTAGGTGTTCACTATATCATACTAGACAATTTTCTTGCCCAAATCCATCTAGCATGTTTATAAAGCTAATATTCATCCATTCATTGAATATTTCTACCATATCTGGACTCATGCTCCTGTGATATATCTCAAGATTCTTGACAACACCCACAAAAGTGTCTGTAATGTTACAAGCCCTGATCTGGCATTGAAACTTTAATTACTTTCCCACTTTGCTGTTACATGGCTTCCCTGCGTCTTTTCTATGAATATTTGCATGGCAATTGTTCTAACAACCTCTCCTCCTTAATATCTTGACCACATAAATTTAAGTGTACCATTTGACTGGAAATTATGTCTCATTATTTTATTGCTGAAATAGCTAGATATATCTGTAAGTTCTATTCTAACAATTTCTTTTCTTGCCTATGGAACATTTTTAGTTTCTTACTTCCCTATTACCAAATCTTAAAAAATTTAAATGCAACATTAATCACCATCTTTTGTCTTCTTGATTCCTATTCTTTTATTAACCTTCCTCTTCACTAATGTCCTCTCATTTTTTTTCACTTAGTGACATTGTCACCTTGCTTGAGGTGAAATGATTAAAAGGAAGAAAAGAAAAAAGTTGCTAATTTTACCTTTGGCATTTGTTTTTAAATATTACATGCAGTAAAACTAAAACCTTAAAACTAAAAAAGTATGTTTAAAAGCTGGATATTCTTTTACAGAGATTTGATGATGATGACTATCATAGAATTAGTAGATAAAAAATACATAATTGTGTGTGTGTGTGTGTGTGTGTCTGTGTCTGTAAACAGACACATAGAATTCCCTCTGCTTCTCTCTTTTTCTCTTATATATATATATATAATGGACAGCTTTCACCTGCTTCTGTTCACTCAGCTGACTGTCAGTTTGACTCCAGAGTAAAGTGGTGGATGCATGTTTCATCTATTGTCACATATTTATGTAAAAACTCCTTCTTGTTGCATTGTAACAGTTGCAAACAAACC
This sequence comes from Ascarosepion bandense, assembly GCA_037127315.1. Lineage (NCBI taxonomy): Eukaryota > Metazoa > Mollusca > Cephalopoda > Sepiida > Sepiidae > Ascarosepion > Ascarosepion bandense. The sequence continues at coordinate 1,806,455 of JBBBDQ010000278.1, forward strand.
TCTGAATTGTTGATATGTTGTTGTTTCAGATTGACTGTGAGCAAACGCGGCACCCACTTTGAACACAAATGGTCATGCAAAATGGTGAATACACTGATATGTTCAATTCCTCTGCTATCTCACACAACTTCATTTTATGATCGGCCAAAATGAGTTTGTGGATTTTTTTGGTGTTTTTCAGAACAACTGTTCATTTTGAGCGACCTGAGTGTTCAGCATCATTTGTGTCTGTACGACTGTGTTTAAAGTCAGCATACCACCTCTTAACCGTTGTTTCCAACAAAGCAGAGTCTGAATAACACTTATCAAGCCATTCCTTTGCTTGAACAGTATTTTTCCACATCAGAAAGCAATGCTTTATCAACACATGAAATTCAGATTTTTCCATTCTTTTGAAAATTTGCAACAGCAGCTTCACTTAAATAACTGTAATTTGTAAACTAATAATCCAATTGGGCCCAAATTTTATCATGCACCATTTGAAGGTTAGTATTTCATTTGGATTTTTTATTAGTGGTGCCATTTATTTGTCAGGCCTAGGACTTATTGAGTGATGTGTTATCTATATTGTCAGAGATACTCTTTAACAGAGAGAGGTCAGGAGAGAAAGGGGAACGGCACAGAAAGAAAAGCTAGTCAACCAATTTTAGAAATGAAAGACAGAGACACATGTATGAGTGGTCAGGAGATTCAAGAGACGGTTGCCAGGAATCAAGAAATCAGAGGAGGGGATTGACAGGGTTAAGATTGGTTTCGCAAAGCAATAGGATGTAAGGGGACTTTTCATGGAGGAAATATTCCATGCTGCAGAAATTGGTAAACATACCACAGATGTTTGTGAAAGAAATGTTCAGTGATTTAGGTGATTTTCCTTTGGATGGTTTAGCCTTGTTTCTTGAAATGCGATTGTTCATCTTTGTGTTGTTTGGTGAGGAGAGACCCCAAGTAGAGATGGCAGATGGTCATTGACTGTGACATGCCCAGGATGGGAGTTGGCAAAGACTGTGGCATTGTGTGGCCTTGAGATTGTCTACTGGAAGTGCTTCCAGGGACACGTATCCATATTTGTCATGGTACTGCAAGAACCAAATATTATGTAACTGTTGATCAGAGCAGATGTATTCAATATTAAGGCCTGAGAAAAGAAAAAGAACCAGAAACCACTTCCTAAACAGGAAACAAAAACGATGAGCCTCTACTCTTGTTCAATAGAAGTGGGAGGAGTGTGAACTAGGCAATAGTAGGGTCTATCTACTCCAATTAAAAAAAACAAAAACAAAAAAAATTGAAAGTTAAAGGAAATGTACGAAGTTTTAATTTAGTTAAAGTAAAGTGAGAATGCCAGAATTAAACAAAAACAATTGCATAAAAATATATACAAAACATAATTGTTGAAAGCAAATGTAGCAACATTCAAAAGTACCCAGAAAAAATTAATATAAAATAATATAAATATGAACTTTGGTAAATTTATCATAAAACAATAATATAAAACAATTAATTTGAACACAATTGATAGCCAGAAATTGTTGATATTATTCAACAAACATGTTTGAAAGAATTATTGCTTCCAAAATACACTTTATTTAAATATATATATATATATATATATATATAGAGAGAGAGAGAGAGAGAGGAGGGAGGTGGAGACAAACAGTCAAAGAGATGGGGTGAAAAAGATATGTGCATATACATATCCACTCGCTCACATACATGAGGTTTATTAGTCTCAAACATAAAGAATGTTTAAATCATGGAATTTGGGATAGCATGTGTGTGTGTGATATGTAAATGTATGTATAGTATAGATAAAAATACAAAATGTGTCACTTAAAGAGACTACGAAAAAGTTCTTGACTAATGTTTGGTCACTTAGTCATATTTTAAGAAGTGAGTCAGGCTGAGAATGTTTAAGTATCCTCTTGGCTTGACTCACTCTATAAATTTGACCAAACAACAAACTTTTGGAAAAAGAGCTTGTTGGTCACCTCAAGAACTTTTCAGAAGGCCCCCTCATATATATATATATATATATAATAGTTGTATTTAGGCAGAAAATGCTCATTAAAACATGTCATATTTTTAAACTGTCTTTCTTATTAATAGATTAATTTCTTAGTGTTAAGAGTTTTAAATTTCAAAATTATCATTAAGTTGTAAACAACCACTAAATAGACTTTGAATCTTATTTAATTTCTTGATATTAAGTAAAACCAAAGTTTTCAAGCTTTAACAAGGACTAATATGAACATTTATATTATTACAATATTATACCTTTCACATCAAGATATGAAAATTAAATTAATATGAAGAATTGGTTAAAAAAATCTTGTAAACATAACTTGTCTGTTATCTTCAATAAGACTTCTTTATATATATATATATATATATATATGCATACTTATATATATATATATATATATATATATATATATATATACATAGAGAGAGAGAGAGAGAGAGAGATTATGAGTATATACAGGAAAGATAGCAGTTGACCCAAGATTTGAAGAGATTTAGATTGTAGTGATTAGGGAAGCATTCTCTTTTGAATTTTCTTCTTACTAATTGTTGTAACCTAAAAGCTTACTGCATAATAATCCAAACAATGGTTGAAAATAAATAGAAATATTTATATCATCAAATGTAAGACACGCAAACTATGTGAAGTAAATAACCACTGCTAGTAGAGAACTGCTAGACAGTAAGAACACACCACTCTCTCAATAAAGTTGAATGTATTAGATAAAGATTGGAACATACGCATTACTGTCCTAGGTATGTACATAACACTAATGAAATAAGGATGATTTGTCCCAGTGTAAGTGGCAAAGTCTTAGTTCTGGGCTGATGAAAACTAATACATGTAGTTCTTCACAATATTTGGCATGAAAATAGCAATAGATAAGAGGTTGTATAGTAAAAGGAAAATCCTCACCTACAAGCCAGGTATACTCTTTTGAACATATGTAAATATATATATAAAAATAACCCCTCCTGAAAAACTCAATGAATCAAAAAATATATCATCCTACGAACTAACTCTTTCTTTTCTACAATTGAAAAGAATCTAAATTCAAGATAAAATTTGTTACTACTACATCCAAAACAATAAGCTAAAATTTGAAAAAGAAAAGTTAGTCATGATATTGTTTCCAGAACCAAAAAAATTACTAAATGAAAGATCAGAAATAATATTCAGATGTAATCACACCCAAAAATACATCCTAGGATCATACAAACCTGGATGAAAGTATCTGAGATCTTTAAGTAACTCCTCTCTAATTTTGAAATTTTTGGTTGTTTAAAGATTCCTGTTGTGCATTCATAAAAAATCCCTGATGCATGTTTGAAAATGTTGGAAAATCAGTTATTATAAATTGGCTGAAGATACTAAAAGCTTGAAACCTAGATTGCTGAAATAACTTATTTCCAAATTAAAAATATTTAAAAGCTCTACAATATATATGTATTAAGCACTTTTTAATACAACTGTGTACTGCTCTAATTTGATTATGACGCAAAAACTGATTAACAATAATTTTATATATATATATATCTCCATGTAAATAATTTTTACAGCCAATATCCAACATTGCCTGATGATGAGATTCTATCTTAAAACATAGAAATTTCCCTGTAACAATGTACTTTTAATTCATAATTATATATATGTTTAATTAAAACTGACAAAGAAGATTGTATTGACTATTGATTTAATTTTTTCAGTATTCTTACATGTTTCCATTTTTTTTGTTGGAAATGTAAAAATGTTCTATAATTAATAATTTTCCAAGCACTTTCAGTCATTTCATTGGCCATTCTCAAGGATGTTGTTATTTTATCCTTATGCTTTAGCTGGGGTCTGTGGGAGTGAGCTGGAAGCCACTGGAAACTGCAGGAGTGAGCTGGGTGCCACTGGAAACTACAGGAGTGAGCTGGGTGCCACTGGAAACTACAGGAGTGAGCTGGATGCTGCTGAAAACTGCAGGAGTGAACTGGAAGCCACTGGAAACTGCAGGAGTGAGCTGGATGCTGCTGGAAACTGCAGAAGTGAGCTGGGTGCCACTGGAAATTACCGGAGTGAACTGGAAGCCACTGGAAACTGCAGGAGTGAACTGGATGCTGCTGGAAACTGCAGAAGTGAACTGGATGCAGCTGGTAACTGCAAGAGGGAACTGGAAGTCGCTGGAAACTGCAGGAGTGAACTGGATGCTGCTGGAAACTGCAGGAGTGAGCTGGATGCCACTGGGCTCAGTCGACTTAACTGGATGCGTCAAAGTCACGATGCAGTAAGGCTCCTTGCCCCACTAGCTGAGAGGTCTCTTGCTGTGAAATCACTGACATTCATACAAACGTGTTCATACAACAGCAGCAAGCTCGCTAAACAAATAAATGAGTATAATTAATTTCAGGCCATATTAATTAGTTAAAAGTGTATTCAGTGTTTGTTGACTGTATTTAGATTACTTTCGGTTTGAAATTAAATGTCTTTTGTTTTGTGGTGAAAATTAAGTTTTGTGTTTTTTTGTTTGTTTGAAAAGAGGTCGTTGCTATTTTTAGCACACATGGGTTGTAACTGTTTTCTGCTGACAGGCGAAAGGCCATGCATATCCGGGATTGTTTACACAGAGTGGAAGTGGTGATCGAGCACACCGCGACACGTTAAAGTCTCAATGTGGTGATAATTTTGTCTGAAAGAATAATGAAAAAATTTCATTGAACCTTTCCAATCAATGGAAAACAAGATCAAACAGGAAAATCATTTTATGTTTATATATTGTTTTCTTTATCATTAAAAAAGATAATATAATTAAAATTATATTATTTTCCAAGTATGTTAACCTGAAATTCTGATCAGATGTATGCTAATTACCTGCAATCCTTTCAACATAACATTAAAAATCTTTATTTTTAATTCACATTAAAATGAATCTTTTTTTTATGTTCCATGTCCCTTCAGAACATAAGTGACTATGGCTTTCAACAAATTCTTACTCTTTGTAGCTTAGTAACATTTATCTTCTTAATATCCTTCTTAGTCTCTGTCTTGTCATCTATTTACACTTGTTCATTCAACATGTTACATGCTGTTTTCCTCTACCTTCAATTTGTCCTGTGACAATTGTTCAAGCTCTCTTTCCTCAGTATGTGTTCAAGAAATTTCAACTGTCTTTTTCCAGATCTAAGTAAAAGTGTTTGTTCCAGTAAATACACATGCAAAAAAAAAAAATTACAGAAAAATAAAAATTTATTTAGATTGAAGCATGTTTCTTTTTAAAAAAAATGATGTTGACCATGTACAAGGCCCAAGGGTCACTTGAGATAGAGGGTTACAGCGTAAGAGGCACCACTCCAGACAATGAGATAATGCCATCATAAAAAAAATGGATACTGGAAATGAAAGAGAAGAAAAAGGCTTTTGAAGGAACTGGAAATCCAATCCTAAACAGGAAACAAGGGATAAACCTCAACTTTTGTTCAAAAGACAAAGGAGGTGCATGAACAAGATGATAGACAAAACTATCTACTTCTATTGAGAAAAGAAAAAGTAAATCAATAATAAATAAAAGTTCAGTTTTAGGTGAAACTTCTAAAGTCTACTTAAACTCTATACTTTTAATGTCACCACCTAAAACTGAACTTTTATTTATTATTGATTTACTTTTTCTTGTTAAAAAAAATACAGTTTAACGAATAACTTTATATCATGTCCAGATCAGGAATTTGTAGCAGATCATTTGTCTTTTGAAATTTAGTTAACTTCATTATCTGATAATCTTTTATTTATGTTTTTTTTTGGCAAATGTCCAATGCAAATAACGAATTTTGGAATTATAAGGTGTTTTCAATACATTTATTATGGTAGACAAACAAGCAAAATAATTATATTCCAATTTTTTTTCTTTTTTGTATACTATGGACCAATTAGAACAAATAGGAAACTGAATATAGGATAGGTTGTCATCAGTTTCAACAGCTTGGGACTTATTGCTAGGAACATCACTCCTCACCAAATTTATAAACAAATTCTACAGATGCATGCTGGGATTCTTTCCTAAAGAATAAAAATGAACCACTTCTTGGTCTCATCCACCATATTTTTTGTTCTTTCTTGAAGTCAGAATTCTACCATCACTTGACTATATCTCTTTTGCATTTGAACACTATTCTTACTTGTAAACTTTTTGCATTTTTACTATTTCTTTGCCTAGTTTAGACTTGCATGTATATTGTTTGCTTAGTATTATTTTGTCCTGTTTTTTTTTCTTTTTTTTCATGTTGTTTATTAAGAACTTTGTCAATTCTGTTTGTTGAGTATTTTGCTGATTACACTTAACCATGACCAATTACTCCACACTCATGTTAGGGGTACTTTTGTCCAACACTATAAGATGCTACAAAACCAGATATTGACCTGAATTCAAGTCATATACTTAAATAGACCTGTCAGATCAAGACTTTCATATGGACATCATGCATGGTGCTCAGTTCATTCAGAAATGTCTAAGTTATCATCTATATAAAGCTGTTTTCTCAAATCAATTATTCAAAGTAACTTCAAGTGAATTAATCCTATAGTTCTAATAGAAAACAATCCTTCATCAGACTATCAACTGGTGATACAAAATAACAAAGAGCTTTACCAAATAACCAAAATCTACATTAACTAAATTGGGCAGTATGTAACTAGAAAAGAAAATAAATAATAAAGATGTTGATTTTTTACATTACTTGAACAAAAGGTTAGAAAAAAAACTTCCATCAGTAATAGAAAGAGCAACAACAGTTAGTTAACATGAGAAGTTTATTTAATTAAAAAAAAATTTTTAAGAAAAAGATTATATCAATTTCAATCAACAGTAATGCTAACTGACCCTCAATGAATGCTGAATGTTTCCTGTATAAAACAATTTTCACTATTACATCCCAAACATATGTACTTTTCTTAAAATTCTCATCTGAATGGAACAGCAATAATTGAGATTTTTTACAATATGTTAAATGCTAAAGAACCATGAATTATACAAATTAACTGAATAAAGGATTCAGTTGGGATTTCCTGTAGATTACCCAGATTAATATATATCTGATTAAGAAAGGCAGATACAACAGCAAAAACATGGTGATAGCAACAACAAAGATAAAGACAATAGTCTAAATATAAATAGTATAAAGAATAATAATTCCTCATCTAAAAAATTCAGACAGAAATTAAATTTTTCATTTGTAAAATAATTGTTTATTCACATCTGGACAAAGTTAAATTATTGTCAGCTAACCAAGCAGTATGTGGATTTCAGATTTTTCAAATGTCAAACTCTTTTTTGTAGGGGTGTTAGTTATTCTGTTCTTCATCTTGAGAGTTAAGCATTTATATAACTTCTTGTTATATGGTTGTCATGTGTGAATATATTCTAAATTCAGTTTTGAAGCCTGATTCTGCACTTGATGACTTTGAGGAAACCTTCTAACACATCATTCAATAAGTACCAGGCCTTGATGATTCAGAGTGTTGTTTGCAACTGTTTCAACACAAGAAGTTTTTGCATAAATATGTGACAATGGATGAAACATGGATCCACCACTTCACTCAGGAGTCAAATCGGCTTCAACGAAAAAGTGATATCAGAAACTGAAACGTATTTTGAGGCCAAAGACAAATTGTTCTGCAAAAATGCATTGAATTGTTAGAGATGTATTGAAATCAGTGTATCACCCTAGAAGGAGACTATGTTGATGAATAAAGTCGAATTTTGTCTAAAAGTTGTTGTTTTATTAGTTAAATGTTCCTGATGGATATTAAATTCAACTCAAATCTCTGGTATTTCTTTGCATTAATCATATTCTAAAACTGAAAGAATCATTCCAGTTCAACAGGCAGTCTTAATCACAAACAAATTGATTTCTGGCTTGGAGTTGTGATATATCATATATATAAATATATATATATATATATATATATATATATATATATATATATATCTATAAAAAAAAAGGTTTGTTCTAATAAATAAAATAAAAACGGTTAATTTCCACTCAACTGCAACTATTCAGTAAATCCAGAAATAAATTGTTCTTCATTTCTGACACCTCAAAAAATACTAAAATGTGCTCTGTCACAACCTTTTATTGCCAATTCCATTTTTTAAAGTTTTATGACTCAGGCAATAGTGGTTCAAAATCTATGAACACAAACATATAATCTCTGAGTGTGATCATTAAGTCTGTCCTCTCAGTAACCAACTTTAAAAGCCTGTGAATGCCTCCAGAACTTGATGCACTGTTTACACCTCCTGCTCAATGTTTTTGTTTTGCTTAGTTTTTTTGTTTAATTATGATGTTTTAAAATGATAGAACATAAGCTTTGTAGATAGAGTATTGAACTAGATAATAAAAGATACATTGCTACTAAACAAGACTTATAACTATAACTGAAACTAGTATTTGAATGTTCTTTAATTATAGTTAATAATTTCTAATACTTTTCAATCAGGCAAAGAATTTAGAATTACAAAAAAGAACAGATAAATGAATGTTCTTTTTTAGTTAGGTTAATCTAAATCCAATCAAATTTTGTAGATTTATTAATTTTTTAAAAGAATAAACATTCTCACAATATAATTTTAAAATGTATTCAATATGGTACAACAAAAAGAAATATGATAGATTGGATATGCTTCTATTCAATTATTAAAATATCTGGGTCAGTCATAATAGGGAACTCTCTTTCAATAAGCTTGTTGATAGTATTGGCCATGTTATGCTAGTACCAAAGAGTGAGGATTCTGGAAAGATCATTAATGAAGCACTAACTAGACCACATAAAACTAGTGTCAAGTTAGATGTTCAATGTGAGTGTAGTCAAAAACATTTTTTTGACAACTCCTTGTTCCTTGTTTAGGATGTAGTTTCCGGCTTTCTCTTTTCCAATATTTTCATTCCTTTTTCTTTTTTTTTCAGCTGGAGTAGATAGACTAAACTATCGCCCGGTTCACACTCCACCCACGTCTATTGAACAGGTGAAGAGGCTCATCCCTTGTTCCCTGTTTAGGATGTGGTTTTCGGCTTTCTCTTTTCCAATCTTTTCACTCTTACATGGCCCCCTGCACATCAGTGGTGTTACCGCCTTGCTCGGGATGATATGATTTAAAAAAAAATAAAAATAAAATAACTTGGACCATACGTATACTTTCAGAATTCAGATCAAGTCTATGATTACAAAAATATATAAAGTAGTCAGTTCTATGCTTACATGTCAACAAGTTTTACACCATAATCTAAATAAAAAAGAAATATGAAGCATTATAATTTACTATTTCATTTCTGAGATGAGTAATTGTTGATATCTTCTTCTATGTGCCCTGTCCTTTCAGGACGTAGATGATCATGGCTTTCCACGTCTCTCTATCCCTGGTGGCTCTTAGTATGTTTTCTCCTGTTACACCACGCAACCCCCATTCCATCATCTACCTGATCAGGCTCTTCAAATATATTATCTGCTGACTTCCTCTGTCTCTTTTTTTTAAATAAGTGTTTAAACAGAGGACAGAAAATATGACACTAAAATCCACAGGTGCCTTGGAATAGCAAAAGATGCCTTTTAAAAGCTAAGTATTAAGAATCAGGAAAATTTTGTGGGAAACATGAAAAAAAGTGCAGAACAGTTATGTAATATTGGTCTTCCTATATGGCAGTGAATGTTGGACAATCTTCTCACAAATGCTAAGCTTTGACAACTATAAATACCAGATGGAAAATATTAATAATGAAAGAAAGTGAAATGATGGTAGAGGGAACCAAGTTTAACAGCTATAAATATCAGATGGAAAATATTATGAGGTGACTCTGGCAAATTAATATGCCTAATTTGCATAAGTGCAAGAGAGAGCCTATATAACTCATGACTGAGAATTAGTATGGACAAGCTTAGTGACTAATTAGTGCTAAATCTCACTTCACATCAATGGTGTCACCGATAGGATCCCATTTGTTTCTAGAAGATCCAGATTTTGTAGATACATGGATTCACTGTTTTTCTGCCAGTGCGAGAAGTAAAAAACTGAAAGACAACAAGGAGAAGGGAGGCAAAAATGAAATTATGGGTTTATTTTTGGCTACAGCGTGACACGAGGTGATAATAAAAGTCTCCACCATGGCATATCCCACAAACTTGGAAGACCTGACTTTCAAAAAATAAGTCAGATTATAAGAAGAAATATAAGACCCAAGAAAAGATTGGTAGTGGCAGAAAGAATGAAATTCATGTCGTTGATACAAGAAATTGATGAACCAGTTATAAAATATCTACACCGTCTACAAAATGCGAGTAGATATTGCGAATTTGAAAAACTTGGACAAGACGGACAGAGTATTGAAGAGGACTTGATTCAGTTAAGGTTGTTTGAAGGTATGTGCAATGCATCACACCGATATAAAATAATGGAACGACTACAAATAAAAAATGTCTTTAAATACATGCATTGACTTTATACAGCAACAAGAATTAATAGAAATACAACCATCATAAAAGCCTACCCAGCGAACAAATATCTGCTGAGATGTACATGGTAAAAAAAATAAGAAAATGTTCATATTGTGGATGTGATCATGAAATAAAAAAGGAAAAATACCCAGCATTTGGAAAAACCTGTAATAATTGCTTAAAAAAACAAAAAAAAAACACTTTTAAGCAGTCTGCAAAGTAAAAAAGAAAAATATTGAAAGAGTTGAAAAAAAATGAAACTAATATGGAGGTCTTTACATTAAAAAAGAAGAATATAGAAAAAATTGAACAAAAGAAAAAAGACATATTAAAGGTTAAAATTAACAACTACAATTTAGATATGCAAATGGATACTGGGAGTGAAGTAACACTGATACCAAAACATTTTTGGAACACATTGGAAAGCCACCCTTATGAAAGAGCAGTTTACAACTTTGCTAATTTGATGGGTCAGTCATAAAAACTTTAGAATACTTAGAAGGTTCCTTAAAGTTAGAAGGTAAATTTGAAGTAATACCTATAATTGTCACAAGTTGTAAAAAGAACCACGGACTTCTTGAAAACAACATGCTTAACATAAATTCTACTAAAGTAATTAATGAGATAAAAATGGAAAACACTGGAAAGTTAAAAAACTATAAAGCGAGTTTAAAATTAAACGAAAATGTCACCTCTCCTTATTATTAGGCATAAAATGTACCAGTACATTTGTTGCCATTAGTAGTAACAAAACTACAAAAATTGATAGAACAAGACCTTCTTGAACATGTTTCCCCTGGGAGTAGCAAGTGGGCATCACCCATTGTAGTATTGAGGAAAACAGATGGTGATTTACGTATTCGTGGAGATTACAAAATAGGCGTAAATCATAAAATCTGTTCAGATTCGCATCCCATACCAAATGTTGAAGTTGCATTGCATGCACTGGCAGGAATGAGCGTTTTTGCAAAAATAGATTTAAAAACAGCATACCACCAAGTACCGATAGACGATAACTTCAAAGAAGTAACCACGATAAATATGCCAATAGGGTTACTAAGATGGAAAAGGATGCCAGATGGAATAAAAACTGCAAGCACCATATTTCAAAGGGCCAGCAAACAGGTTTTAGGAAATATGAAAAATATGATTTGTTACCAAGATATTATATGCATAGGAGCCACTAATGAAATGGAATTAAAAAAGAAAGCCGACATAATCTTGAATAGATTCAAAAATGCTGGAATGACAATAAATGAAAAAAAATGCGTAAGCAATTGTAACATAACTTTTTAAAGTTATTCCATTTCAAAAGAAGGTATATCACCAGACCAGGCCTTGATAGAAAAAATACTAAAAGTAGCTACACCTAAAAATAAGAAAGAACTGGAGTCTTTTTTGGGATTGGTAAATTTTTACAGGCGATATTTACCAAAATACATGGACTTGACTGAACCATTGGCAAATTTAAGAAAAAAGAATGTGGAATTTATTTGGTTAGAGGAACAACAAAAAGCTTTTAACAGATTAAAAATAATTATGGCAAAGAAACCAGTATGAAAATGTTTGATCCAAAAAAGGATGTGACGTTAACAACAGATGCAAGCAAACATTCAATATCAGGAATATTATCACAAGAAGGACATCCGATAATGTATTTATCAAGAAGACTAACGAACACCAAATTTAATTATTCAAATATAGTGAAAGAAGCATTAGCAATCGTGTGGACAACTACTAGAGCCTGACAATTTTTAATTGGGAAAAAATTTCTAAGACCATTAGAGTTTATATTTAACCCAAGGAAAAAATTACCTAAAGTCACGACATTGAAGATACTAAGATGGGCAATAAGATTAATGGCATTTGACTTTGATATAGAATAGGATATTATCGGGAATAAGAAAAAACTTGTGAGGAAATTGTTCTAGGGTGGAAAGATTCGACAAGGAAATAAGACAGAAATTAATGATAGAACATGGAGTGGTTTGTAATGGGGATTTAGTAGTTTCCCCAGAAATACAAAGAAAATTGGTAATAAAAAGTGTACATGATGATATACATTGTGAAGTAACGGCCACACAAAAAAGGATAAAATTAGAAGCATGGTGGCTTTGATATTCAAGAGATGTTGAAGAATAGATAAACAGGTGCAAAAACGTAAAGAATTAAGAAATTTTGCACAGTCTACTTTACATTCGTGGCCCAGAGAAGTGGATCCATGGAGTAGGGTGCATATGGATCATGTGTATATTAATGGAGTGGGACTATTTATTAATTCTAGTAGACTCTTTTTCAGGCTGGCCTGAAATAATCCGGGTGCCAGACAAGAAAAATTCTATGATAAAGCAGATTCTAAGGGTCATATTTTCCAGAAATGGCATACCCTGGTGTCTGACAATGCACCAGAATTTTGTGATGATGATCTTAATTTATGGTTAGAAAAAACAGGATGTAAACCATATAAGACACCTCCATATCCCCCTCAGTTGGCAGAAAGAATGGTGCAGAATGGAAAAAAGGGGACTAAAAGTATGCTCTCAGCAAAAAGAAAAAGTAAAAGAGTAGAAATCCCATCAGCTTTAATGGAAAGACAAATTAGCACACCGCTAACAATGTTGTATTCCACAAATGAAAAAATATGGTACAAAAAGAACAAAGAAGCTAATCCAGAAAGGGCAGAATTTATTATGCAAAAAGGCCACAATACAGCTATAATAAATAGAGAAAAGGGCAACAGTATATTAGCCCATGCAGATCAAATAAGGGCCTAGGGTAAATATGAAGAGCAAAATGAGGAAGAAATGGATACGATCCTGTCCATTAATGTTCCATTAAAACAAACGTTACAGAATGAAACATCACAAGATGAAGTAATGCAGGATCAAGTGGGCCAGAATGACTTGGAAAACTCGGACAAAGATCAAATAATGCAAGACAATGCAGATGGTTATAGCTGGGCACGGGACAGAGAGAGAGAGAGCAGTAGAGCAAAGTAATGAAACTTTCATGAGAGGAAGTACAAGAACTACTAGAGGTATAAAACCTATACGTTTCAGGGAGATGTATTGAGACTGGTAAATAAATATGCCTAATTTGCATAAGTGCAAGAGAGAGCCTATATAACTCGTCACATAGAATAAGTATGGACAAGCTTAGCGACTGATTAGAAAACAATAAACAATAGTTAAGTGCATTACCCAAGAAACAGCTGACTAAATTTCAGAAGCACTTCTAAGATTTTTCTAATACTGTACAAAAATTGATGCTGGAACCTTTTGAGTCAAACTATTTGAGGATCAAACTCATTCCTTCTTTCTCTATATGCTGTGCACCGTTGGTATGTAGGAGATCATGACACTCTATAATTTTCTATCTGGTGTAATATTTGTCTTTTCACCATCTCCTTACCACCACCATTCATTCACACAGGCTTGTCAGAAAGGTGGTCTGCTGCCTTACACTGCTCTATTTGACCTCAATATCCTGTGAGCAAAAAATCCTCCAAATGCCCCTCTCTCATTATGTGTTTATAGGAATTAAATTCTATATATATTTCAACCCAAAAAATCCCATCTTCAAGATTTGTTGGAAAAACAATTATTATTAGGGCAAATACTGTCAAAATACTAAAAAAAAGAAAACTACATCATATATCAATTTGGCATTTACTCTGCTTCAGAGTAGTCTCCTTCTGAAGCCACATACTTTATCCAGTGCCGTTTCCACTGAGGGAAAAATTCTTGGAATTACTTTTGTGGGATTATCTCAAGTACTTTCACTCTGCGTACTTTAGCTCTATTACCATAGCAACTGTTCCAATACTTTTTGATCAAACTTGTATTATATATATATATATATATATATATATATATATATATATATTAGTCTCATATTTCTTGCTTGTAGAACTGTTTTGCTTTCCTGTCAACTATGATATTCAAAAAAATATTTTAAATACCATGTCAATAATTTGTCCCTTTTATTTCCATTCTTTTTATTATCAGTGGCAAATCTACAGGGATGGAGAACCAAAATTTTGGCTAAGCCCCCCTACTTTTATAAGCTTAAAAAATTTATGAAAATAATAAGTCTCCGATTTTGATAAGATTTAATCTTCAGCACTTTTCCCTTTGCGTTTTCTTTTTCCTTTAGCTTTTTAAGGACACATATAGAGACCAGTTTGAAAGAAAAATAAGCAAAATAAAACATCCAGATAGAAATGGACATGTTGTCAGGGAGGGAAAGAGACTTAATATTCATATTTTCATATCTGAAAGAAGATGTTAATTAGAAATAATGTCCCCAACTTGAGATGTAGATACATAAGCAGTCAGTGATTTATGGCTTAGTGAAAGAATTGGTCAGTAATTTTAGAAAAAAAAACATTTTTTGACCTTTCAGTAAACTGGTCTGTCAGAAGACATAAATAAAATGTCAATCCCAAACATAATCATTCACAATACCAGTGGTCAGGGTAATAAAAATGTACTTGTACTACTTCTTTTGAGAGCAAAATCATAATGGTTAAAATATCTGGTAACAAAAAAGAAAAAACTGAAGAAAAATAAATTAACTTTTTTAGGTAACACTACTAAATTGATGAAAAAGCAGCACAGTACGAAGAAAAAGGGCTCCAACCTTGATAAAAAATGTTTGTTATTATTAAGAGCAAAGATCAAAGTATTTTTAATTATTAAAAAAAAAAAAATTAACCCTTCCTAAAACATTCAAAATTTTGGTAAAAACTCGTCTTGATTTTCATTAGTGAGTAACCAAATCATTACAAGAGTTTGCAATGGAAAATTTAATATTAGATAACTCAGTTACCCCAACCCCGTGAAAAACACATTAACTTGGAAATTCTTACTAATCAAAAACTGAAAAGTTTAATATAAATCATCAAGCTATCATATTTTTCAAATGATTTAAAATTTTTTTTGTGTATTTGAAGTTATTTTTGGTATGGTAATTTTCGTATGTACATTAAAAGGTCATGTGTTTCAAGGTTTCTTCTCCTTTCAGGGAAAAAAATTGGACAAATGTTACTTGTGATCACCATAGACACTTAGCTTATCTCAAATCTGTTCATTGTCACATGTCAAATCATACAGGAAAGGTCAGAAAGATCAACATTCCATGATTCGGAAATAGTTTTAATCTAAATTTCATGCTATAAATAAGTAATACTTGTGTAAATCAGATTAATTTAACATTCAATTTGCTAATTTTCCAAAAATACTGCATCACAGATGTATATTTAATTTTTGCAGGATTTGTAAAACCGAAAATTAACTTTTATTTACAAATTTGTTGACTGCCAAAAAATGGCTAAAATAAAATTGTAGATTCCAATCTATATAACTTCTGTCTGAAATACACCAGAGTATTTTGCTTACTGGAAATAGTAAATTTAATCATTTAGCTTTCAATTAAAACTAAAATCAAAATTTTAAGAAAACTTTTTTATTTTAAAAAAATTCAATTTAAAAGTTAGTTATAGAAAATGAGTGAAAATACCTACTCTTAGTAATAATTTCATCAAAGTACAAATAGACATTTGCAGTCAGTCTAGTGAATTACTCGTCTATGAATTTTTTCAGTTACTGACTATACCCAGAGTCCAACCATTCGATCAAGCTTAAATTTTTGAGAAAGTAGTAGCATAAATTGACTGTTCTTTAAGAAGCAAATTTCTATGAAAATAAAATCATATACATTAACTTTTGTTAAAATCTAGAAAAATAAGTAAAATCGAAGCAATATAGCATGTATGTTAACTTGGGTTTGTGTCAATCCAGTTGCCCTATTTGATATTTTGTTTTAGAGTCATGGACAATTGATCTTATTTGGATTATTTTCTTATTTCAAAGTAGCTTTTTGATCATATGGTCTGACTTCACTGAAAACATAAATTAATTTTTTAGCTGATTTTTGTACAGCTGTGGTACCCACAGATTGATTTCGTTGCATTATTTTATTTTAGCATACATTTTTTCTCGCATTTATTTTTTGTGCTTCAAAAGTTTTGTAGAGGAAACAAATCAGAGCAGACAAATCACACTGTTCTGCTAGTATTGACGTCAGTATTAACCCTATGATTTTATTTTGAAATTAACCTCTTTTATGTTCCAACTGCTTGAGGGTGAAAAAGAGGGCAAGAATAAATTAGAACTCCACTACTATGAATTAAAATTTATTGTTTAATTGAGTAAAGTAACATATAATACCCAAACTCAGTTCTAAGTTGTGTATATGATAGGGGGGTGTAGTATGAAAATGAAGACCCTGCTTGAGTTTGCCCCCCACTTCTCCTCAGAAAAATCTCAGCTTCTAGATGTCCTCCATTACTTTCAGAGTTCTACAATTGCCACTGTTTATTATCTTTTCTCCTCAATAATGTTTTCTCAGTTCCCTTTACTCTTAGTAACCCCTTGCATATTAGTGGCCTTATTACTTAAGATAAAATGAAGTGAAAAAAAAAACCCCAAAAAACGGAAACACAGCAGGCACAATTTTAAAAACTTTTATGCTTTAAAAGTTCACTTTCAAACACATTTTTTTTTATAAGGCATTTTACTGCAACTGTTGTGCAGGGGGTTACATAGGAGGAATGATATGAGGAGTGAGAGGTTGCAGGGGGTGTCAGGAAGAGAGTAAGTGAGGGAAGAAATTACTGATGAGAATGGGGTGGATGAAGAGGAATGTTATGAGGAGTGAGAGGTTGTAGGGAGTGTCGGGTAGAGAGTACTGATGAGAGTAGGGTGGATGTAGAAAAGCATGAGAGACAGGATGTAAGTTAGTGAGACAGGAGATGACTATTGACTTTACATTTAAATTCTTGGAGATTGTAACTGTCAGGAAAGCAAATATGCGGAAGAGAATTCCACAGGCGGGAAGTGCAAAAAAAGAAGCTGTTGGAGTAGAATTTGCGTTTACAATTTATTGGTTTCACAGTAAAAGGGGATGGGACCTAGTTGCCAATCTTGTGGCTCAAGGAAATTCATATATAGGGGTACCAGTGCACTAAATTCAGCGGAGCAGAAGCCGTGAAAGTATCTGTAGAAGAGACACAGGGAAACCACATTGTGTCGATGAGAAAGCAACTGTATCCAGCTGCCAAGTCAAGTTATTTTAAAAATGTAATGGGAATGCATTGCTCTGGGATTATAATCTTCATGGCCAAGCTTTTCTCATTTACTGAGTATCCTTCACAGCTGAGAAGAAAAGTATATTGTACTTAGATTCTAATACAAGGCTAACCAAATGAATATAGACCTGACTGTCAGGAAGTAATTGTTATGGTTTATAAAATGGCGAGTGTTCTAAAAATAGAAAAAGATAGACACACTGATGCCAAGAATTCAAAATTGGGCAGCAAAATAAGGAACCGTTTCTTTTGGTAGGAGTAGGAGTAAGAAGTAGGACAGTAGTTTTGTGTAGGAGATTTGAAAAGAGGAGGACGCTAGTCAGTTGACCACTAGAGTCCAGAAGTGATAGGCTCGTTTACTACTAGCATCCCACAGTGAAGAGAATTTAGCTAGTCTGTTCCTGTATCCACACAAAATTTAAAGGTTGTAATTTGATGTAAAAACCTAAAGTTTTATACCAAAAATAAACATCATTAACTCAAGTTTGTGTTATCTTCTAATTATACCAAAATGAAGCAACACAACATAACAATTGGCGCTTTTTAAAAATCCCCAAAAGCAAGAACACAACTGAGGAGAAAAGGATATTGTATTTGGATTCTTTGTGATCTCCCAAGACTACAACTGTTAGGAAGCAATGGTTGAAGTATTGGCAGATCACAAAGATACTCTGAATAGTTACCAATGTGAAATTGGCAAGCTAAGTTCAAATTTCATCTAGTCTGTTACATTCACTTTCACACAAATACCTTTTTTTGGGAAAGGCATGAATCTATATCCTCTCCCCAGTTATGAGTAACTGAGCTCTATAGAGTGGCAGACTGAACTCTCTAGACTTGGTTGGCAGCCAGTCTAGGAGGACAAGTGAAAAGGGTAAATTCAAAACTATGGATAAGGCAATTAGAAATAACTCCACTATTTTTCCCCAAGAAGTCATTGCAATTCACAAATAAGAAAATAGAATCTGTGAAATGAAATGTTATAACATCACTTACATCTTAAATGAACATTGCATCTACAAAAAAAAAAAACTGTTAGTATTAACTGTATATTAATTTTTTCGTGTACTATATTCGGTTTGTACGTTTCAAAACCCTGAAATTTTAGGCAACACCTACAAACATAATACGCCATTTATGTGTCATGTTAAAAAAAACAAAACAAAAAAAAAAACGTTTGAACATTCCGAAAAAAATGTTAAGTGGAATTATTTTTTATGTATTTCTGCAGAGGTGTGCAGATGATGACAATTTGACAAGTAACTGAGGTGAATCCTCGTTAAGTGTAGAGTGTGCACAATCAGCCTGGAAGCAAAGAAATTATCACACACAAAAAAAGTAAAAAAAGATCTTGTGACGCAACCTCAGTACAAAAAACGGTAAAATTTCCTAAGTACTGCCGTTGCTATTCCCCTTCAAATGCGTCTTTTTCTTTTTTGAAAAGAGACTTCCTTAGGAAGTAAAATTAAGAAACATTTAACACATACTTTCAAATTTCTTAATAAGAATGCAACTTTATAATTAAATTGTGTACCAAAAAAATTGGGGGGGGGGGGGCATTAGTTCACTCTCTCTTTTCAATTTGTAAGTATTTCCGTAATTTTCAATTCTTACGTATAAGAAAATGCGCCCTTTTTTTTATTTTCTAATTGAAGTTTAATTAAAGCATATGTAACACATATTTTCATATTAAAAAAAAAATTAAAAAAAAACGCAACTTTATCTGTAAATTGTGTACCGAAAAAAAAAAAAAGACGCATTTGAAGGTGAATAGCAACGGCAGTACTTATACGACATTTTACCCAAAAAACTATATAAATAATCGAGAAAATACTTTGTTTATTTTAACAGCTAGAGACTTTTCTTCAGTGTACTACTTGCTGTACTATCGAGTTGTTCAAGAAAACATTCTTAATCTCCTCTTTTCCATTTTTTTTCTTTCTCGTCTTTATTCTCTAATTTATTTGGATGAATGGGTGATATATAGTCGAAGATACACAAATAAACTCCACTCTCTTTACTTTTAGGATCACAATCTGAGTCAGTTTCAAATGAAAACAAAAATGCATCATCACGTGAAAACTAAAAAAAGTAATAAATTCAGACAGTGTCCAATATTCTGATAAAAAAAAAAGAAAGAAGTTAATCTTGTGAGAAAATTTTGAAGTTGTACTTAATTTTTAAAAACTTAGCATAATTAAAAAAAAAAACTTATTTTTAATTGCTTCTTAAGTCTCCGATATTATGAATTAATTTTAATTATATAGTCTATGTTCATCAGAAAGCAAAGAAAATTTTACCTAATTCAACCAGAAAATTAACCAACCACTCAATAAGTCCCGGGCCTGACATATAGATAGTGCCACTAATAAAGAAAAAAAAAATCCATATGATTTTTATGAAGTACTAACCTTCAAGTGGTACGTGACAAAATTGGGGCCCAATCGGATTATTTATTAGTTTACAAATTACAGTTATTTAAGAGAAGCTACTGTTGCAAATTTTCAAAACAATAGAAAAATCTGAATTTCGTGTGTTGATAAAGCTTGCTTTCTGTGTGTGTGTGTGTGGGGGGGGTGTTCAAGCAAAATAATGGCCTGATAAATGTTACTGTTTCGGACTCTGCTCCGTCGGAAACAACGGTTAAGAGGCGGTATGCTGACTTTTAACGCAGTGATACAGACACAACAAATGATACTGAACTCTAAGGTCGCACAAAAATGGCAATTGTCCCGGAAAACACTTAAAAAAAAAGCACACACAAATCAACAAAGGAAAAACAATGAGGTTGAGAAACAATATTAAAAAATGTTATTGTTAATGTTATTCTACAAGTTTTTTTTGTAATTTTAACTTTCGGTTTTTAATTAATAAATTAATTTTGGATATCCTTTGCTAAAAAAAATGGTCTCAATTGTAAACAAACTTAAAAGATGTTTAAGACTACGAGCCTCCAGTCGTAGACAGAAGTTACGTGATTGTTTAGGTCTTTTTTAATTTTTTTTCAGATTTTTACTCATTGTTGTTTACGATAATGACAATTATTACCAAGTCGTCATTGCATCCCAGTTGAATTTCAGTACTGTCTTGTTTGTGTTAAGAAAAAAAACTTAAATGTACTAAGAATTAATTATGTTTTTAATATTTAAATTTTAGAGAGTAAAAAAAACTGTATTTGCCTGACCTTGAGCTTAAATTAAGAAGTCATTTAATTATCGTCATCGAGTTCTTAAAAAAAAAAACTACCGCTGACACTCCCCATTGGTGCTTTTTATCTATTCATAATTATATTATTAATTAAACTCAGTGTGCAATTGTGCATTGTCTTTGTTGTTGCTATGTATCTAATGCGGGTGTGCAAAAAGTTGTCACGTGGTTTTGTTATGGTTCCGTTGGACTCTGCTTAACAATTAGAAGAGATTCATTCATTCAAAGAAAGTCTCCTTAACACTCAACGTTGAAATCGTATTGGCATTACAAGAGATAGTTGTTTAAAAAAAAAACAACGTATTTTGACAATTTTTTTATTGTCTGTGATTATTACAAATAATTTATCCTCTTAGTCTTGTTAAGAAAAAAAAGCTTTTTTCATAAATCTCTTCTTTAGTCAGATAATGAATAAAAAAAATCGCTTTTTAATAAAAAAAAATCCCGTTTTATTTTTCGCGGTCATGAAGAACGAAAACAGCGGTAAATGTAAAAAGAATGAGGAGAGTAATTTTGAAAAAGTCACATAAAGATGCAGCTTGGAACAACAGTCAGTTTGAACATAGGTTCCGAAGGAGTGCTATCTCTCCCCACACTTTTTGATAATATTTTGCTTGACAGTGTCAGTTTGACATTTTTAATTTTAAGTAAATATTTTTCAAAAATATAATAGCACTAGCAGTTAATTTCGTCAAAGTGACTGCAAATGCAGTCAGCCTAAGTGAATTATCCCGTCTGTTAGAGACAGTGTTGCGTTGTTTTAAAATTTTTAAAATTAATGCGTTTGGTAAAAAGCCAAGTTCATGGAGACAAAAAAAAAAAAAAAAAAGAAAATGGAGTTAAAAATAAAATTAAAAATTGTTAAAAAATATCTGATTTTCCTATTTTTATACACGAAGAAAGTTTAGTAAACATAAAAAAGACATGATGAAATGCTTTGTAATCAGTTTTTTTTTTTGTTTGTGTGTGTAGTCTGATTTTGTCTTAAATCATTTATTTGGATCAATTTTGGCACCGATTCAATTTTTTCCTAACGATAGAAATAACAAACATCAACAGGCTTTCCTCACAATGTATTCATGGGAATTTATTTATATTTGTAAAAATTGTGTTGTGTTTGTGTGTCTGCCAGTTAGCATCTCCAGTCCACGTATACGCCATGTTTCCTAAGTAGCAAAAGAATAAAGATCATAAAAAAAGACATATCTCTAAGTGTTAGTCTCTACAGTTTAATGAAAATCTTTACAAACCTATATTGAAACCAACAACAGTGAAATTATTTTTATCCCAAAGAAAGATCCAAAAAGACTATTCTGCCAAAGTGAGTAGTTATTTCTGTGCTGTGTATGCCTAAGTGAAAGAAAAGAAAAAGAAATAGCATCTTCTCTCGTGTTCCTATTGGCATGCATGCGAAAGAGCTTTGTTATTGTTCATTCAATGTTTACCATTTCAAAATGGTCCACAAATGATGATATTGCTTCTGTCTCGTGTTTGCATTTATTTATTTTTCCTTTTTAAGTTCCAGTGATTGCTTTTATCGGGGATTCTTGTGTTATATTTCTCATTTTGAGAATTACTCAATAAAATTAAAAATAACAAATACTGTTGAAATTTCTAATAAAGATACATGCAAGACAAAAAAGTTGAAAAAAAAAATTCCATAAAATAGGCCCGTTTTCGAACTATAAGAAGACAGTCGGCTGCACATTTGACAACTAACATTCTTTTAAAAGGTGGAGTATCTACCAGTCCAGTAGTAATTTGCAAATTAAATAATGCATTTAAAAAACCTGCAAAACGAAATATTGTATGTAAAATAAATTTCAAAGTATTTTTTGGCATTCTATTATTTAATCAGAAAAATTTTAGCTCTCAAAAAAAAAAAAAAAACTAAAAAAGAGAAAAAATTATTTTGTTTCAAAAATTGATTTTCATTATGATTAAAAACAAAAATGAAAATAAAATTTCCAAATAAAATAAAATCTCAAAATTCTATTTCGTTTCGAATTTTTAAACTTTTATTTGATTTCCGTTATGTTGTGTTCTTCGCAACTGAAACGTTAATTTTTTTTTTTATGGCTAACTGTAGGTAGTTAAGTAGTGAGAAAAACTAAAGTTTTTTTTCTTCTAGTTCCTTTTCTTTTTCGTTATCCACTTGTAACAAAAACAAAATTAATAAATTAATTAATAAAAATAATTAATTGAACGATAAAAATCTACTCGAAACATCTTCTTTTGATTCTTTTCGAATTTATTTAACCAATTTTGTTAAGCAGTACAATGAAATCTAATCGTCGGCGGAAAGAAAGCTAAAAGTTTTAATTTCCTGCACTGAGCGCACCCAGGTTAAAATAAAAATTAAACAATTTATTTTATTTTATTCGTTAATTTAAAAATGAGTAAAATTACATTTTCTTCACACTCACAGTATATTTCTCAGAGTGCCACACATGGAATCATAGCAGAACAAGCTATTCTATCAAATTATTTGTTAGTAGTCACTCACTAGTGAGTTCGATTTTCTTATGGGATGTCCCATTAATGTAGCCTTGTGCCAAACTTTGCTAGTCTTACTGCGTCTTCTACAGATGAGCCACAAGTTACCGACATTACGAAACAAAAACGTAACATAACTTATGGACCAAAATAGTGTACTGTTGTCTTTACATGTGATTTGTTGTTGAAAAGCCTCCCTTGTCTACAGGCTTCACCACATGCTTTCCATTTTATTATTACTATTAAATTATTAATTATAACGACGTAATATTTTCATATTATTATTTTTTATTTCTCTAATGTATTTTTTAGTAGAAAAAATTTGGAACTTGTTTTTTTTAGCATGTCTCTCCTCCATGAATAATTCATAACAAACCTAGATTTGAAACATACGGATTCTGCATGGGAATTGTTACTACTACTGTAACTTTTACTTTACTAAAGAAAATGAGCACTTATCAGGAGGAAAATTCATTTCCATTTTTTTTAATCATAACACACATAACGAAATTACTTAAAAAAGAAGAAAAACCCCTAAGAGAAGACTTTAAGAAAATAAACACTTCACAGTTCACACGCTCTACACTTTTTTTTACAGTCTTACTCACGTAATGAACATTTAACATAGAAATTAAAAGAAATAAAGTAAAAACCAAAAAATCAATTTTTATTTTATCAGTTGTTTGTACGATTGCGTAAGGAAATATTTATAAAAGACATTTTTGTGAAAATAAAGAAGAAAAGAGTAAATAAAAAAATAAAATAAAATGACATAGTTTGAGTTTATTTTTATTTTGGAAAGATGCTTTCTGTTTATTTGAATTTATTTTGATTCACCTGATGTTAAATTCTTCATGTTTGTTAATTGTTCTGTCGGAAATTTTTGTTATAGGATAAGTTAAGTAAATATTTACTTTTAGTACACACGAACTCGAATTTTGATGTTCAGGTTGAGAATGAGAAGTCTCGGAACATGTCATTATCAAATT
This sequence comes from Ascarosepion bandense, assembly GCA_037127315.1. Taxonomy (NCBI): domain Eukaryota; kingdom Metazoa; phylum Mollusca; class Cephalopoda; order Sepiida; family Sepiidae; genus Ascarosepion; species Ascarosepion bandense. The sequence goes on from JBBBDQ010000278.1 coordinate 1,830,783, forward strand.
AAAAAAAAAAACAGATTTTTATGGCACAAAACAAAATAATGGACAGATCATATAAGATAAAAAAAATGAATTTGATCATAATATCACTGATTGCTTTCTCTCTCTCTCTCTCAAACCTCACTATGTGTAGTTGTAATAACACGTTTTTCCGAAATGAAAGTCAAAAACAGAAAAAAAACATCGAAATCCTCTGTTTTAAAAATTAAAAAAATATACCAAAAATTCAGGAAATATTTGATTTGAATGAAATGTTCAGAACTTTTATTTAATAATGAATGAATTTTGTACTGAATAGGCTATTTTAATGAACTTTGCAGAAATAATTTAAAATTTAGACTTTAGAGGGTATAAGTTACCCTCCTATTGTGACTACACTACACCTTGTGAATTTTTTTTAATTTGGGGGGTGATGATAAATATTTAGTTTCATAAAGAAAAATCCTTGAAAATAATATTTCAGTAAAAAGACAAATTATGTCAAATTATTAGAAAATCTTGCAAATTTGTCTTAAAATTTTAAAAATAATTAAAAAAAAATGTTTGAGAGTTGGTGCTTGCATAATTTATTGAATTTTAGATTATCATTTGACAGAGAAAAATATAAACAACGAATTTAAAAATTTACTTAAAAAAAAATTATTTGTAACTTAGTGCGATTTTGAAATTCTTACGTTTGCTGATGACGAGATCTTCCTTTTAAAACTGAAAAATGTGTGTTTGAAAGATCGAAAAATGTAAAGTTTGATTGCATTTTCACACCAGAAATATTTTTTTAAGTTTTATTTTATTTTTATTTTCACAACTATAAATTATTATTTGTATGGAAGATCAAATTGACAATAATTCAACAAAATAATTATATATGACGTCCGGAAGTGTCTCTAACTGAAATAAAAAGTGAAGGCAATCAAATCAATCAATAAACGGCGGACCTGAAGCAGACTACCACCACGTTTAATTTGTTTTTCTTTTTCTTTTTTTAACTTTTTTCAGCGCAGTCCTATCGATTACCCCCTTAGCTTTCCGACTGACAAAACAATTTTTTGAAAAATTTAATTATTTAAACATTTTCTGGGGTGGGGATCAGTTTCTCATACAACGTTATAGTAAATCGAGCCTCCATTTTGAAATCAGTCGCCGGTACGACATTACCGCCACCTGTAAATTTGTTCATTATCAAATTTTTTGAACTTTTTTCAGTGCAGTATTATCTTTTACACCTTAAACTTTACGAATGAAAAAAAATTTGCAAAAATTTCAATATTTAAACAATTTTAGGAGACCAGTTTCTCATACAACCTTATAGTGAATGGAAAATGGAGGATCGATTTACTTTAACGTTATATGAGAAACTGACCCCCCACCACCAATTTGTTTAAATATTGTAATTTTTCAATTTTTTTTTTTGAAAATCGGAAAGTTTACGTAACAATCGATAGAACTGCGCAGAAAATAGTAAAAAAAAAAAAAAAAAAAAAAAAAAAAGAAAGAAAGAAAAACAACAAAATTAACATAATCAAAGCGACGAGAGTGGATTGAAAATGTATGAGAAATTGACCCAAAGTGGTTTAAATATTGTAATTTTTCAAATTTTTTATTTTTTTATTTTTTGATAATCGGAAAACTTAAGTTAACAATCGATAGGACTGCGCTGAAAAAATTAAAAAAAAAAATATGAAAAACAACGAAATTAAACGTGGTGGTAGTCTGCTTCAGGTCCGCCCAATAAACTTCAATGTCTTAAATTTTTTACTAGTTTGTCTTTTTTTTCTTCTTTTATTGCAGAACTTTTTGTTTAATAAATTTGATTAAATTAATTAAAAAGATTTGACTTAGTGCAATTAAATATTTTATGAAAATGTTAAAAAAAAATCAGAATAAATAGCTAAACATTATTTTAATGTAATAATTATAAAATATTACATTTTTTTTTAAATATTTTCATTTTCTTATAAAACAATTCTACTAAGTTTCATAAAAAAATTATTTGTAGAATAAAAAAAAATATATACTCCTGCTTTATTGTTTATAAAAAGTTTTAAAAATTATCTTTAAACAAACAAAACCAGTTTCTGATTTTTGGCAGTTTTGGGGTTACATATTTAATTAAATTTGAAACACATTTTTTGTAAAAATGGGTTTGTAGGAGGTAACTTCTGTTGTTAGATCTATTAACTTGACTTTGCTGTTTTCAAAAGTATTTTTCATTATATTTTAAGCATAAAGTAATATTTTTTCACAATTTTGTTAATTAATCTTTAATTTTACTAATTTTTTTAAAAACTAATATCTTAAAATTTGATTTTTAAGAGATTTTTAAAATGTTTTAAATTTTCTGTCATCATTTTTTATTTAAAATGGCAGGTTGATGATAAATTGACCGTGAGAATGTTTAAAAATGTCTTGAAGTTTCATTTTTGATAGATTAGCATTAGGCTATTATCCTTCAAATAAAACTAAAATTTTACTAAAGAAGAGACATTTAAATTATTTTAAAGGCATTTCTAAGGCTGTTTAGCTCAAATCTTAATATTACTTTTCTGAGTTCATTGATCTTCTCCCTACATTTTTTTTTACAAAAAATTAAATATATACATTCACTTTTAGAATTTGGACATTAAGGTCCATTCATATTTACCATTTCTTAATTTCTTCTGATTTCACTTCTATATCTAATCACAGTGATTTACCTGATTGCAGAAAATAACTTAGACATGGGTATTCTATGTGCCAAGTTCCTTCAGCACACAGGTGATCTTGGCTCTCCAAACTTTCCTGTTCTTTATAGCTCTTAACAAATTTTATCTTATTGTTATTTGTCTTAATCCTTGTTCCATCATTCATCTACTCAAGCTCATTAAGTAAGTTATTCGTTGTTTTCTTCTGTCCCTCTTGCCTTCAATCTGTGCTGTGAGTATAAAGTTTTCCAACCTTTCTTTCCTTAGAAATTTCAACTCTCTTTTTCTGATGAATAAGTTATTTTGTATTTCCATGTTCAGTCCATGGTATCCTCAGCATCCTCCTGTAAAACCACCATAGTTCAAATTTTGTTTAGCCACTGTAATTAGTTCTTCATCTTTATCTTGCTAAGTTTACTACTTATTGAAAACCTAATGGAATTTGAAATAAAATTAGAAAAGGATAGTAATTAAGAAACTACATACTTTGATTTGGCTATAAAGAAATACAGAAATAAATAAAATTGAAAATAATACAGAAATAAATAAAATTAGAAAATAATACAGAAATAAATAAAATTAAGAAAGGATAGTAATTAAGAAACTGTACTTTGATTTGGCTATAAAGAAATACAGAAATAAATAAAATTAGAAAAGGATAGTAATTAAGAAACTACATACTTTGATTTGGCTATAAAGAAATACAGAAATAAATAAAATTAGAAAATAATACAGAAATAAATAAAATTAGAAAAGGATAGTAATTAAGAAACTACATACTTTGATTTGGCTATAAAGAAATACAGAAATAAATAAAATTAGAAAATAATACAGAAATAAATAAAATTAGAAAATAATACAGGGAAATAAATAAAATTAGAAAAGGATAGTAATTAAGAAACTACATACTTTGATTTGGCTATAAAGAAATACAGAAATAAATAAAATTAGAAAAGGATAGTAATTAAGAAACTACATACTTTGATTTGGCTATAAAGAAATACAGAAATAAATAAAATTAGAAAATAATACAGAAATAAATAAAATTAGAAAAGGATAGTAATTAAGAAACTACATACTTTGATTTGGCTATAAAGAAATACAGAAATAAATAAAATTAGAAAATAATACAGAAATAAATAAAATTAGAAAAGGATAGTAATTAAGAAACTACATACTTTGATTTGGCTATAAAGAAATACAGAAATAAATAAAATTAGAAAAGGATAGTAATTAAGAAACTACATACTTTGATTTGGCTATAAAGAAATACAGAAATAAATAAAATTAGAAAAGGATAGTAATTAAGAAACTACATACTTTGATTTGGCTATAAAAAAATACAGAAATAAATAAAATTAGAGAAAGGATGGCTAATTAAGAAACTACATACTTTGATTTGGCTATAAAGAAATACAGAAATAAATAAAATTAGAAAAGGATAGTAATTAAGAAACTACATACTTTGATTTGGCTATAAAGAAATACAGAAATAAATAAAATTAGAAAATAATACAGAAATAAATAAAATTAGAAAAGGATAGTAATTAAGAAACTACATACTTTGATTTGGCTATAAAGAAATACAGAAATAAATAAAATTAGAAAATAATACAGAAATAAATAAAATTAGAAAAGGATAGTAATTAAGAAACTACATACTTTGATTTGGCTATAAAGAAATACAGAAATAAATAAAATTGAAAATAATACAGAAATAAATAAAATTAGAAAAGGATAGTAATTAAGAAACTACATACTTTGATTTGGCTATAAAGAAATACAGAAATAAATAAAATTAGAAAATAATACAGAAATAAATAAAATTAGAAAAGGATAGTAATTAAGAAACTACATACTTTGATTTGGCTATAAAGAAATACAGAAATAAATAAAATTAGAAAATAATACAGAAATAAATAAGATGAAAAGGATAGTAATTAAGAAACTACATACTTTGATTTGGCTATAAAGAAATACAGAAATAAATAAAATTAGAAAATAATACAGAAATAAATAAAATTAAAAGGATAGTAATTAAGAAACTACATACTTTGATTTGGCTATAAAGAAATACAGAAATAAATAAAATTAGAAAATAATACAGAAATAAATAAAATTAGAAAAGGATAGTAATTAAGAAACTACATACTTTGATTTGGCTATAAAGAAATACAGAAATAAATAAAATTAGAAAATAATACAGAAATAAATAAAATTAGAAAATAATACAGAAATAAATAAAATTAGAAAAGGATAGTAATTAAGAAACTACATACTTTGATTTGGCTATAAAAGAAATACAGAAATAAATAAAATTAGAAAAGGATAGTAATTAAGAAACTACAGCATACTTTGATTTGGCTATAAAGAAATACAGAAATAAATAAAATTACAAAATAATACAGAAATAAAAATAAAATTAGAAAAGGATAGTAATTAAGAAACTACATACTTTGATTTGGCTATAAAGAAATACAGAAATAAATAAAATTAGAAAAGGATAGTAATTAAGAAACTACATACTTTGATTTGGCTATAAAGAAATACAGAAATAAATAAAATTAGAAAAGGATAGTAATTAAGAAACTACATACTTTGATTTGGCTATAAAAGAAATACAGAAATAAATAAAATTACAAAATAATACAGAAATAAATAAAATTGAAAAGGATAGTAATTAAGAAACTACATACTTTGATTTGGCTATAAAAAAGAAATACAGAAATAAATAAAATTAAGAAAGGATAGTAAATTAAGAAACTACATACACATAACTGATTTGGCTATAAAGAAATACAGAAATAAATAAAATTTGAAAATAATACGAAATAAATAAAATTAGAAAAGGATAGTAATTAAGAAACTACATACTTTGATTTGGCTATAAAGAAAGCCACAGAAATAAATAAAATTAGAAAAAGGATAAGTAATTAAGAAACTACATACTTTGATTTGGCTATAAAGAAATACAGAAATAAATAAAATTAGAAAATAATACAGAAATAAATAAAATTAAGAAAGGATAGTAATTAAGAAACTATGCTACTTTGATTTGGCTATAAAGAAATACAGAAATAAATAAAATTAGAAAAGGATAGTAATTAAGAAACTACATACTTTGATTGGCTATAAAGAAATACAGAAATAAATAAAATTAGAAAATAATACAGAAATAAATAAAATTAGAAAAGGATAGTAATTTAAGAAACTACATACTTTAGATTTGGCTATAAAGAAATACAGAAATAAATAAGAATGAAAAAGGATAGTAATTAAACTACATACTTTGATTTGGCTATAAAGAAATACAGAAATAAATAAAATTAGAAAATAATACAGAAATAAATAAAATTAGAAAAGGATAGTAATTAAGAAACTACATACTTTGATTTGGCTATAAAGAAATACAGAAATAAATAAAATTAGAAAAGGATAGTAATTAGAAAACTACATACTTTGATTTGGCTATAAAGAAATACAGAAATAAATAAAATTAGAAAAGGATAGTAATTAAGAAACATACATACTTTGAGTTTGGCTATAAAGAAATACAGAAATAAATAAAATTAGAAAAGGATAGTAATTAAGAAACTACATACTTTGATTTGGCTATAAAGAAATACAGAAATAAATAAAATTAGAAAATAATACTGAAATAAATAAAATTAGAAAAGGATAGTAATTAAAAAACTACATACTTTGATTTGGCTATAAAGAAATACAGAAATAAATAAAATTAGAAAAGGATAGTAATTAAGAAACTACATACTTTTGAGGATTGGCTATAAAGAAATACAGAAATAAATAAAATTAAAAATAATACAGAAATAAATAAAATTAGAAAAGGATAGTAATTAAGAAACTACATACTTTGATTTGGCTATAAAAAAATACAGAAATAAATAAAATTAGAAAATAATACAGAAATAAATAAAATTAGAAAAGGATAGTAATTAAGAAACTACATACTTTGATTTGGCTATAAAGAGATACAGAAATAAATAAAATTAGAAAATAATACAGAAATAAATAAAATTAGAAAAGGATAGTAATTAAGAAACTACATACTTTGATTTGGCTATAAAGAAATACAGAAATAAATAAATTAGAAAATAATACAGAAATAAATAAAATTAGAAAAGGATAGTAATTAAGAAACTACATACTTTGATTTGGCTATAAAGAAATACAGAAATAAATAAAATTAGAAAAGGATAGTAATTAAGAAACTACATACTTTGATTTGGCTATAAAGAAATACAGAAATAAATAAAATTAGAAAATAATACAGAAATAAATAAAATTAGAAAAGGATAGTAATTAAGAAACTACATACTTTGATTTGGCTATAAAGAAATACAGAAATAAATAAAATTGAAAATAATACAGAAATAAATAAAATTAGAAAAGGATAGTAATTAAGAAACTACATACTTTGATTTGGCTATAAAGAAATACAGAAATAAATAAAATTAGAAAAGGATAGTAATTAAGAAACTACATACTTTGATTTGGCTATAAAGAAATACAGAAATAAATAAAATTAGAAAGGATAGTAATTAAGGAACTACTACATACTTTGATTTGGCTATAAAGAAATACAGAAATAAATAAAAATTAGAAAAGGATAGTAATTAAGAAACTACATACTTTGATTTGGCTATAAAGAAATACAGAAATAAATAAAATTAGAAAATAATACAGAAATAAATAAAATTAGAAAAGGATAGTAATTAAGAAACTACATACTTTGATTTGAAAACATAAAGAAATACAGAAATAAATAAAATTAGAAAAGGATAGTAATTAAGAAACTACATACTTTGATTTGGCTATAAAAGAAATACAGAAATAAATAAAATTAGAAAATAATACAGAAATAAATAAAATTAGAAAAGGATAGTAATTAAGAAACTACATACTTTGATTTGGCTATAAAAGAAATACAGAAATAAATAAAATTAGAAAAGGATAGTAATTAAGAAACTACATACTTTGATTTGGCTATAAAGAAATACAGAAATAAATAAAATTAGAAAATAATACAGAAATAAATAAAATTAGAAAAGGATAGTAATTAAGAAACTACATACTTTGATTTGGCTATAAAAGAAATACTGAAAATAAATAGAATTAGAAAATAATACAGAAATAAATAAAATTAGAAAAGGATAGTAATTAAGAAACTACATACTTTGATTTGGCTATAAAGAAATACAGAAATAAATAAAATTAGAAAAGGATAGTAATTAAGAAACTACATACTTTGATTTGGCTATAAAGAAATACAGAAATAAATAAAATTAGAAAAGGATAGTAATTAAGAAACTACATACTTTGATTTGGCTATAAAGAAATACAGAAATAAATAAAATTAGAAAAGGATAGTAATTAAGAAACTACATACTTTGATTTGGCTATAAAGAAATACAGAAATAAATAAAATTAGAAAAGGATAGTAATTAGAAACTACATACTTTGATTTGGCTATAAAGAAATACAGAAATAAATAAAATTAGAAAAGGATAGTAATTAAGAAACTACATACTTTGATTTGGCTATAAAGAAATACAGAAATAAATAAAATTAGAAAAGGATAGTAATTAAGAAACTACATACTTTGATTTGGCTATAAAGAAATACAGAAATAAATAAAATTAGAAAAAGAAAAGTAATTAAGAAACTACATACTTTGATTTGGCTATAAAGAAATACAGAAATAAATAAAATTAGAAAATAATACAGAAATAAATAAAATTAGAAAAGGATAGTAATTAAGAAACTACATACTTTGATTTGGCTATAAAGAAATACAGAAATAAATAAAATTAGAAAAGGATAGTAATTAAGAAACTACATACTTTGATTTGGCTATAAAGAAATACAGAAATAAATAAAATTAGAAAATAATACAGAAATAAATAAAATTAGAAAAGGATAGTAATTAAGAAACTACATACTTTGATTTGGCTATAAAGAAATACAGAAATAAATAAAATTAGAAAAGGATAGTAATTAAGAAACTACATACTTTGATTTGGCTATAAAGAAATACAGAAATAAATAAAATTAGAAAATAATACAGAAATAAATAAAATTAGAAAAGGATAGTAATTAAGAAACTACATACTTTGATTTGGCTATAAAGAAATACAGAAATAAATAAAATTAGAAAATAATACAGAAATAAATAAAATTAGAAAAGGATAGTAATTAAGAAACTACATACTTTGATTTGGCTATAAAGAAATACAGAAATAAATAAAATTAGAAAAGGATAGTAATTAAGAAACTACATACTTTGATTTGGCTATAAAGAAATACAGAAATAAATAAAATTAGAAAATAATACAGAAATAAATAAAATTAGAAAAGGATAGTAATTAAGAAACTACATACTTTGATTTGGCTATAAAGAAATACAGAAATAAATAAAATTAGAAAATAATACAGAAATAAATAAAATTAGAAAAGGATAGTAATTAAGAAACTACATACTTTGATTTGGCTATAAAGAAATACAGAAATAAATAAAATTAGAAAAGGATAGTAATTAAGAAACTACATACTTTGATTTGGCTATAAAGAAATACAGAAATAAATAAAATTAGAAAAGGATAGTAATTAAGAAACTACATACTTTGATTTGGCTATAAAGAAATACAGAAATAAATAAAATTAGAAAAGGATAGTAATTAAGAAACTACATACTTTGATTTGGCTATAAAGAAATACAGAAATAAATAAAATTAGAAAAAGAAAAGTAATTAAGAAACTACATACTTTGATTTTATTATAAAGAAATATGGAAATAAATAAAATTAGAAAATAATACAGAAATAAATAAAATTAGAAAAGGATAGTAATTAAGAAAACTACATACTTTGATTTGGCTATAAAGAAATACAGAAATAAATAAAATTAGAAAAGGATAGTAATTAAGAAACTACATACTTTATTTGGCTATAAAGAAATACAGAAATAAATAAAATTAGAAAATAATACAGAAATAAATAAAATTAGAAAAGGATAGTAATTAAGAAACTACATACTTTGATTTGGCTATAAAGAAATACAGAAATAAATAAAATTAGAAAAGGATATAATTAAGAAACTACATACTTGATTTAAGCTATAAAGAAATACAGAAAAACAAATAAATTTAGAAAAATAATACAGAAATAAATAAAATTAGAAAAGGATAGTAATTAAGAAACTACATACTTTGATTTGTGCTATAAAGAAATACAGAAATAAATAAAATTAGAAAGGATAGTACTAAGAAACTACATACTTTGATTTGGCTATAAAGAAATACAGAAATAACAAAATTAGAAAATAATACAGAAACAAATAAAATTAGAAAAGGATAGTAATTAAGAAACTACATACTTTGATTTGGCTATAAAGAACAGTGAAATAAATAAAATTAGAAAAGGATAGTAATTAAGAAACTACATACTTTGATCTAGTTATAAAGAAATACAGAAATAAATAAAATTAGAAAATAATACCGAAATAAATAAAATTAGAAAAGGATAGTAATTAAGAAACTACATACTTTATCAAGAAACTACATACTTTGATTTGGCTAAAGAAATACAGAAATAAATAAAATTAGAAAATAATACAGAAATAAATAAAATTAGAAAAGGATAGTAATTAAGAAACTACATACTTTGATTGGCTATAAAGAAATACAGAAATAAATAAAATTAGAAAATAATACCGAAATAAATAAAATTAGAAAAGGATAGTAATTAAGAAACTACATACTTTGATTTGGCTATAAAGAAATACAGAAATAAATAAAATTAGAAAATAATACAGAAATAAATAAAATTAGAAAAGGATAGTAATTAAGAAACTACATACTTGATTTGGCTATAAAGAAATACAGAAATAAATAAAATTAGAAAATAATACAGAAATAAATAAAATTAGAAAAGGATAGTAATTAAGAAACTACATACTTTGATTTGGCTATAAAGAAATACAGAAATAAATAAAATTAGAAAATAATACAGAAATAAATAAATTAAAAAAGTGATAGTAATTAAGAAACTACATACTTGATTTGACATAAAGAAATACAGAAATAAATAAAATTAAAACAATACAGAAATAAATAAAATTAGAAAAGGATAGTAATTAAGAAACTACATACTTTGGATTTGGCTATAAAGAAATACAGAAATAAATAAAATTAGAAAATAATACAGAAATAAATAAAATTAGAAAAGGATAGTAATTAAGAAACTACTTTGATTTGGCTATAAAGAAATACAGAAATAAATAAAATTAGAAAATAATACAGAAATAAATAAAATTAGAAAAGGATAGTAATTAAGAAACTACATACTTTGATTTGGCTATAAAGAAATACAGATATAAAAGGAGAAACAGAATACTATTATATACCGAAACAATTTACCATCTATAAGCAGATTTATTTTGTGGGAATTATTTTTACTGATAAAAATATTAAAAACAAATTATTTGATTATCTACCTTAAATTTTAACCTAAATTCCAGGATTCCTAAACCTGATTATTTGTATTATGTCATTTTTAATTTTGCAGGTCAATGTTTTCATCATAAAATTTTTGTACTTTCCAACTTTGTGTTCTTATCACACAATAACTTTGCAATATCTTTCTTATAACCCTTGGCAATGTCTGAAATGGAAAAAATAAATATAACTTGCTTTCAGTCACTTTCTCACCAATGACATGTGGATTCCCTCTGTGTTTTCTACAAATATTTTCATGACGTCTGCTCTGACGAGTTTCTATCCCTGGTGCCTCAACAACACAAATTTATTTGCACTACTAGATTGGTATCAAGGCCGCATTATTTTACCATCAAAATAGTCAAATTGTGATATGTTACTTTAAACAGCAGCAGTAATTAACAGGTACAGCCAGTTGTGGGTGAGGTCAACAAAGGACAAGAGTGGCTGACAGATATAACTGGCCATGGATAATGACAACAAGTACAACAATAAAAAACACTGGCTTGAAAAGAATGGACTGCCAGGAGTGATTGACAGATACATCTGGCCATAGATAGTGTCAGCAAAGCGACAACCCCAAAAAAGCAAAAATATGTGGGAGTTTTAAGACTATATAATGTCTAGAATTTTTGGCTAAAGCAATAGAAACTAGCTAATGAATCCTGGTGACCCCTTCATGTGCCCCTTCATGCTGCCCTCTACTCCACACCAGTGTCACCAACAAAGAATAAAAACTTAAGATAACATTTTTATATCTACGTGTTTTTCATTGTTTGTCCAGATCCAGCAGCAGTAGTATATAACAAGACTAGCAGTATAGCCCGGCATTGCTTGGGTGTAATGAAAGCTTTAAAACTAATCTATGGTCCTGGAGCTCAGACTCAGCCTAAAGAATATTTGTGTGAAGTTTGGTGAGAATCGGATAAAAATTGTGGATTTGTATAAAGGACATACAGACAGATAAACAGACACACACACAAACAAACATCTTGCCTTATATTTATATATATATATATATATATATATTTTATCGATTTTCTGCACTATTGTAAGAACTGCAACCTTGAAACTTCTGAATATCATTTCTTATGTCTTTGTCTATGAGGCTATCAAATTTGATTAAAATTGGACCACTCCTTCTATAACCCGATTTTTTTGATTATCAATTTTCGATATTTATTGGGGGTACCTCAACACAAAACCTAGCTAAGAACACTCGCTGACACTTATAGTACAACTGTGTAAATTTTCAAGAAAATCGGTTCAGTCGTTTCGGAGTCTATAGGTAACAGACACACAGACAGACAAAGTTTCATTTTTTTTTAATCATATGACCCCAAGCAAGGCATTCCACTGCCACTATAGTGCAGGGGGTTACATAGAGCGATTGGATATAGGAGATGTCAGCAGGAGGGTGATAGACGAGTAAGGAGGTACATAGGAAGAGTGTTTGAGAGAATGGGTGCGAGTTAGTGTGTTAGGAGGTGTCTATTGACCTTACATTTAAACTCCTGAAGGTTGTAGCCGTTGAGGAAGCAAGTATGTGGAAGGGAATTCCACAGGCGGGAAGTGCGAGAAAAGAAGCTGTTGGAGTAGAAATTGTGGTTACATTTCATCGGTTTCACTGTAAAAGGGTGGGACCCAGTTGCCAATCTAGTATCTCGTGCAAATTCATACCTAGGGGGAAACCAGTGATCTAAGTTTATCAGAGCAGAAGCCATGAAAGTATTTATAGAAGAGGCACAGGGAAGCCACGTCATGCCGGTGAGAGAGTAACTGCAGGCGGTCAGCCAAGTCGGTATCGATCACGTTACAGATTCTCCGTTGTATTTTGTCAAGGACCCTGAGGAGAATAGCAGGGGCACCCGACCAGATGTGGCAGCAGTATTCAATACACGGGCGGATGGTAGATTTATATATGTGCAGGATGGATTCAGGCAGAAAGAACTTCCGAGCCCTGCACAAAGAGCCGACTTTCATAGTAGCGGATTTAGCAATGGATTCAACGTAGTCATTCCACTTGAGGTCCGCTGAGAGTGTCAGGCCAAGCAGGCATAGTGTTTTACTCTCTGGGAGGCAAGCCTCTTCCATGCTACTGGGAGGGAGGTGCGGTTGTCTATGGTGGTTAATTGATAGCAGCTTCGTTTTGGAAGAATTGAAATTTATGAGCCATTTTTTACCCCAATCCACCACGGATTGGAGGTCCTTTTCAAGCTCGGCAGCAAGGTTCGCCTTGTTGCCCACACCAGATTTTTGATCGAGGCGAGAGTAAACTGTGGTGTCATCGGCATACATGCCTACTTGGGATTTATAAATAAGTTTCAATGTAACCGCCTCTTCTACTCTTTCAGTTTCTTTTCTTATACATACCATCTGTGGAACTTCCTTCTGTATACTTGCATCCCTGATAGCTAGAATCTCTAAAAGTTAAAATGCAACATCATTTGCCATCTCCTACTTCCCTAAATCGCATCCTTTTCTCAGTATTCCCTGTAGTCTGTTTTTTCTCTATGTAACCCCCTGCATACTAATAGCAGTCCTGTCTTGCTTGGGGTGAAATGATTATAAAAAAAGTTTTTTTTTAAATAACTATACTGTTATATATATTTATTTAAAATGGTGAATGACCCTCAATTTGCAGAATGAAATCTCTTAACACCAAATAAATTGGACTAAATATTTTTTAACAAGAACAGACATTATCTACTGAAACACACATAGCATATTTATCACAAGCTGATAAATATATACTGAAAATTAACATTTTATTAACATCAATTAGATAACATCAATCTTACTTTGAAAACATTAACTTTCATAATAAAATCTGACAGTTTGTTACTAAATAAAAATATTTGTTTTAATAATTTGTATTTTTGATATCCTAAATCTACGAACATAAGAAAAGTAAGTTTTCCAAGGGTAATTGAATTTATGTAATGTCTGAAAATATAGAAGAAGCCACTTAACATGATCACTTTTTGGGACAGGGTTTTTTATTTAAAAATAACTAGTTGATATCTTTAAGCAAATGATATAAAAATTGGCATTTACATTCATTTTTATTTTATTAAATTTCTTGCTATAAGTAACTGTATAAAACACCAGGAACTTTTATTATAATAAGCATATTCAAAATGTAGAGAAATGATTTATTTTGCCTTTTTTAAAGCTTAAATGATCATATGGTCTAAACAAGCAAAAATAAACAAGGCCCACAATAGTCAGGATTATAAAGTCATTGTGAACTCCATGATCCTTCCACTAGCTAGATATAGTATGTACTTCACCAGCGCTACAAACAGTTTCTGAATTCAAAGTTTTCCTTCTCATAGACTGGTTGCCAACCAAGAGTGAAGAGTCCAAATTATTTTATTATTCAAAGATGGATTCAAACCTTTATCAAAGTAAATGTAACAAACTTGACTGGATTTCAAACTCTGCTCTTCAATTTCTCATTCTAAGTAGCTGTCCATTGCCCCACCTCTACAACAGCCAATATATACAGGATACTAACACTAATATTGTATTAAAAATAAAGTGATGTGGTGTGTTGTGACATCACTTTTTGATTCCAACTGCGTGTGTGAGAAATAAATAACTAGGTTATTGTCAGAAAAGACATACAAATTTTTCCAATTAAGTTGATTTGATTATGATGTCCTTGGATTTTTAAACTTTCAGCAAATTGCTTAAAGAAGACAGCAAATTAAAAGAGAAAGCATCTTGTATCTTGAAAGAATCTCTGTTGTGTATGGAAACTCCTTGTCTCCTGGTATCTGATAAGAGCTGAGATAATACTTCATTACATATTACCAAGATTTTCTTCTTTATCAGTAGCAATGTTGAATACAAGTGTCAGAGACTGGGTGAGAACTGATAAATCTAAGCACACAGCAATTATCACCACATATATTTTAGAACATGACTAGAGTTTGTTGCTAGATTTGCCCAACAGAAACATAAGACACACTATTGAAGTTTAAATGATTTTTAATAAATTTAAGTGTAATGGGATTGTCAAATAGGATTTTACCTATTTGCATAGGTTGGTTATAGAAGAAATTAAGTATAGAGTAAAGAGTCAAATGAGAAATAAATTAACTACTGATCACATGTTTTAGAACAACACTATATAATGTTATGTATATAAACTTCACTCATACAGTAATGTTATTTTTTCTCTCTCTCTCTCTATATATATATATGTGTGTGTGTATATATATATATATATATATATATATACACACACACACACACACACACTAGGAAAACAAAACTTGCACCAATGATCAGTTAGTCAGTTAATTGCCATACATGATACATGCTTAAGCAATCGTGTCTTCTTGGAAAATTTTCCCATAGTAGGTTGCCATTACTTTTTGTAGTAGATGGTTGCCAACCAAAGCTATAGAACCCAATCGGTCCTGCTATTCAGTCTATAGTTGGAGGGAGAATAGATGGATTAATAGCTTTCTCAAGGGTATTTGTGTATAAGTGAATGAAATGAATTCAACTGGAATTTGGACTCTGCTGTCCAATTTCTCATTCTGAACTGATATCCAATATCCAATGAAGTGCATACAAAAAAGGAAAAGTGAAAAATATAAGCAGTCAATTGCAGATATCGCCTGACAAGTAGATGGTGTAATTCCCAGGAGGGTCTGTCCACAAAACTCTGGAGTCAGGATGTTGAGGGTAACATCAATCATCTAAATGACAAACTTTTTAGTTTTATTATTTCTATTATATAATGACTCTATCAGTATCTTACCAATGTAATTATCAAATTATGTACAGCACAGGCAGTCTCAAATTATGTTGATCAGTGCTTGTCACTAGTGCTGTGCTTAGCAACATGCCCCCCCCCACCAGAATGTGCCTTATGGCCTCTCTACACACAAAATGCAACTTGCGCCCCTTCCCCCCCTGGAACATACTGAACCCACAATAAATGGTACTTCAAACAAAATAACATACTCTCGGAATGCAGATATTATGTGATCACAAAGAAATTGAAGAAATCGTGGAATTGGCGTTTTAAAGCTATACATTATGTACATTTTCACAACTTTTAGCTACAATCTATTTATGTTTCAAGTTCATTTTTTTTTTAATTACAAATGATTTACAGCCTCTTCACCAGAAGGCTTCTATCAAACATTATATATATATATATATATATATATATAAATATATATATATATATAAATCTAATCTAAACTTATTTATAAATGGAACTCTCTGTGTGTGTGTGTGTGTGTGTCCATTACCTATAGACTCCGAAATGGCTGAACCGATTTTCTTGAAAATTTACATAGTTGAACTATAAGCGTCTGCGAGTGTTCTTAGCTAGGTTTTGTGTCGAGGTACACCCAATAAATATCGAAAATCGATAAAATCGGGTTATAGAAGGAGTGGTTCGATTTTAATCAAATTTCATACACTCATAGACAAAGACATAAGAAACAATATTCAGAAGTTTCAAGGTTGCAGTTCTATCCTTGGATGACTTATTTGACTCTGATATTAGAAATCGATACCCCAATATCCTACCGGGTCTGATCAAAATCAGTTTTTCAGCCCTTTTATTTTAGCTTTTGCTTGGGGTTTGGCTTTAAGTAGGTATAATTGTAGTTCTTAGTCTCAGCCATGATACCATTTACTCAAAGGACTTATTTAGCCTTCAAAATTCAGTTTATGACGAAAAAAACTTATTTGATATCGATACCAGGAAATCAAAATGTGACTTACATCCATTCATTTTTCTTTCAGTCTATGGTTTTGCTTTAACTGGAAACAGCTATTGCTTTTTAGTCTTTCGTACCAACGTCCAAAGAGTCTGAGCTCCAGGACCATGGATTAGTTTTAAAGCTTTCATTTCACCCGAGCAATGCCGGGCTATACTGCTAGTATATATATATAAACAGAGAAAGATAGCGAGACAGTTAATAGATGTCTATTTCAACATACAAGTATGATAATAATTTTCAAGTTAACCCTAATAATTATTTTGTTATTTTTTTTTTTCATTACAATAGATCTGCAGAGCCAAGGAGCCTTGTGGATTCCCAGGGCTATGTGGCTCCTGGGGAACTTCTGCTCTCCCTAACAATTGCAGGGTCTGCAAGGGCTCTAAGCATGGTTCTGCTTGTCACTGTATCAAGGCTGTCTGATGCTGAGAGACCACATAATATTGTACTTGCTATAAATGACTATAAACAACCATATTCCAAAAGTTGGGGGATGAGTAATCACCTCATCCACCACAGCCAGTTTGATTTCTGTCCTCATACAGTAGGATGAGATTGAATTTGATTTGTTTTTTTTTTTCTATGACTTATTAACCCTGTGTGGGTTATTTAAAGGCAAAACACTTTTTTTTACAATAAGGTCCACCCTGTACAAGGCTCAAAAGCCACTCAAGATAGAGGGTTATAGAGTAAGTGTCACAGTTTACAATATGTGGGGGATATAATTGTTAAACCTCAATATGAACAGGTTCAGATTGTAATGATCAGGAAAGCATCCTCTTGGGAATAGGCTCCATAAAGCAGCAGTTTGTGGGAAGAAGCTGCTGAAGAGGAACTTACAACTCACCAATGGCATACAAAGAAAATGTAGGTGGTTCCCTACAATGTGTGTGACATGGTGGGTCTTAGCCCTGAAGGAACTAAGGAATGTAGATTGTATGAACCTGTTTCATGAAAATAGTGATAAAGTAGTGAGAGGTTTACAATGTTTCATCTGTTGGAAAGGGGCTGCAGGGTGGAAGATAATTCATCACCCACAAGGACGTGGAAAAAATTTGAAAGTTTTGAGTAAAACATGGTAATTTTAAAATGGATTATCAGATACTGGTTGACTAATATTATATTGAATTCGTATTTACTCAATTTTGTTTAGTACTGTAGAACTATAAATCTGGCAAAGATTTGCTGCCAGAGGTATTTTAAAATTGGTAATGTATTATAATTTAATAAAGCTTATAGATATGTTTGTTTTGAACATTGTACAGGGTGAGATAGAAATACTCCCCACATAATGGTAAGACAACAGCCAGATGAAGACACTATAGCTGTTAATGGCTTACCATTCTGTAGAAGTCATTTCTGCCAAACCCTGTATATTTAAGCAATAATACTTCATTTAAAAATGTTCTGCTAAATAGAACACAGATTTGTATTGAACCTTTGGTAAGTTTCTTCTGTTGTCAATTACTTTATTTCAAGTGGAACTTGTAGAAGAACTTGCTGAAATTAAATGTAAAGATTCTTAAAAATTAAAAGTTCAGTGTGCTATTTGTATTGTTAGTTTAAAGTATGAAATGAAAACAGCCTAATGAATTATTAATTAGAAATAATAAATGAAATATACAACAGTGTGGTTACATACTGGAGAGTAAGACAAGGTGTAAATGATTGTGAATACCATAGGACAATCAGTTTAATGAGCCACATAACCAAACGAATGATGTGAATCCTAATGAACAGAGCATCAAGCAGAATTAGACTAAAATAGGACAAGAACAGTGCAGCTTTTGTTAAGGGCATCAGACAGAATAAGAAGTGTAACATTCATGATCAGGATGATATCAGAGAGAGCAATACAAATGCAGAAGGAAGTGTACTTATGTTTTATAGATTACACAAAAGTATTTGACAAGGCATGGCACAAGGATCTATTTGAACTGAGAAAAACTTGATCGATTTGGAAAAGATGTTAGAATAATCCAGAACTTTTACTTTGAGCAAACTGCTTGCATACGAATAGAAAATAAATTGAGTAAGTATACAAAAACAGAAAGGGGCATGAAACAAGGATGGGGTTTCTCCCCAGATTTGTTCAACCTCTACAGCAACAATATCCTAAGGAAACTACCAGGTTTTTTTTATATGTGGCCATAATCTTAACAGTATAGGATATACAGATGATACTGTGTTGATGGCTAACTCAGAAAAGAAACTACAAGACCTACTGGACAGAGTGGTAGAAAAAAAGCAAAAAAAAAAAGAAAAAAAGACTAACCATCAAGTGCAAGAAGGTAGAAAATATGGTTATCAGCAAGAGAAAAAGTGCAAGATGTAAGTTACAAATTGTAGATATGAACACTGAGCTATCAAGCAGATGCAGAAGTTCAAATATCTGGAAAGTATTTTAACAAAGATCTGAATATGGACTGGACTAGCAAAAGAAAAATTTCCAAAGCTAAGCAAGGTGCTCAGGAACAGAAAAAAAATTTCATTAGAAACAAAGAAAAGAGTGCTAGATTGCTATGTGATATCCATCCTCTTACATAGTAGTAAATATTAGTCTCCTCAAGATGAGATGAAAACTAGAGGCAGCATAAATGTGATTCTACAGAAAGATACTGAAAATTCCATGGGTGAAGTGGGTAAGCAACAACGAAATTTTAAAGAAAATAGCAGCAGAAAGAACACTTCTACTTGGAATCAGAAAAAACAGCTTGGACACATAATGAGGAAGAAGGTCTTGGAAAATTTAACCCTGATGAGTTAATGTGAATGGATGGCAGAACAGGGGCTGAAGGCCTTAGCAAAAGGACAAAAACTGCTCAGAGCCACATGAGATAGGAAGATGTGGAGAGCCATGATTGCCTATGTCTTGAAGGGATATGGTACATAGACGTGGACAGTAATAACTGAAGATTCATCATATACTTAAAAAAATTTTCAAATTTATCCTTAGCAATAACAATTTTTATATGCACAAAAAAGCACACAGCAAAAGAAGAGTGTTGTAAACTATTTTCTTACCCTTTAAGATACTATCTCTTGATTATAAAAAGAATGCCAGTATTTTGTCATCACTTCATAAACACTCTACACAACCAAAATTCATGCAAAAGTAGGCTCTAGAATGAATGCTTCAAAGAGCTAATAAAAAGAAAAGATTTAAATTTGAATTTCAAATCTGTAACAGAAAGTGTGGATAAAGCAATATTATTATATTCTTTACTCTATTGCCATCATGAAGCTCTGTTACCCTGTTGCTAATTTCAAAATATCAGTTTTCTTATCTGTCTATATTTCTTAGATGAGGTATTGTAATTGTTTACACTATTTATATTGTTTGGACTGTTGTCTTCATTTTTGTTGTCATATTCACGATGATTTAGCCATTGTACCCTCCAGCCTTCTTCACGTGATTGGAATTTTGACTTGAACCTTATATTTCATTCAACAAGTTAGATTGTTCTAGTTTGTATGTGCCATGCCTCTTCCAAATATTTCAGAATCAGTTATTTCTCTTTAACTTAACTCTCCAATTTTTATTCATTTCTGCTGTAACCAGGTATTGAATTCACAACTCTTTGGGTCATTGGATTATTTCAACAAGCTTTTAATGCTTTTATCCACTGGGCCATGTATCCATGAGGAATCCAATCATCAGAAGAAGGATGGAGTGTACAACAGCCGAAACAGTGTGAATATGGCAACAAAGATGAGGACAACAGTTCAAACAATGTAAATAGTGTAAATAATCAGTTTTCTTAATCTGTATCATGCATACTGATACTTTTAGTGATTGCTTTTATTTTTCATGTGAAAATCATCCGTAAACTGACTTTAAACCTTAAATACAAACTTGCAGTTATTTTTCAATCGAAGTTTCAAAAATCTTCTGCCTAGTCAGTTAGGTCTTTTTCAAGAAATGATTGCCCAAGCGTGTATTGTATATGGCAATTAACTGACTGATATCAAGCAAATCTTTCCCATTTTATTTCTATATTTTACTTCTTCTTCTTCTTTGTGCCATGTCCCTTCAAGACATAGGCGATCATGGCTTTCCACATCTCCCTATCCCTGTTAGCTATTGGCATGTTTTCTCCTTTTACCCCACTCAAACCCGCTCTGCTATCCACCTGCTCTGGCCCTTCAAATATGTTATCCACTGCTTTCCTTTGTCCTGTATTTGACCTGTATTAGATTCTCCAATCCTTCTTTCCTCATCACATTTCCCAAGAACTTCAGCTGTATCTTCCTGATGCTCAGTATTAATTCCTTTTCATTTCCATCTTTCTAAAACCTCATCATAGCTCACATGCTCATCCATGATATCCACAGCATCCTTCTGTAGAACCACATTTCAGTTGCTTCAAGTTTTTCCTTCATCTTTGATGATATTGTCCAGCATTCACTGCCATATTGAAGGACAGACATCACATAGCAATCCAGAACTCTTTTCTTTGTTTCTAGCAAAATTTTCCTGTCTCTTCATACTCTGCTCAGCTTCTGGAATGCGTCTTTGGCCATTCCAATTTGTCTTAGGATATCGTACTTTCCGTCTTTCATTATATTTTACTATTGAATTTATTTAATTAAATATTTAAATTATTTGCTTCTGCTGATGCTACATGAATCTTTCTCTAAGTATATTATCTTTTAACTCATCTTGTAACATGTCAGACCAAAAAAAAACAATGATGTGAGAGAGGAAAGCAGCTAATCAACAACACATTCTTACACAAATGGTGAAGTAATGAACTTCTCTACTACTTTATATTATGCTAATTGTTTCATTATTGTATGGATGTAAGTCTAATGACAACGTCATGCAACTAGGCCACATATTTAGTAACAAGACACCTCCAATATAATGGTCATACCAAAATATTTCTCTCAAGAAGTTTAACTTGTCATCTTTCTGAGCAAAGTGCAACATGTAAACATATGACATAAATCCACCCTTGCTAATTTCTATCATAATTTGGTCAACAATACAATAAGTTTTCTGCTACTACAACTGTAAGAAACAATTACAAATATTGGAAGCCCTTTATGTTAAAAGTTTTTTTTGTTTGTTTGTTTGTAGGTTTAACGACCTATCAATCCCTACGGGATCATTTAAGGTCATAACCAATGATTTTGGGTAAGGTTATTTTACAACATTTTTCTTTTCGAGTATCAAGATTCATTGGGATTTGTTTTTAAGAGCAGGGTCCCCAAGTCCTACCCTTGTTATTTAACCCATAACTGGAGGGAAGGGATGGATTAATACCTTTTTCCAAGGGTACCATTGCTTAAGGAATTGCAGGGTATTCAACTGGAATTTGAACTTGGCTCACCGATTTCTCCTTCCGAGCTGATATCCACTGCACCACAACGCACATCCGTCACTACACGCTTACAGCACCTGGTATTCCAAAGTGGTCACCCGTCTAAGTACTGACCAAGCTCAATGTTGCTTAACTTCGGTGATTGAGCGAGAACCGGTGTATTCAACGTGATAGGTTGTAGGCCATTATGTTAAAAGTAAACAACCAACTATTAATCAAATTTGGTTTGATTTATGTGCTCAAGTACTAAACTACCTTTAAATGGTAAATTTTTTGCTATGTGATGTGAAATTCTATTTAATTTTTTAAAAATCTTATGAGAAACAATTTCTATTTTTCTTTCTCCTATTTTAAGTTACATTTGGCTCTTACTGATATCATTTTTCATGGTCCTTAATTTTCAAGTGAATGTAGCAAAATAATTTGTTTTGACACTGGAGATCTCTCTTTTAAAGAGCCTATCCCCATTGCACATAAAGAAATTATCTGATCTTGATAATTAATACCAAGGTGACATTTTTCTTTTGAAAATGTGTACATTAAAAAATAGCCTTATGTCAAATCTTTTATCACATGAAACTATATGAAATTTTGTTTTCTCTAGATTCTATTTTCAACTATATCTTCATGTATTTTTCTTGCTCTCTCCTTTTTTTCTCTCTGTATATTGAACCATCTCCCTTTTCTTTCTCTTTTTGTAAGCATTCATATTAAGTTTCCAATATTATATGATGTTACAGACTTAAGTTGCTTGGGATCTTATCTTGAGGCCAGAAGCAATCGCCTTGAAAAATGTTATTCTTGGAACAAAACTTTTTGTTTCAAATATTGTTGAATTCCTACTGGTAAAGGTAGAAATCAATTCCATTTAATATAAAATCTGTAGGATGGTTCGATTTCCTTTAAATTAAAAAAAAAATTTGAATATGAATATCAAAGCTTGGAACAAGTTTCCATTTATAGAACAGTTACTTTCCTGTCAGCAGGGAAATTAATGAGGACCTAATGTCAGTTAAAAACTATTTGTTTCAGAATATATTGAATAATTCCAATTACTCTAACTATTAAAGTATTGAGTGCAAATGTCAGGGTTAGAAGATGTTTCTATTTTATATATCGTTTACAGAGGCATTTCATCATGGTACAATGGTTAGAAAGAAGAACGCACAGATTATTACTACTAAGAACTTTGATTCTCACTAGTAAATGCCTCATGCTTCTGACTTTGTGCTAAAACTAGGCTATGCTTAGTAAATAACTACAGAGCTTATATATATATATTGATTGTTTAATACTTAGTTTTTGGTCCTAATAGGGTTAGACCAGGACATATTTGTATTAAAATTTAAACAATGCACATTCATAAATTCTCTGCCACATGAATGTACAAATAAAACAAGAGCATTCTTAAAAAGAAAAACAGTAAAAGGTAAAATCAGTTATTAAAAATTGCCTGAAGAAACCACTCATAGTAGAAACCAAGGTAGTGAAATAACTCGTTTAAAAATGAAAAAAAAAAAATATATATATATATATTTTCTAAACATATGCTATTAAATATAAGAGACAATGAATGTCTATTATGTTTAATCATGAGCCGTTCTAAACGTCGTATTTTTGCTTTAATTTCAGTTGAAAATAAAGACAAAAATTCTCCAACATTTGGATAATTATTTATTGGTTTTCTTCTAAGCTTTTGGCTCACATGCTTAGAAGAAAACCAATAAATAATTATCCAAATGTTGGAGAATTTTTGTCTTTATTTTCAACTGAAATTAAAGCAAAAATACAACGTTTAGAACGGCTCATGATTAAACATAATAGACATTCATTGTCTCTTATATTTAATAGCATATGTTTAGAAAATTACTTGTTGCCTCGATATACTATATATATATATATATATATTGTGTATTTAGACACCAATCTTCTTTTTATATAAGTTTTGTTAAAAATGACAGACAATGTGCTGTGTTTAATTTTTTTATATAGTTTTAAGATTACCAATTTCATTTTTTTCTCATCTGAAAACTTTGTT
Organism: Ascarosepion bandense; assembly: GCA_037127315.1. NCBI lineage: Eukaryota > Metazoa > Mollusca > Cephalopoda > Sepiida > Sepiidae > Ascarosepion > Ascarosepion bandense. Next base: position 1,855,097 of record JBBBDQ010000278.1, read on the forward strand.
TTCTATGTAAGACATATAATAGTTAAACAGGCACAGAATGAGAGGGTTTCTCTTACTTACTCCATTAGTTTGAGTGTAAATATTGTCATTATGGTCATAGAAGGGGAATTAAGTAATGCAGGCATGCAATAATTTTCTGAGAATATGGACTTGAGGTAGAATTGAATTATTTTTATATACAAAGTTAAGGATTATATCAATGATTTCAGCAACAGGGACATTAGTAAATAAATTTTTAAAGTCAAGTGACAATAGAATACCTTGGTTTGGTTTTATAGTTTCAAAGATTTGTAGGAATTCATGAGCTGAATTGATGCTATAATTAGTAGATAGATATGGGGTAATAATATCATTGAAGAATTTTGACAATTAATATATAGGTGTTGGAATCTGAGAAATGATAGGTAGTAATGGGTATCCAAGTTTGTGTATTTTAACATTATCATATAGGTATCCTGGCGAGTAATGCCCACCTTCATGAATACTACATAAGCATTGTTAGATGTTATGAATTTGTTAACATTTTTTTTTTTAGATTTTTGGTGGTGTTCTCATTTAATTTTGTGAATTTTGAGTGATCATCAATGAAGTGCTGTAATTTTTTGGAATAATCCAAAATTACATATTGGATTTATCAGCTCTTATAGGATTAATACAAATATCAAATTTGTCACTTAGTTGATTGATGTTATATATTATTTTATACATTGAAGTCTGGTGTTCATAAGACTGACCATGACTGCTAGTTTCATATATGCTATCATGAACAGTGATCAGGCATTTTGCAGTGGTCTTTTGCAATAGGCACTTGATATAGGCACTGATACCCCTTTGGCTAACCCAAGATATTACAATAAGGGTAACCAGTGAGTACACAATGCCCATATCAACTAAAATCATCAAGGCGGGAAATACCCAGATAACAAATGATGGAATTTCCAAGCATTAACATATTTGAGGAAAGAAACCCCCCACCCAATACTAGAATAATAAATTTATCAGTGTGCAATTAATAGGGCTGAACAACACAAGAACAATTAAACCTTGGTAAAGTAGCATAATGCAAAGAAAGTACTAGCCATTATTATCTATGACCCAATATTGATGAGCTTTCACAAGTTACCTTGATTGTAACATCTTGGGTTAGCTGAGGTGTTTTGTATCCATGTCATCAAAAGACCACTACCAGCTGCCTGCATTTAACAGCATGTATGAAACTAGTAGCTGTGGCAAGCTGTGTGAACACTGGATTTTATTGTATAAAATATAATGCTCTGTCATTTTGGTATTGACCACACACAAGGTCTGTCTAAAAAATAAAGAACTAGTGTTACAAACAATTTATTTAAATTTCAAACAGCAGACTAAATGGTTTCCCCTTCAAAGTAACCCCCATCGTGTCTAATACACTTTTCCCTCCTTATCTTCTATGCTTCTATGCACTGTTGGAAAAATCTTTTTTTGGACATTACATAGAGCAAGATCAGGGAGGTTGTTTCAGTACAATGATATTCTTTATGGCCAGGAACTGAATGATCAGGGTATTGTAAGAAGGTGCATTGTCGTGGTGAAACAGCTACAATTTGTCCTGCCACAACTCTCATCTCTTCTTGTGCACTGAGCAAAGTAAACATTACAGGATCTTTTTGCAGACTTGATGATTGGTCATCTGGCCCTGTGGCAAAAACTCATGATGGATGATGCTCATAGCTCATACAGCACACTAAGTACACTCAGTTCTGTTGTTATTTTTCAGATATATATATATATATATATATATATATATATATATATATATATATATATACAATAGTGGCATGCCAAAAATATAGTAGTTGATGGTTGGTGGAGCCACCATATATTTATGTCATGGAAATGCCCAGACCAAAACCAATTGTGTACTGACATCTGTCGAGTCAGTGAGACACCAGCTGGATTGATCATGGCAAGGCTACATGAATTATCAGAGTTCAAACAGGTCATTATTATGAATGCCAGACAGATAAGACATTCTATTTTTGAACTTGTAAGGTGTTTAGACATCACTTGATGTATGGTGTCACATGTGTACAGGTAAAATTTGATGGAAGGTGTAATGGCCCACTATAGATAATTGAGAAAAGGATAAAAGATGAACGGGATTTGAGAAGATAGAAGATGGCGATTGATGTTGCATTTAAATTTTTGAAGGTTATAGTTATCAAGGAAGCAAGTAAACAGAAGAGAGTTTCACAGGCAGGAAGTGCGAGAAAAGGAACTGTTGGAGTAGAAGTGTTGGTTGCATGTAGCTATTTCAACAGTAAAAGGTTGGGACTTAAATATCAATGTAGTAGCACGCTTAAATTCATATAGTCAAGACACCAGGGAAAAAAGCATGTCAGGGCAGTTGCCATGAAAATATTTGTAGAAAAGTCAAAGAGAAGCCATACCATGTCTTTGAGAAAGTGACTGAAGTTGAGATTCCAAGTCAGAATCAATCATATTAAAGATCCTTCTTTGGATTTTGTCAAGAACTTTGAGATAAATTATGTAGCATTAAGTAGACTAGTGCATCCATAAAAAAATAAGGAAAATTATATTGGGGAATAAATTTTTATAGATTAGCATTTATTATATCATGTTCAAGCCACATTTTTCAGTACTAATATATGAAAATAACAATTAAGTTCAATAATTCTGTAAAAAATCAGGATCAATTTTGAATTGTATGAATATTATGAACAAGGTCCCCACCCTCTAAAAAAAGAAAAATTCAATATTTTCCAATTTTTACAAATGTCGCACTATGAGGAAGGTCTAATGAATACTAATCTACAAAAATTATTCTCAAAAATGTTCCCTATTTTTATGAGTGGATAACTATTCAAGTAGTAGCCAATATGTTAGCATACCAGTTTCTAAATAGCAATAGATATAACCAGAGAATATTTTTTGTAATGTAAAATATTTATTCAAAGGTTTAGCCACCTTGGTCTGCTTGGTTGCATTGTACCCATTCACAACTGAATCAATATTTCTTGCAATAATCCCAATCAATATCCCTGTTATTTAAGAAACTATCAGTACAATAAATTCTTACCATTCAAATTTTATTTCTCTTTAAGGTATAACTTTTTGCACGAATATATGATGGCTTCATGGCTATATTTTTATCACCCATATAAATTCAATGAACTATTTTTTAAAAACTTAATTTCCAGGATAGAAATTGGATACAGAAAGTATATTTGTCAGCAAAATGAACAGCTCAACATGCAAAGTATGAATTGCAGACACCAAAACTAAGCAAGTACAAAAATTTTAAATGCAACAGTGAAATCTTAGGAAACAATGAAATAATGGAAGTTGGCATCCAAAAGCTAAATAAAATATTAAGAAACAGGAAAATTCCATTAGAAACAAAGAAAAGAATACTGAATTGCTATATAATATGTCCTACTATATGGCAGTGAATACTGGATAATCTCTTCACAGATGAAGAAGAGACTTGAGGTAACAAAAATGATTCAACAGAAAGATGCTTAGAATACCATAAACCAAACATGTGAGCAACAACAAAGTTTTCAGGAAAATGGAAACAAAAAGCAAACTTATACTTAAAATCAAAAAGAGACAGTTGAAATTTCTTGAGCACATAATAAGAAAAGTTGTTTGGAGAATTTGACACTCACAAAGCATACTGAAGGCAAGAGAGGCAAGTAGAAAGCAGTAAATAACTTAACAAACTTGTATAAATAGAGAGACTGACAAATAGACATTATTAGTGAAAGTATTTTTCTTTACAGCAAATCTCCTGAGGTTGATTAATCTACCTGTTGTTATATATTGCACAAAAATTCCATAACTGCAATCCTTAAATGCATTTTCCAAGACAACAGAGAAATAAATTGAAAACAATGTCAGCCTAATAATATCTTGCTTGACACAATTTTCTTCCTTAAAATATTCAGTAAGGATACCTTGTATATTTACACAAGTTTCCATGTTATCAGGAAATAATCTCACCAGACTGGCAAAGTGTGCAGGAGATCCCATTTTAAGCATAACATCCTATAAAGCCAGCATATTCACAGAATCAAACACTTTTATTAGGCCAACAAAAACCTGAAATCCAGATTTTACTCTCGACATTTTTATTGTGGTTTCTGGCAGTAAAAATCATATCTATTGTGCGTCTGTTTGGTCTAAAACTACACTGAGATTTTAGAAGTATATTTGAAGATATACTGGTGTTTAAATGTGAAATGAGAACACCAGCAAGTACCTTACCAGCAAAACAGGAGTTCAACCCTTCTTGAATGTCTACAAACTTCATGTACACCCTTATTTTGTTTTGTAAATGGGAATCATAACAGTGTTTCTCTATTATCTCAGAACACTTTCAGAATTATCCTAGTAAGGTGCTCACCCACTCCTAAAATAAAAATAAAATTTTGCTGAAACTTTAACTATACCAGGGGCTTTACCCAGATTAAGTTTTTTGATTAATGTTTATACTTCCTCAATGAAGAGGTATTATCCATTTCACTAATTACTGGTTCTTGATGTATATTCATAATAATGCTAATGTCAACATTTGAATCTCTATTTAGCAAGTAAGAAAAATGCTTCTTCCATTGTTTTGCAATGTCTTCCATAAATGTAAAAACATCCTTACCATTACTAAATCAAAGCAGTTATTGAAGCAGCTTGTGATACATAAAATGTTTTATTATGATTATAAAAGTCATTTGTGTTGCACCTAGTTTTCATTAATATTGGCAGCTATTTAAAAAAAATGACTGACAATATGTTGTTAACTAGGGCAAGAAATAGCGTGTTAATTTTAATGCTTCCAAAACAAAAAATTTCTCTTTTAATAGTCTAAGAGAATCTTTTCAGCTGTCCATCAGTATGGCTGATGCTAACCTACAGAAGAGTAACTCACTGGGCTAATGTTTTCCACTGTCATAAAATGGAAAGATGATATTGAATAAAAGTAAGTATGCTGCTAGGAAAGTTGTTTCACTGTCTTGTGCTAGACAATTTTTCTTACTAGAAATTATCTTACATATTTATATGTCTGAATATTGCTGCCACATCTGGTCTGGTGCTTCTGTTACATATTTAGAGACTCTTGATGAAATACAAAAAAGAATCTGTAATGTTGTTGGTATCTCAGCCTTGGACATTTTCCCCACAAATGTAATGTAGCTTTCCATAAATATTTTCATTCAAATTGTTCTGATGAACTTTCCTCTATGGTACTTAGACATAATGAATTAAAGTGCAGTATCAGATAGCTGGTAAGATCTTGTCATTTTACAATTGAAATGATCAGATGGAACTGTAAGTTCTACACTAACACTTCTCATTTGTAGAACTCTCTTCCAGCTTCTAACTTTCCAGTCAACTTAGATTTTCAAAAATTTAAATGCAATGTCAATCATTATCTTGTCTTCTTAATTACTTTTCCTTTTTTGTTTTCACTCTTTACTAATATCTTTTTTCTGATAGTCTCTCACACTCAGTAACCCCTTGCATCTTAATGGCTTTATTGCCTTGGGGCAAAATGATAAAAAAATACACTCACAGACAACTAATTAACTTTCATGATTTTTGTTTCCCTTTATATCTTTTGCTTGAATTTTTGTAGTTTTCAGGTGACAAATCTGTTTGAAGAAGTGCCTGTCTCATTTCAGCTTTAAGTTTTAGTGACTAGATTATTCCAGTGTCACATTCATCAAACCAGTCATAAGGTTTGACTTTCTGAAACTGTCGGATACCCAAAGAGATTTCATACAATTGTTCTTGCAGTTCTTTTCAATAAGAAAAGAGATCCTGGATAGGTAAGAGACATCCGTGAAAAAGTTTCTGCATAACAAGAACTTTTAGTTTTGAAGCATTTATACACTGAAGAAAAATATTAGTGTGAGATCTCCTGTATCTAGAATGAATGACACTAAAATATATATTTTTGTTTTACTAAAGTTCACCCAAGAGACATAAATGGCAGGGGGTTACTGAATGAGGTGTGTGGTATGAATGTAAGAGTAGTTATAAGTAAGTGAGGATAAGAAGAAGACAAAGTGACTGACTCTTAACTTGAAGAGGTTAATTTTAAGATACAGGAATTTATTTCAAAAAGCAGCGTTTCTCAGGAAAAGCTGAGTAGAATTTTCTCTTTAAAACTGAAATACAGAGGAAATGTGAGTTAAAGTTTATAGCAAGTAAACAATTCCCAACAGTCTGCATTGACACTCCTAATTTGAGCTGTGCATGCTATGCAGTCTACCACCTTATAATATATTGGTCTTGGCAAGTATTTGTACTATATGACTGTCCAGAATCTGGTCTATGGTTAAAGAAATGTTAATTTGACCACAGTTGACATTACTGCAGCAAAACTGATACATCAGGCCCAACATGTGCAGAAATTTTTCAAAATGACTATTCTAGCTCTTTGGGAGGCCCCACAGTCTGACTCCTCTCAAGCAGTTCTAATTAAAGAAAAAAAAACATGCATATCTGTATCATGGCATTTACTTGCACTGGACTTTTTCATTATATAGAACCTTACTGCAACTTTCATTGTACTATAATGGTGTTATGTTCAACCAAAATGAGCACTCTGATTAAAAATTATATTATGGTAAATTGTGTATTGTGATTTTCAGCCTTGTGTTATTCATACACTACATGTCAAAATCATTTTATATTGCATGATGAAAATTTCATGGTTACACTAAAGCAGCCCAAATAAATATAATCCGTATATTCATTTATTTTGTGATTAAACATGGCTCACACTACAGATGTTACTAATTAAACGATATTGCTAATCTTTAAACATGCATAATGAAAAAACTATTCAAGGTATCAAAATATTTCTTTACATATGCTGAAAAAGGTTAATCTCTTTAAAATGAGTATATAAAATTTAATGGTTGGTGTTATAGAAATTTTAGTTGCTATAGTCAAATTATACACTATAGTTCAGACACAGATGGTTCACTGATATGAGTGTTACTACATTGCAAGATAGCTAAACATTCTGAAAATTTTATCAGCATATACATCATCCCCTAGAATGCCTATATAATCTCAGGTCACAACTGGCATAATCCTTTAGAGAGTTGCAATTTTATTTTCCATGAGTAAATATATATATATATATATATGAAGTTATCACACAAAATGATGCACTTGATAAGAAATGAATAAAACACTTCTGGAATATTAAATAACTAATTTATCTAATTGAAATAGACTCCATGTTGATGAATAACTGTTCTGCAATAGAACTTTAAATTCTTGATTTCATTTTTTTAAAAAAATATCTTCCTTTGATGTGATAAACAGTTTAAAAGCTCCAATTACCTCTTCTTTGTTGGAGAATATTTTATTGTCTATGAAAAGCTCAAAATGTTTAAATAAGAGATAATCAGTAGGAGAGATATCAGGCGAATATGGAGGATGAGGCAAAATTTCATAATAAGTTATGCAGCTATTAAACAGTTGATTGAGAAATATATATATATATATATATATATATATATATATATACACACACACACACGCACACAAGGAAGTGCAGAAAAGTTACTGATTTAATGTACTTTTCAAAATATGAGCAAATGACTAAAAATCAGAATTTTAGACCAGAGAACTTTTATGCATCTCCCTTGCATGCGTGTATGTGTGTGTGTCTGTGCATGTGCGCACATGTGTGTATGTGTGTGTGTATATATATATATATATATATATATATATTGATGGCTCTTAACTTGTTAATGAAGTATGGTTGTTTCCAAAACATTAACACAAATATAACTATTGCACTGTCTTGATTAATTTTGCATGAAATTATATATATATATATATATACTTGCTGAAAACCAAATCCAAAATCCATATAACAACGATAACAAAGTTTGATTGAATGAGTAAATAGAATTTTTTTTAAAAGCTTCTTGGTTAAGTTGGAAACTTTTTAGTCACTTTATATATATATATATATATATATATATACAAATAATTATAATATCTGAAGTAGCAACAAATCTCTCTCTCTCTCTCTCATATATATATATATATATATATATATATGTGTGTGTGTTAATAAAATTTTCATGTTTCTTATGACACAATTCTTTTCATAAAAGTAGAACTTCATTTGTTCTACAATTGTTTTTCCTGCTTTCAAACCTGGACACATCCTTTTTATTGATTCTTATTTACAGTTACTGTGTGTTGAACTGCAATCACAAAGCTTTCAGAAAAGTAGACATAGGAGGTCAATAACCTTTCTTGTCTCCACCACCTCAAGTTTTGAAAGATTGCATGCAGGTCTGCTGAGCACCAACTGTGTTTCCACGGACAACGCCATTGATGCGAAATGCAAAGGTTTGCAGAGTGATGAGATGGGAGGAAAGTAATTCTATGATAAGAAGTTATTTGCCAGTCAATGTACCCCTATTAATTGGTATTCAGTAGAGACATTTCAAACTTCACCTTCAACCATTCCATGTAGAGATTCAGTTGGGAGTGTGGGCATTCGAAGCTTGTTCACTTGAACAAACACAATCACATTCAAAATTAGAAAGAACATGATTTCAACTAACAATATATATATATATATATATATATATATATATATATATATATATAAAAGATGTAGCATGAATTCATTCAAACAAGTTTTTACAAAATTTAATTTTTAATGCATGTTTCCAATTTTCACATAAAATTTTTTGTCAGAATCAAAATGTGTGTATGTGTATATACAGATTGTGATGAATGACTTGTCTAAATTATACAAAAATAAAAATAACACTGACATCTCATTTTAACAGATATATTTACCAAAATTACCCAAAGCTATCTTAAAATACTAAAGAGTAAATTTATTCAATCAAATCACCATTAGCTTCAACCATGGCCTCCAGATGACTTCGGAATCTCCTGCATCTTTAAATTGTCGCCATTTTATATTTTTAATTTTGTGCATAAGCATTGTTTGTTTTTTTTATGTCAATTTCACAGTATAGTAGAGTCAGTTGGGTACTATTTATGAGAGAAAGAGCAACATGACACAATTCACTGTGCTAGAAATTTGGAAATGGCATTCTCTACTGCTCGGCATTTCTGCAGGAAGCTCCAATACAAATATTTCAGTGTGTTTCTGTGTCAATCTGAATAAAGAGCAGAGAATTTGGAAAGAGTTGAATGAGTCTAATGGTGATTAAGAAGGTGCGGTAGCTCAGAAAACTCACTCTGATAAGAAAAGAACTGCTAATTTGTTGATGAGACTCAACACGGAAGTCCTACATCAAGTGTTTTGAAGAGGTAGTGCTACTCTGGGTCATCAAAGTGGCTGCTTGAAGACCCAGTGTCTAGCAACAGGATTCTGCAATATGCCACACCAGCAAGAGAACTGGCTGTTAGACAATTTCAGAAATCATCTGGCCACCGAACTTATCAGACTGCAAACCCCTTGATTATTATATGCGGGGGTGCAGCTGAGGAAGTGGCCAACAAAACTCTTTGTAATACTCTTAATGAACTGAATGCAAGGATTATGGCAATATTCATCAACTTAAATTAAGAGACCATCTAGAAGAGATGCAGGAGAATTCCAAAGTCATCTGGAGGCAGTGGTTGAAGTCAATGACAATTTTATTGAATAAATTTACTCATCAATATTTCAAGATATTTTTGTGTAGTTTTGGTAAATATATCTGTTAAAATAAGATATCAGTGTTATTTTCATTTTACAACTATTCAACTCAAAGCTGTGGGAGTAGAGTTCATACCTTTCCAAATGAATATAAATGAATGTAATGGTCTCAAATGGAATTTAAAACCCGATTTCTCATTCTAAGCCATTATCCATGTTGTAGAGGAATGTCCTGCTACCCTTCTGGTACTGTAGGATGGATGAGACCATCTGTTATATGAGAGTCTTAGCTACTGATTAAGGGGTGTATATGGTAGTGTATATTGCAGTAGACTAATCTCTCAGTGACACTCTTGTACAGAATAATCCGGTTGGCTGTACGATGTCCATATTTGGTGGTTTACCACTTGGGTGCAGAATTCATTATTGTACCTTCCCAAGGATACAACAATCCATGATACCACATTGTCCCTTCAGACATTACAAACAATAGCAAAAGAAAAACACTAGTGACCTTTCATAATTTTGAGAATTATGTACATTGTAAAATAGTTAACATGTTTTGTGAATATTGGAATAGATATAGCTATTTAAAAAAGGGAGTGAGCTTATATAAGTTAAACCACAGTATATATTCATGAGACAAATTGTATACACTGAGTAATAGTTAAATATAAACAACATCTGCAAATCACTTTTAAAGATATATATTGCAAAAATGGTCAGTGTTAGAATCAATGCATCAAATCAAACATTTTGATGAAACAGAACAAAAAAATCAGCGCATATTAGTTTGGTGGCACAAGTGATTTTGTGTATTTAAGTTTAAAATATCAAACTTTGTATCACTCTTATACACGGTTATTCCCCTTGCTTTTAAATGTAGTTGAATAAAATATGGTGGTCAGTTAACACATGTTGTTGTCTTTATAGTATTATGTGTGAACCATACTAAGATTGTTAGCAAGATCTGTCTTTTTTTTTTGTGTGACAGAAATACTTCTTGTTCAAATTATATTGAAACATGTTTGAAAGAAAGAGGGCTTCTCTTACAAAACAGCCATCTATTTTACAAGGAGAGGAGTTGTACCTAGGAACAGGATATACAGATTTGGTCTGTATACACAGACTTGCCAAAAGAAAAACAGGGCCCAGTAGTATTTTTATCATTGCCGCCAAACATAAAGGAATGCATTTGACATTTAGTGGTAACAGATATGAGTTGAGATGATTTAAAAATTATTACAGACAAACTAGACAAGATTTATTTACACAAAAAAATAAAAAGTGTTGTACATGGTGTTTAAACTAGTATAAACAACTTTTTGGTACATTATGAGTTTTTGTATCAGAAATTACAAAAATTTAAACTCACATTGCTGGTAAGAGTTCAGGTCTTTTTTGTATTAAATATAGTGAATGTATCTGAGTTAGTTATTATAAAGAGATAGTAAATACCATATACAGCTATGAAAGACACGTTAAAGAACATGTTTGCTGATATTTTGTCACCCGGATACAATACCATTTCGATTATTAAGGAGGAAATAGAAATGGTGAATTTTAATATAGAAATCAAGTGAATTGCAATGGAAATAAATCAAATCCTATAGATAAACAAGGTAAGATTATGTAATGTGTAAAATGCAACTTTACTAAGCATTTTGCTAGAGATTGTTCTAGTTCTAGGAATGATGTTAATGTTGTTGTTTAACCACACCAGATACATATGATATTATTTATTGTTGATACCCCTTATCAGACATTGATAAATGATACCATACTCTAATGTAAAAATGTCTAATCTTGTAACAGGGATACTTGATATGGAAGTGTTAGACTCTGCAATGTTCAGAGATGAAGTGGAGGTAAAAGCTGTTAAAGCAATTAAATTTCTTGTCACTATATGTGGTGTAAAAGGTACCAGAGCTTATATTGAAGCTGACATTGTCAAAAATGACTGACCACTCTTACTAAGCCACAAATCAATGAAAACTGCTGGAATGGTGTTAGACTTTAAAAATGTTAGGTGATTCTGAAAAATTGAGAACTACTACTTCTGGACATTATAGGCTTCTCTTGACTAACATGATGTTAAAAAATAATCTAAAATAGTGTTATATGTTACAGCTTTAGATAAATGCTCTAGAGTGGAGAAAAGAAGGAAGACTGAAAAATTACATAAGCAATTTGCACATGCATTAGAGGAGAAAATGATATCTTTGGTTAGAATTTTTCATGATAAGGAATTTCTGGATATAATTAGGAATGACTGTGATTCTTGTCAGGTTTGCCTGAAGTTTAAAAAACTCTGTTTCGACCAGTGGTAGGATTGCTTCTTGGATACAAATTTAGTGACACAGTATGTCTGGATTTAAAGAAGTATGGACATAGTCAATATGGGATTGTACACCTAACTGACACGTCCACTAGGTAATCTGTTGCACTGTAATCTGCAACAACCAGTAACATGGTTAGAGTAAATTTAAATATTCTACATGCAGTAAAAAAAAAGCTTTATGAAAGTTGAAGCAAGTGAAAAATCCGGAGAGCATTGTAATCCAATGTGGATGAAGTTTTTTTTGACATGATGATTATTATTATTAAAGATAAAAACTACAATGGATGGCATATTCTTGCCAAAGTATTCAGCAAATAAAATCAGGCATGAAAGAGCATTTTACAGAATGTATCCATGTCACTTGATGAAAGTAAATAACAAGGAGCAAAAAACCCAAAATATGGGAATCATTAAGAATAAAAAATATAAAAATTCATCTAAGATAAATGAAGTCCTGGATGAGGAAAATGTAGAACTATATAATAATGCTAAATTTTTTTTTTAAATTTATTTATTTGAACAGTATTTTTTTTAATCGATATTCATGTTTGAGTAGATATTCTGTTTTTAATTAAGCAGTATCTTTTTATATATATTTCTATGAGCCTGATTATTTATGAAAAATTTTGTTACAAATATGTATGTCATTCAGCAGGATTTGAATCAGCAACTCCAAACAACATAGAAGAAGCCACGAATTGATCTGGTGTGTCTTAGAACCTTTGACCACAAATGATTCTACAGTCTAAACAAAGACAAATCATGCCTTATATACACAATTTTAAATTTTTTGTCAATAACCATCTCTGCTCTGGAATGTATCATAATGTAAACAAATGTAAACAGACAATGTTATGAAAAGTTCCAGAGATTAACAAAATGGAATTAACAACTGACATATTTAATTTATTTGTTTGAACATTATTTTTTAATCGATATTGATATTTAAATCCTGCTGAATAGCACACATTTTTGGAATAAAATTTCTCATAAGTAAGCAGGCCAAAAAGAAATTCAGAAAAATTTAATTATGGAAAATTGTAATTACAGAATTAAAAAAAAATATTCAAGGTAGGTACTCATCAAAATGGAACCTTTAAATTTCTAGGAGTGAATAGCAGTCAAAAGAAAGGTGGAATCATTATAGACCGAATCATTATGCATCATACATATCATTGATAAAAATAAAGAAAGGAAGGCCCTTCAGGAAAAATGGTGAGCTTAGTGAAGATGAGAGAACAAAATTAAAAAGACTTATGAGTCAAATAATGTGGATTTTTACTCAGACATGACCAGACATCTCATTTGATGTCTGCAGAAGGAGCAATCATCCTAAAGGGAAGGTGCTCTTTGAGGTCAAGAAGTTGTAATTATTCTGATGTCACCTTGGCTAGCCTAAAAGATGGCTCTTCATGGACTGGTTTTATCATCTTTATCTGTGGTATGAAGAACAAAACGGCCCCTATATGTTGGTTATCAAAAAAACTTGAGCAGATAGATATTTCAGTTACTCAGGTTTCCCAAAGTTCTTCACAAGACTTTAAATTCATCAAATCTTGTGAATGACCAGCATTTGGGAGTTGATGCAGTTAGAGTAAAATAAATGATTACAAAAAAAAAAAAAAAGAAATTCAAACTGAATGGATCAGGGGTTATGAACAGATTGCAGACTGCCTAACAAAGGCAGGAGACTCTAAGTGAGTTATTACTTCAATGACTATTTTTACATTCTAATAGCAGTTTAGTTATCACAAGAAGACATCAGTAATGTTTAAGTTTGAGTTGCCTAAATTTGTATCACTCTTATAAATGGTTGTGGCTTCTGTTTTTAAATGTAGTTTAGTTTAAACAATGTATAGCATCGCACAATTTTGGCTCTAGCAATTACTGGTGACTCTGCAAGAGTGTGCTGAACAGCAAATACTCAATTCCTGTATTCAATAAATTTGAAGTTCTCACATCTACAGCAGACAAAGTTGAATGCTTTGCTCACATATTCTTTCCCAATTCCACACTTGACTTGTTTGAAGTACCCACACATGTTTTCCCACCTAAAACAGAAGCTCAACTGAGTGATATATGCATAACCCCATCTCTGGTCTTGGAATCATTTCTAAATTAGACTCCCATAGGGTAAGCAAAGATGATGGAATCCTAGTCATTATTCTAAAGAAATGCGCCACTGAGCTGACTCCAGTCCTCTACAAACTCTACAACTATTGCTTTTCTGCTTGTTGTAAGTCTTCATCTATAGTTCCTGTTTGGCGAACCCTCTGATCCCTGTAACTATTGCCCTATTAGCCTCTTACTGCTTTTCGACAAAGTATTCACGGCTCTAATCAATGCTGAAGTAGTTAAGCATCTCACCTCTCATGACCTACTCCCTGACAAACAATATGGCTTCCACTTTGCCAGTTCTACTGCTAATGTGCTAACAGCCATCGCTGAATATGTATACCAGGCTCTTGATATCTCAAAAGCATTTGACAGGATTTGGCATGCTGGCCTTCTGTGTAAGCTCTAGGGCTACAGTATTTCTGAACAACTGTTTAATCCAATCATTCCTATCAAATCATGAAATGAAGGTTGATTGGAATGGGCAGACTTCTAGATCCTTTCACATGAATGTAGGTGTCCCTCAAGGCTCTACCCTAGGTCCTAGATTGTTTCTGATCTTCATCAATGATCTTCCTGATGTTATCAGTTCCTAAGTAGGCATCTATGCAGATGACACCACCATTTACTCCAGTATCAATAAAAAATCTGCCAAGGATGACAAAGTAAACCTGGCTGCTGCTCTTGAAACAGACCTCCAATCTGGATCCAAAATTGGCTTGTAAATTTTATTGCCTCCAAAACAAAACTGCTCTCCTTCAACCATGATAGAGAAACTTTCCTGCTAGCCATCACCATAACTTGAAAATACACACTGCAACTCTTTTAACTAATTTTTTCAATTAACCTGAGGTAGAACAAATACAACAGATCTATAGCTAGGAAGGTTAAGTCTCTGTGTCTGGCCAGAAAGTTTTTCTCATCAGAATCCATCTTGCATATTTATAAATCTACATTTTGCCCTTGCATTGAATAGTGTTGCCATATTTGGTCAGGTGCTTCTGATATTCATCTTGAGGTTCTCGACAAAATCCAAAGAAGTATCTACAATGTAATCAGCTCTGACTTGACATATCAACTTCAGTCACTTCCTCACTGACACAACGTGGCTTCCCTCTGTCTTTTCTACAAATATTTTCATGATAACTGCTCTGATGAGCTATTTTTCCTGGTGCCTTGTTCATATAGACTTAAGAGTGCTACTAGATTGGCATCTTGGTTCCACCCTTTTACAATTGAAATTGTTAAAGGTAACTGCCACTTCTACTTCATCAGTTTCTTTTCTTGCCCTTTTCACCAGTGGAACTCCCTTCCATTTGCATGTTTCCCAGAAAGCTATAATCTCCAATAATTTAAATGGAATGTCAATTGCCATCTTCTGTCTTCTTGAATCCCATCCATCTTATTTTTTTCTGCAATACTTACTGTATCCAGTCTTTTTTCTCACTGTAACCTTCTGACCACTAGTGGCAGTCCCACCTTGCTTGGGGTGAAATGATTAAATAAATAAAAAAATAAAAATGTGAATAAAACATAGTAGTCTGCTAACATGTTGTTATCTCTACAAAATTATGCAGGAACAATACTAACATTGTGAAGATCAACAGGGTTTGCAAAATGATGAACATTTTGGATATCCATGCACATTAAGAACCAATGAAGAAAGCTGAACAAATTGTTCAAAATAATCAAAACTCAGCATTAGAATTATTGCAGAAATATTTTCCACTGATAAAAAAACAAATGATAAAACAAATTTTACATGAAAATCTGCAGATTAACATTTATTATCTTCAACATTTCACAAAATTTACTTGATTTGTTGCTAAGTTACATCAAAGCTGTACAATCAGCTCTTAAAATATTTAAAATGACTCAATACTTTTCAAATAGATCTCATTAAACTATAATTATATAGTTATGAATTAATTGTACATTGCAACATGAAAATTTCTGTTTTGAGATAGATTCTCATCATCAGGCAATGTGCAGATGATTTACATTTAAATGACAAAAACTTTTGGTTTTCTGTGTATGCATGTGGGAAGATATAAAATTTACATGTGTGTTTCATTAAGCTAATAAGAGTTGAGATTAATTTTGGGATTTGGCCCCAAAGAATACATACTAACCAACTTTTTCTCTTTTTTTCTTTTTTACTCTCTCATCCTACCCTTTTCTTTTGTTTCTTTTCCCTCCTTAATGGTCAAGATGTTAACCTGCCTTTAACCTGATCTTATCATTTTCCTTTTTTTCCTCTCTTCTCCCTTCAGTTTTATAACTTTTGATGTGATATTCTCATTCAGTACCAATTTTCACTTATTATCATTTTTAGTCTATTTATTTATTTGTTGTAATGTTTTTTTTAAAAAGAAAGTTTTTTTTATGAAAAATAATTTTTTGGTCTATCTATTTATTTGTTGTAAAGTTTCTTTTATAAAAAGAAAGATTTATTTTAAAAAAATAATTTTATGTTTCAATTTACTTCTATATAGTTTGTCAGTAATTATTTTCTTTAAGCACTTGTTGGTTATATGCATGTTATTTCATTTAGATTTTATCCATTTTCTAATGAGAATAATTTGCAATGTCTACATATGAGATTTATCTCATTGCATTTATTTAATATTTTTATTCTTAAAAAATTTAACAATAGTTTTTCATATAAACATAATGAGCATGGTTCATTTAAGAACTTACATGTTTTAGCTTCTTTTAGAATTTTCCACTTCATTGTGGGTGGTTTTTTTGTTTCCTTTAAGTACCAATGATATTTCAATAGGGATGTTCTATTTTTCTATTTGTTATTACTAAATGAAGAGGTGTGCTGGTAAATCCGCTGCTTTAGAGTGTTTTTAGTACTCCCTATATAAATTTTTATATTATTTGTGTTTTCCTTTGAAGATATTTCACATTGATAAACTATTGATTCCGTTAAGCACCTGTTTTCAAACGGACAGTCTATGGGGTTTTTACAATTACATTTTTTCTTGTCTAAATTGTTATTTTCTGTTATCTGGTTGTTTTTATTGATTTTGTTGAAATTTTTTAAAATATTATTATTGTGATTTTTATCATTTTTTCTAGATTATTAAATTAAGTTAAAGCTGTATGAACAGTGTTTTTATTAAAGAACTTACTTAGTGGATGTTTTCCTGGAAAGTGTTTCCTAATTAACATGAGGAATTTTTTCCCCAATCTGGTTGAAAGGGGGTGTGCACCAGACGATATTCCTATTCATATTTTTTCTTCGGGGTTACTTTTCTTGTTTATATATTTAATATTTAGGTTTTTGTATCCACTGTTTTTTAATGCAGTATTATAAAAATTGCTATGCTTATTAAATACTTCCTCATTAGCTGAATTTCTACTAATTCTGTACTCTATTGATGAGGGTATATGCTTGATGACAGATGGAAGGTGGTTAGACTTTGGGTGGATTGGTATTTGGTTTTTTGTATGGTTGGTGTATATTTTTCTCAAGATCTAAGGTTACATAGAAGAAATCTACTTTTTTTATATTTGTTTTAATTGTTACTTTTAAATTAAGATTTTTAAACTCTTTATGTATCATTTTTTTAATACTATCTACTTTGAAATTAGTGGCATTTCTTATTATCATAAATCCATCATCTCTGTACAGTCCAATGTCTTTAGTATTTACTTCCTTATATGCTGTGAGATTATATAATATTAATAATCCTACCAGATTTGAAGATTCTGTAGAGTCCATAGATCCCATGGTAATATCAAAATTGTTCTCTTTGGAATTAACTTTTTTCCACTGTTCTTCTTTATGAGTGAGCACAGATGTTTTTGCATTCATTATTATTATTCTCTCCTCCTCCGTTATATCTAAGTAAAGATTGGCGAATTTCAATGCTGTAACAAATAGTTCTTTATAGTTTCATTAAATTATATAATAATTATCAATATCTATTTATTTATATATTTCCTGTCCCATCTGTAGTGGGAAGGGAAGTAAATTTATTTAAGTTAGTAAATTTATGAATGATTATGTCCCTTAGTTGTTTTGCCTAAATGCAGATTAATAATCTACAAAAATAGAACACCTATCTGCATTTAGGCAACATTAGTTTTGTAACCTCAAAAGATTACTTCATGAGTAAACAAACAGAGGTTGGAAATGAATATTAATATTTATAATACCATCAAATACAAGATTCAGAAGCTGCATTAAGTAAATAACCACTGTTAGTATAGGATTGCTTAGCAGTAAGAAAACACCACTCTCTCAATAAAGTCCAACATATTATATAAGGATTGGGACATACCCATTGATGTCCATAGGTATACATAACAATCAATTCCCAAGCAAAATGAACTATTTAACTAATCAGTTCCTTTACTCCTACATTTCTTAGAGTGCAGTCTTCTTTGTCCAAGCCTTTCATGTGAGGCACTCAGATACCTTTGTCTATTCAGTGATCATCTTGCTCCATCTTGGTCTTGAAATAAGCTTTTTTGTTAAGGTCTTTGTCATTCTGTTGCTAATCAATTTCTTCCAAGAGATATTTCCATTTCACTGTTATATTAAATACATCAAATTTTTAGCATGAAAAGATACAATTTATAAAATACTAGGAGTATTCAATGAATCACAGATACTACTGAATGTCTGAAAAATATCAAGGGTACAGATTAATTACATGGTTCATTGGACTAAAAAGTTTAGTTGTGAATTCTTCATATCTGCTTTCTTGAATCTCAATACATTGTTTTAAGGCTTTTGTTTCATTGCATTTCACTATTAAATCTTTTTAACAATTTCCGTCATTTTTGATGGCATGGTTACACAAGTAAAATCATCATATAGAAGATATAAGTTTGGTTTGCATGACCATAACTTGTTATTGTTTTACAAAAGCAAAGTTTTGAATTCAATCATTGTCATAAATATAATTTAGCATGTAGAGTAATTGGGCAGAGTTAAATGTAACTAGCAGAAATGCTCAATAAACAGAACTGATATAGTTTGTGATACACAATAACAAAAAAAAAAGAAGTGAGAAAAAATAGTACTAGACAAATAACATCTGCAAGACAAAAGTAGGTAAAGCAACAATAATAAGGCAAAAAAGTTCACAATCTAAGAATGGTGTTAACATTCAAAAGGGATACAAACAAGTGATCACAGTGTTTTGACTTCAAGACAAGAAAAAACAAAAAGATGGCAAATGAGACTGAGAAGTGATCTATCTTATTAGCTAAGAAAAAGTTTCAGCATGCATTTGTACAGTTTTCTCTATAAATTTGGGAAAGAGCTATTTTTGTAATCTTTCCTGTAGTGATTAGAATCAATATACCATATTAGCAGTATAGCCTGGCACTGCTCGGGTGTAATGAAAGCTTTAAAACTAATCCATGGTCCTGGAGCTCAGACTCAGCCTAAAGAATATTTGTTTGAAGTTTGGTGAGAATTGGATAAAAATTGTGGATTTGTATAAAGGACATACAGACAAACAGACACACACAAACATCTTGCCTTTTATATATATATATATATATATATTATCGATTTTCTGCACTATTGTAAGAACTGCAACCTTGAAACTTCTGAATATCGTTTCTTATGTCTTTGTCTATGAGTGTATCAAATTTGATTAAAATCGGACCACTCCTTCTATAACCCGATTTTTTCGACTATTGATTTTTTATATTTATCGGGAGTACCTCAACACAAAACCTAGCTAAGAACACTCACAGATGCTTATAGTACAACTGTGTAAATTTTCAAGAAAATCTGTTCAGCCGTTTCAGAGTCTATAGTTAAGGATCACACAAACAAAGTTTCATTTATTAATAAGTTTAGATTAGATAGTTGTATTCTTATTCTTTTTAAAAAGGTGCTTAAAAAGTTTTTAATCATAGAACGAATAAGATAACTGTTCTAAAAATATAATATGTAAGATAGTGCATAAATTTATATTGTTTAAAATATATATCTTTCCTTGAAGCTTAAACTAGGGGGACACATCTTTCTGTCTATTTTTCCATAATTAATGAAATAAAGTGTGAATTGTCTGATTTAATTATCAGAGGACTTTGCTTATTTATCTTTTTATTTTTTCAGTAAATGTTTTTGAATTGTCTGGGTTAGTTCATCATAATCAAGTAAAATTTTTTATAGTTTCTGTGTTGACTTTTAGCGTAAAAGCAGATGAAAATAGAAAGCTTTCATTGCTTGATTGTTTTCATACAAATCAACTATATAATATATTGAACAGATTACAGTATATACACAAATGTGTGTAAATATTTTAGTAATATAGATGAGTATGAACTATTTTAAAACCTCAACACATCAGATATGAGGATGTGTAAAAATATACTATTTGTCATATCACCAAAAAAAAAAAAAATATGCAAATCTCCTTTGTTTGTTTGCCTTCTTGTGAAAAACATGCTATTGTAAGATGAGTTGCCTGTAAAACTAAACTGATGATTTGCTAAGATATCTGGTGGCATTAATTTTGACAACTTGCGAAGATGAATTATTTTGTCTGTGGAAGCAAGAGACAATAAAACTGTATTATTGATAGATTTGTTAGTTATTGAAGGTGACAGATAACTATTAAAATAAAAAACATTATAAATAATACATTAATAGATACAATTCTCATCCAACTCCACATTTGACTCATCTGAATTAACCTCACCCGACTTCCTTATTAGAACTGAGGCTAAACTGTATGACATATACATTACCCTGACAGTAGTATCCTGAGTAATTTCAAAACTTGACCCCCATAAGGCAATCAGTGGCGATGGAATCCTGGTGATTGTCCTTAAGAAATGTACCCCTGAACTCTCCCCTGCCCTCCCTAAACTGTATAACTACTGTCTTTCTGCTTCCTGTTTTCCTGCATGCTGGAAGTCCTCTTCTGTCGTTCCTGTATTTAAAAACTGTGGTGAACCCTCAGACCCATCCAACTATCACCCTATCAGCCTTCTACCAATTTTCAGGAAAGTGTTTGAGGCCATAATTAATGCTGAAATAGTTCAACATCTTACTGCCCATAAACTCTTCTCTGACAGGCAGTATGGCTACCGCTTTGCCAAGTCCATGGCCGACATGCTAACAACCATTACAGAGTACATGTTCCAGGCCCTTGAGGAGTTCAGCAAGGCTCGTGCTGTTGCTCTGGACATCTCCAAGGCTTTTGACAAGGTTTAGCACTCTGGCCTTCTACTTCTATGCAAGCTGTGGGGTTATGGTATTACCGGACGCTTGCTTGATCTGATCCAATCTTTTCTAAATAACCGTAAAATGAAGGTTGTTTTAAATGGGCATGCCTCCACATTCTACAGTACAAATGCTGGTGTCCCTCAGGGATCTATCCTAGGCCTGACGCTCTTCCTTATTTTCATAAATGACCTCCCAGACAAGATCAAGAGCCAAGTAGGTATCTGCACAGATGACACCACAATTTACTCCCGCATCAGTAAGAAACAATCTTGCTGCTGACTTTGAGAGGGATCTACATTCTGTGGTGAATTGGAGTAAGTGGCTTGTCAATTTCAATGCGTCTATGACCAAGCTGTTGTCTGTCAATCATCACAGGCAACCTCTCCTGCTTCCCATAAGCATGGACCAAGCGAGTCTCCCTGAATACATTCTCCCTGAATGCAATACACTGCACCTCCTCGGCCTTACCCTCTCTTCTGATCTCAAGTGGAACCACTACATTGAGTCAGTAGCTAAATCCACTGCTAAGAAGATTGGGTCACTGTGTCAGGCCAGGACGTTTTTCTCACCTGAATCCATCCTACATATATACAAATCAACCTTTCATTCATGCATGGAATACTGCTGCCATATATGGTCAGGCGCCCCTGCTGCTCATCTCTGTTCTTGACAGGCACCAGCTTGGCAGCTCGACTCCAGCCACTTCTCCACCAATGGGATGTGGCATCTCTTTGTCTGTTCTATAAATACTTCCATGGCTTCTGCTCCAAAGAACTTAAGTCACTGGTGCCTCTGCAACAGGTGTTTACTCATGCAACCAGATTGGCAACTGGGTCCCACCCATTCACAGTTAGATCAACCAAATGCAGATGACAATTCTACTCCTGCAGCTTCTTGCACTTCTCACCTGTGGAACTCGCTTTCATATTCTTGCTTTCCTGACGGCTACAACCTCCAAGAATTTAAATGCAATGTCAATACTCATCTCTTATCCATTTGACTCTAGTTCTTTCTTCACCACCCTGTATATCCTTTCCTTTCTCTCCACCTTTGCAACTGTCATCACACCTGCATTCCCATCGTTCTCTTGCTCCTTTCTAACTGGTTCGTCTTTCTCTTCACTCTCTTCTACTTAATCTTTTTACTCTTATGTAGCCTCCTGCACATCAGTGGCATTACTGCCTTGCTCGGGGTGATATGAAAAAAATAAATAAATAAAAAACTAAAAAGTAAATGTGTAATAATAAATATCATGTGAATATAATATAAATAAATAATATTAAATCAATATAAATAATAATAGTAAACATTTTTTGGAAGTTTTATGAGAAGTGAAAATCATTCATTGAATGTTGTATGAGAAGTGAGGTTTCTGCAAGAAAAGGAATAGGACAACTATAAACCTGAATTGTCAAGTCAGAAACATGCAAGATTTAATGGGATTTTTCAATACAGATAAGAAACTAGAGGTAAACAAACTGGACATATTGCTGGAAGTTAAGATAGAAAAAGAAGGGTTAATCATTGATTCATCATGTCTTTTTGGTACAAAGATAGAGTAAAAGAAATAAGAGGAAGTAATTGACTATGATCAAGATGGTACTTATAATAGGCCTAGTTGCTATGAAACTGAGGATCACAACTGAGGGTGGACATGCAGGGACCTAAAGTTCAAGGTAGATTTTCAGGAGTTTAATAATATCCAATAATTATACATATTATTAGGAAGAACCTTATAACTGTTAACAATTACTGACTTATTTCCATAAACACAAATGTAAAAAGAAAGAAAAAACTAACTTCCTTTACTCACTAAATACAGAAGAAAGATAATTTTATTCATAAAGAATTATGAACATTTTAGATGATATTACAGAAATAACAAGTCAGTTTATACTAACTGATTAAAAGTAAAGAAAACAATTGTGTAATAAATTTAGAAAGTAAGTTCAACATTTTAGAATAATGATATATCAATTAAGTCTGAAAATGATTTTTAAAAAAATGTAATAAAACTCAAACAAGTAATAATTTGGATAATTTTTGTAAATTTTATTGTGATTTTTGTCCTATCTACAGTTGTTTGCTTTGTTTCCAGAAGATGAAGAAAATATATATTTCACGATGATATGATAATAGATATTACCATAATACGTAGTTTCAATAACAATTAAAATCAGTTTGCATTAATAGAAACACAAAGTTAACAAGATAATGTGGTGAGTTAATTAATTCATTATAGGTAAAAAGGTGAAAAAATGAAAATTACATGGATGTTTCTATGAATTTAATATAGCTTCATGAATATAGATTTACTACTTGAAAAAAATATAAATTTTAATATTAAGTCATAATAAGAGTTCTGTAAAAATTTTATGAAGATAATTTCAAAGTTTTTAGTACTGGTTGTTGAGTTGCCTTAGGAGAATCAGACAAACAATTTTTGAAAAATATATTTGACAATATAATCCTATAATTTCTTTTTATACTGGAATAATTCATTTCAGAAACAAATATCAAGATTTTTGTCAAATTCATGCAAGTTTTCAGTTCAGTTACACCAAATATTATAAATCAGAAAAACACCCAAATTACTGTGGTTTCCCATGGAATAATTAAATTACCATAATCTGTTTCTTTCAAAAAGTTTACAAATGTTTCAAAAGAAAATGTTATATTACTATTAAACATTTCTATTTTGGTAGGACAGTCTTTTATTGTAACAGAGCCTGCTAAATACAGAAGTGACATTTTCATATCTTTAGGTATCCTAGTTTCAAAGTAAGTTATCAAATGTTTGACATGGCATCTCATTCAGCAAATGACAACATTTGTGCAATTATGGACTGGGTTAAAGTTGGATTCTTTAATATCAACATTTAATTGAAGGGGTAAGTTATTTTTTTCCATATGAAAATTTTCAATAACATTTTCACTATTATAAAATATGCAACATACTTATTAAAAAATGTGAGAAAAAGAAAAAATTTATTCATAAAAGTAATTTTTTATCATCACTATGTTTATTGTTATAAAGAAAAATATTAACTTTATGAGACAAAATTATTAATAATAACATTTTTCACAAATTTCAGAGTTTAAAATAGTTTAATTATACAGAAATGTATTTTATTCACTTACATATATTTGCAATATATTTTAAAGAACAGAATAGATTTACTGAATTTAATTATGAGATTAACTTTTGTGATAAACAACATTTTTCTTTAATTTAGCAGTGCAAAAAGTTACGTTTTTGCTTTATATTTATAAAGAACAGTAAAATTAAAATGCAACATATATTTTTAAAATAACTGTTAGAAAGAAAACTAATTTCTATAAGCAACTAGCAGTATAGCCCAGCATTGCTCGGGTGTAATGTTATATATATATATTATTGATTTTATTGGGCAGAGTTAAATGTAACTAGCAGAAATGCTCAATAAACAGAACTGATATAGTTTGTGATACACAATAACAAAAAAAAAAAAGAAGTGAGAAAAAATAGTACTAGACAAATAACATCTGCAAGACAAAAGTAGGTAAAGCAACAATAATAAGGCAAAAAAGTTCACAATCTAAGAATGGTATTAACATTCAAAAGGGATACAAACAAGTGATCACAGTGTTTTGACTTCAAGACAAGAAAAAACAAAAAGATGGCAAATGAGACTGAGAAGTGGTCTATCTTATTAGCTAAGAAAAAGTTTCAGCATGCATTTGTACAGTTTTCTCTATAAATTTGGGAAAGAGCTATTTTTGTAGTCTTTCCTGTAGTGATTAGAATCAATATACCATATTAGCAGTATAGCCTGGCACTGCTCGGGTGTAATGAAAGCTTTAAAACTAATCCATGGTCCTGGAGCTCAGACTCAGCCTAAAGAATATTTGTTTGAAGTTTGGTGAGAATTGGATAAAAATTGTGGATTTGTATAAAGGACATACAGACAGATAAACAGACACACACACAAACATCTTGCCTTTTATATATATATATATATTATCGATTTTCTGCACTATTGTAAGAACTGCAACCTTGAAAATTCTGAATATCGTTTCTTATGTCTTTGTCTATGAGTGTATCAAATTTGATTAAAATCGGACCACTCCTTCTATAACCCGATTTTTTCGACTATTGATTTTTTATATTTATCGGGAGTACCTCAACACAAAACCTAGCTAAGAACACTCACAGATGCTTATAGTACAACTGTGTAAATTTTCAAGAAAATCGGTTCAGCCTTTTCGGAGTCTATAGGTAATGGACAGACACATATATACACACACAAAGTTCCATTTATAAATAAGTTTAGATATGTTCATTGTTGTAAAAAACAATACCATAGATAAAAATTAACTTTGTGATAAAATTCTTAATGACAAGTTTTTGCCATTTTTCTTTAAAAATAAAGTTAAGATACTGCAAGTTCAAAGAAAATAAAATAAATTAATCTTATATTTACTTCAGTGTCTTAAATAATAAACTTAAGTTAATCCAAGGGTAAAAAAATGTTTCTTTTCAAAAAGACTAAATTGTAATTTAGGATTCTGCATGTCTTCCCTGAGTCATGAACTCTAGTCACATGTCTGCCAGGCCTTTTATGGGTATTTCCTTGATTATGACCCATTCATTCAATTGGTATGGTTACTGACAGAATAGAGTCAGAAAAAGAAAACTGGCATTGATTGCCTATTTGAAATGTCACTGAAATGAAACCTTTAAGGAATGGCAAGAATTATCTGAAAAGTAATGAGAACTTAGAGTATCAATACATGTTATCTAAAATCTCATCCAAGAAAATATTGAAATAATAATAATAATACAACTACAATTCCAATAATAATAGAAGCACTATGAATGATTAAAAATAATACTGATACATTCAGAAAATTGCAGGAAATCCCTCAGTATCTGAGATACAAATGAATGTCTAAGCACCACTTTTCTTCTATGTGCTATGCCCCTTCAGAACATAGACAATCATAGCTCTCCACAATTTCCTGTTCTTTGTAACTGGTAATGATTTTTGTTATCTTTCCTAAACATTGTTCTGCCATCGATTTACTCAAGCTCACTAAGTAGGTTATACTTTGTTTTCCTCTGTCTTTCTTACCTTCAATCTGTCATGTGAGTATAAAAGTCCTCTTTCCTCATTATCTGCCTTAGAAATTTCAACTCTCTCTTTCTGATGTGTTCTTTTTGTTTTCATTTTCTCTAAAACATCTCCACTGTTCACATGTTCAGTCGATAGCATTCTCAGCAGACTTCTGTAGAACTACTTCTCTGACACTTCAAGTCTCTTCATCTGTGAGAAAATTATTTAGATTAACTGCCATATTGAAGGATGGATAATCATGTAACAGTTCAGTACACATTTCTTTGTTTCTAACAAAATTTTTCTATTTCTTAATACTTTGCTTAGATTTAGGAAAACATCTTTTGCTATCCTAATGCTCCTTCAGATTTCAATGTCACACTTTCTGTTCTCTGTTAAAACTCATCCTAGATATTTAAATTGTTGTAACTGTTTCATTTGGGTATCTTTAATTTGTAATTTACATGTTAAACTGTTCCTGTTGATAACAAGCATGCATTCAGTCTTCTTGGAATTGGTGTTAGTACTCTTTTCACTTTCCTTAAAAATCTCTCAATATGTTTAATAGCTTTCTTTACTTCAGGCCTCATGTAAAAAAAGCTTTGTAGACATTTATCAAACAGTAAATCATAGAAAATGGAAATAATAATAAATATAATAATAAATTAATATAATATGCAACAAACTAAACAAGATCCAGATTTAAACTTCAAATGCTAAGCACTCATTGGTTGATTTTTGTTAAAAATTAAAGACATGAATTTACAAACTTTACTTAGCTCACATGCAAAAGCAGATCCAAAACAAAACTCTTGAAATTTCTTCTATATTTTACACCTTGATGCAAAATGTTTTTCGGCCAATAGAAAGCCAGGAAACATCCAAAAGCAAAAATTCAAATAATTTTCAATTCTCAGAAACAATTTTTTATGTTTGTCATCCAATGAAAGGGCGAGAATCACATCCAGAAATGAATTCCAAATGACATTTTCAAGCCCAAAAACTGAATGAAAACATGGGTAAGTTTGCCAGTCACCAGAGAGAGAAAACAGTGAGTGTCTTAACCTATCTTTTGACAAACGTCAAGTGATTGTTATCATCACCCTCTTTTTCTCCCCTTCTTTCTTTTCTTCCCTTTTATTTTTCACTTTCACCTACCCTCTGCCAAGCTGTCTGCCTCCTTTTATACTTGATAAAAGATCAGAACATTTTAAGACTGAGCAATTACTTCAATGATATTCCAACCCAATTATAAATTCTCATACATACATATGATATGGACCTGGTATGGAACCATAAAATAATAAGTCAACAAGGTGGTAGGTTCACAAACATATATTACGTCAAAAAGAAATACAAACAAATATAAAGAGATATAAAGAGGAAAGTAATAATAGCTTGCACTCAACTGAAGTCATACTGGGAACCAGAATCTCTGTTGCCCTTGCTCACTCCACACGAGAGTCTCTCTCACTCCTGCACACGTCCTCAAGAGTAATTAACTCTCGGTTAATATAGGCAAAGAAGAGTCCATTATTAAGTGGGTAACTCTCCCACAACACATACATACGTACATCCACACATACGTTCCTGCCTACGTACACATAAACTTATTCTTACAAGGACTACTATGAATCTTTTAATAATCCTGTATCAACCAAAATACATATTAATTTTATTTGTAAAACTTAATTTTCATTAAAGAATTTAATTCAACCCATGCACTGTAAACATCTACTTTTATATCATGAGTTAAAGAAACAGCCCCTGAAAACACTCTAAGTATTACTGTTGGTCAATGCTGATAGCTGTTGCAGCCGCAACGAATCTGATAAGTGCTATATTTGATCTTTATTCACACTTTTTTGTACAATATATATGAGTATATACAGATGCTGCATATTTGTCTATATTTATGAGATGAGGCATTGTCATTGTTTGGACTGTTGTCCTAATCTTTGTTGCCATATTCACAAATCTTTGGTAATTGTCCTTCTTCAAGTAATTGGAGTTGGAAACTGAAGCCTTTATTTCATTCACCAAGGTAGATTGTGGATTTTTATGAGCTCTGACCTAACAACAATAAAGACTTTTCAGTGGTCACAGATACTAACACAGTAAAGAAAAAAGTCAACCTAACACATTAAAAAGAAGTTAACACAAAATGACAAGAAGCCAATTCATTATAATGCAATTAAGCAGACATCCTTTCAAGCTTGCTAAAAGGAAGACATTAAAAAGCAATAAAAAGCAATCAACCACCTGCAAAAAATACAACACACTAAAAAGAGGTTAACACAGTAACCAATTAAAAGCAATTAACCACCTGTAGACCCACTCACATACAAAGATATTAAATTACACTAAGCTCCATATAAATAAGAAAAAACCAGGAAACAATAGCAAACACAGAAAATAGCCATGAGGAGTGAAGACATCACAATAATGCCTTCATGAAACTTTGAAGTCAGCATAACTCTACTCAGTTAAGTGACAAACTTTACCACATTAATCACACACACACACACACAGAGTAGCTTTCCTATTAATATTAGTTAAAAAAAATACCACCATATTTGTTGGCATATATGACACCACTTCTTTTTCAGTAGAAAATATTTTAAAAAGTTGTTGGATGACACATTGAATGGAACTTTATCTATGTTTCCTATTGGCCCAGTTCAAAACAATTTTCCTATTGTTAATTTTCATGAATTTATAGAATTCTAATATTTACAAAAGAAATAGTAGGTCTTATATTGATATCAAATACAATAATTTTTGTATGTGTGAATTTTGCATGCTTTTTTATGTATCTGAAAAAATGTTCCTTTGATCAAAACAAATCAATAAATCAAATTCAGTCAGTAATTGTTACACATAGATATTCAAGACTTTGGATGGAAGTTTACTAACTTAAAAAAGTGGGAGGTGCTCACTAACTTCCTTTTAAGTTAGATTTTTTCTTCTATACAAGTTAACAGTTCAATAATTAGAATAGAACTTGATACCAATATTTCATCAGTCTGTTGTAACAGTCTTTCAACAAATCTGGTCTGTGTAAGTGGAGACAAAGATTTTGAATATCTATTATAGATTAACTTTTATACAAAAAAGACTATTTTATTTTTCTTTCTTTTTTGATCAATTTTTTTTCTTAAAATTCAAACCTCTTACATAATAGGTTCTTGCTCCAACCATTAAGCACATGGAGAATAATTTGTTAAATAGAAAAATATATCTATGTATTTGTAAAGTATAAGTCACCCGAGTGATCAAAAAACATACCAATTATTATGACATGGAGACAAAACAAAAAATTATGCCAATAATAGACAAAATGAAAAATAGATAATAATAATTAGTAAAACAAAAGTGAAGGAATAATGTTGAGAAATTTTTGTCTGAATTAAGTTATCATTATTTACACTATATGTAGACTATTGTGATAACAACAACAGAAATGAGGATAATGGGCCACATGTAAATAGTGTAAATAATACTGAGAAAGTTCTAATAAATTCAAAGAGTATGCTCTTGAAAATGATCTATCTGTCGATACAGCTTTTGTCCATCTTAAGACAGTATTGATCTTTTATTTTTTTTCATTTACCACTTCTATATTTGCCTGTGAAGTTTGTGCATTGCATCAGATGCAGTTATGGCTTTGCACTCAAACAAAATAAGTCAACAACAATAAAATGATACAAATAAATAACCTATTCCAATCCTTTGGCATTATGTAATGGATCTCTCTATATATGTATATATGGCCATTTTAATTTCTACATCATTCAATATCAATTTTTCATTCATTTTTTTTTTTGTGATATCTTTCTTTCTTCTTAATTGTCTGTGCTTTTTCATTTGCCTAAAGAAACATTTACAAGAGCTCAGATTTTTATTTATTTTTATTTTTTTTCATCTCTGTGCAGCTGGAAAGAAAAAATTGGTAAATCTTTTAGACTAGCCTCACATAAATTATGAGATAATAAGTCAGAAACTTTTGGTGCATTACAAATTTACATTTTAATTTTAATCTATTTCAGATTTCTGTCTATATATTTCAGCGTCATCAGCATTATTAATTTTCAGGGGAGCAATTCTTCAAGCTAATGCAAACATCAACACTTGCTATGATTAACCCTTTATAATTAGTACATGAAACTGTACAGCCCATAATATGGTGAGAAAGTTGATCCTTTAACAAATCATGGAGAAAAATACAGAGATTAACTACAAAGTATGCAAAAATATTCCTTTCTGTTTTTGATTTATTATAAAAAAAGGTATACTTTGACAGGCTGTGATATAAATGAATGTGCACTGCTCTTCTTCTATGTGCCATGTCTCTTCAGGACATAGGTGATCATGGTTCTCCACAAATTCATGTACTTTATAGCTCATACTAAATTTTGTCTTTTTGCTATCTCTTCTAATTTCTATTCTGTCAACAATTTGTACAAGCTCATTAGGTAGTTTATGCACTGCTTTTCTCTATCCGCCTTGCCTTGAATATGTCCTGTATCAAAATTTACAAGTCTTTTTTCCTCATTATAGAAATTTCAATTATTTCTTTCTGATGTTAAGTATAAGTGTCCTTTTTGTTTCTATTTTTTTTTTCTTCATCTATAAGGAGATTGTCTAGTATTCATTGCGATATAGGAGTAGAAACAAGAAAAAGAGAAATGAAAAAAGAGTACTTCTTTGGTCATAACAATTAAATACTCTTTTTCTTGTTTCTTATGAAATTTTTCTGTTTTGTAATACTTTACTTAACTTTTAAAAGGTATCTTCTGCTATCTCAATGTATCTTCAGATTTTGGTGTCACACATTCCATCTTCTATCAAAACACTTCCTCAATAGTTAAGCTAAATGAATTATTTTTTAGCATCCCTAATTTGTAATTTGCATGTTGGGCTGTTCTTTTGCAAACAAGCATGCATTCTATCTTGAATTCAATTGATGTTTAGTCCTTTCTTCTCACTTTCCTTCAGTATGCTCTGTAGGAGTTCTAGTAGTTTCATTTCTGTGTCTGCTCTCAACACTGTGTCATATGCACATCGTATGTTAAGATTGTTTGCTGCCAGAACAGGTTCTGGATTATTCTAATATCCTTCCCAAATATGACAAAGTTACCTAGCAGTTCTAATAATTCTTTGTGACATACTTTATCAAACATGATCTATAAAACATAATTATACATTATCATATTGCTCTTTCTGATATCATTCTGAGAATAAATATTGCATTTTTTCTTCTAGTGTCTTTCACGAAACTGCATTGTTCTTGTCCTATTTCTGGTCTAATTCTACTGCATACTCTAGTCATCAGAATTTACAAGATAAATTTTGCTATATGGCTTACCAGACTCAATGCCTGCTGGAATTCCTATTTATTATACCTGATACCTTAGGCATTGCTATGAAATGGATCTAGTTAGATCTTCCAGTATATCATCACTCTTGTATATTTAATTTATTATATCTATAATCTTGTCAATGCCAGGAACATTTAAGGCTGCCAGCATTTTTATTACAATTCTCCTATGCCTAATTAGCATGGATCAGGCTAGTCTCCCTGAAAGCAAAAGACTGCACCTCCTCGGCTTAACTCTCACAACAGACCTCAAGTGGAATGACTATATAGAATCCATAGCTAGATCCACTGCTAAGAAAGTCTGTTCTCTGAGTAGGACCAGGAAGTTTTTTCCACCTGAAATAATCCTGCACATGTATAAATCTACCATCCACCCATGCATTGAATACTGCTGCCATATCTGGTCAGGTGCTCCTGCTATCCACCTAGGTGTCCTTGACAGAATCCAACGGAGAATCTGTAATGTGATAGAGATCCCAACTTGGCAGCTCGGATACAGTCACTTTCTCACCAGCGCAATGTGGCTTCTCTGTGTCTCTTTTACAAATACTTTTACGGCTTCCGCTCCAATGAACTTAGCTCACTGGTGCCCTCTATATATAAATTTACTTGAGCCACACGATTAGCAACTAGGTCCCAACCTTTTACTGTGAAACTAATAAATTGTAAATGCAAATTCTACTCCAGCAGCTTCTTTTCTTGCACTTCTTGCTTGTGGAATTCCCTTCCGTTCACTTGCTTTCCCGACAGCTACAATCTCCAAGAATTTAAATGTAAAGTCAATAGTCATCTTGGAAGAGTTCTCTGATGTATTTGTTTCATCTAAGAAGTATTTTCTTCTTCTAGTGTCAGTCCTTGGATTTTATGCATCCTGTTGACAAAAATATTTTTTCCCATTAGTTCTCTTATTTTTTAATGCATATCTGTTTTATTTATAATACTCATTCTATTTCTGCACACTTTTCATTAAGTCATCCCTCTTTAGCTTGCTAGCATTTGTCCCTAATTTCTTTGTACAATGTTCTATGTTATGTACTATCCCCTGGCATGGTTTTTGTCTCCTTTCATCATGTCTCGAATTTAATGTCATCTATTCCTTTTTACTTATTTTAGTTTTCTTTAAGATGGTCTTGATTATTGATGTTACTAAAGCTTCTTTTAATGTGTCCAACTTTGAGTTTCCATTCTCATTTTATTCATTGAACCTGCTTTTAACATTATTCATATATTTCTCATTCACATTCAGGCATTTGTTGAATTGCAATTTGGGTGTTACCTTATCCCCCTTCAATTTCTATAGTTTCCCTCCAAGTTTACATATCACTTGAAGGTGGTTGCTCTTACAGTCAACACTTGAGTATATTTAACAATGTAAAACTGCATTTTGATTCTTTTATTGATAGTTAAAGTTTTTCTATGTAGTTAAAGATTTCACATACATTGTGACACTGTTTTTTGATTCAGGATGCAGAGAGTGAGAGATTGAGGGAAGAACAGATTATGATTTTAAAATATTGTAACTGATGTCAATATATCATAGGTTCAACTACAACCTATTTTGGTATTTACTACTTAGAAGGGCAGGAAAAGTTTGGGTAACTGGTAATCTTGTGTGGCCATTCAGTGGTAACAGTGATATGGTTGAAGAAAATAAAACTAGTACTAAAACTACAGAATGTTCCCTGTCTTATTAGTTTCATACCATTGTATCTTGAAGGAAATGAATTTGTTCTTTATTTAGAAATGTGCGTCAAAAATCAGCCTGATGTAAACATAGAAAAGAAGCTGAAAATGGCATTCATTGACAGAGTATTTTTATTATACAGCTTTGAATGAAGGGAGAGTAAGTGGCTATTTATGCCAATGAAATATATAATATCTGGACTAGAGAGGAAAAAATTGGAAAGAATAGTAAAGCTGGCACTTGTACCACCCCCACACCCAGATTACATTTCAAGGACCTTTAAACAGTTGCCTGATACAGAGACAATAGGCATGAGTGATTTGAATAAACAACAGCAAATAAAATAATAAACTACACGATAGTCTCTTCTGAAGGAAGACTTAATAATAACAAGCAAACTGTGAGCAGGGAAGAACTTGAAAAGGAAACAAGGGCTCATCTTGGAAGTTCCACAAGCAGTGTTTTAGATGTTGTGGAATGGATACAGCAAAAGACTGCAGGAATTCAAAGCTGGAAATGAATTGTTATCATTGTGATTTGATCTGCCCCTTAGCAATATTTTGCATCTAGGAAAATGAAGGCTGATTTACTATTCTGTTAGCTGCCCTTATTCTTCAATGAAGGTGTTATCAACTATGTTAACAAGAGTGAATGCAAAATAGGAAAGAGAACTGCGAGATCTCTTGTTGATACTGATTGTACTATTACATCAGTTACTCCTAAATTGGTTGACGAGTGGAGTGGAGTAACAATAACAAGAGTAGTAGATGGGAGAGAAATTGTGTAAAGGCACCATTTGGTGAAACCAGAGCTGTATGGAGTAAAGATAAGTAAGACTGTGATTGTACCAGATTACATCACTGATATTGATATGGTTGTTGAAATGGATGTGGTTAACAAGTCGAGAGGTGTTACAATTAGTCAGGAAAGAGTGATGTTTGAAGTAAACCAATGTGCAGTGAATATACAAGAAGAGGTTGATCATTGTCCAAGCATGAAAAAGGAATCTATAGAGATTAATGATAAATATTTAGTGCCATATTTGACAAAGAGAAATGGTCTATGAAATAGATGTGGAAAGGAGAGCTTCCAGTATTGAAAAATAAAATAAGTTGTTATCAAGGATCAATGAAAGGAGAGATGAAAGTCACCTTTGAAAAGGGGTAGACAAATAAACAGAGAAAAAGATCTTTGTACTGTAGAGTGAAAATGTAATAAATAATAATATTTATTTTTATTTACTATTTATTAAATATTATATTTAATAATCACTGCTATAATTAATGGCAGTGATTCAATCAACAAAAACTAAAATCAGAGACATTTTGAATTTCAGAGAATTAAAACAATATGTAACATGTTACATGGGTAGTGATTCAATTGACATAAGAAATCATGCAAGAATACAGATGAAAACTGGTGCCGTCATAACTGCTGACTTAAAATCTGTTTATTTACACTTCCATATCGTGGAAAAGCTGTGGAAATTGCAAATGGTTAACTACTGAGGAAAAAACTCTTGTCTGATCAAAGTAGGATTTGTGCTAAGCTCTACACCAAAGGTAATGTTAGACATTTTGAAAACAATTTTGGATAAAGATAAAAGAACTGAAGAAGCTACCAGTTTTTACATTTATGATATTTTTGTTGATGAATTAGTAACAATGACAGAAAAAGTGCAATATTATCTTGAAACCTATGTGTTACTTGCAAAGCCATCAAAATAATTAGATGACAGTGTAGCACTTGGGCTTAAATTACAAAAGTAGACAACAGCAGAATTAATTTTCTGGAGGGGAAATGAAATCCTTCGAGTTAATAATGGATCAAGTGATTTTCAGTATGTTGTCAAACTGACTGAGCATTGCTAGTTATCCTTGACCTGCTTGCAGTGATATGAAGAAACACACAGATGGAGTAAAATGACAAGATAAACTGAGCAAAAGAAGGGTTGGCATATTGAAGAAAACTAGAGAAGTACATGAGGAATGACTGAGTTCAAGGAAAATAGCATGTATCTCAGACAAAAAAAAAACAGGAATTATGTGGTTGTGATGCAAGCAGCATAGCATTATGAGTTATGCTGGAAATAGAGAGAATGGTATGATAAAAAATACAGCTAGGTTGTGAAAGAAAAATGCTGCTGCACTTTAACATTAGTGAATTCAAAACAATAACGAAGGGTCATAACCTGGCCCTGAAATGAGGAAAGCATGATATTAAAATAATGACTTATTATGCCACTGTATTCACACATATCAAATTTGTGATTACAAATGACAAGAGGGTAAAGACTAAAGTAACAGTAGAAATGCTTGCTAAGCATCATCTGGGAATTCTGGAGGATCTGAGTTTTATATGCACCAGTAAAAATAAAGTAGATGTTCTTATATGAGTGAAAAAAGTAGATGAAGCCCCAGGAGACCATAATAAATCATCTTTAAAATAGACATCTAAATGAACTGCACAATATGTATCATTTTGATTTAGAGAAAAATTAACCCTAACACAATGAGGGAGAACATATGAAAGGTGGTTAGAAGTTTTGAGTGATATCAATCTATTTTGAATTCCATATAGATAAGAACTGAAAGAAATTGGCTACTAATCAGTTAAAAAATCTGAAACTTTCAACTTGGGAAGAAGACCAATATGCTAAACTGTGTCAAGTTCCTTTGAGATATCTAAATCAACAGCACAAGCTTCAAAATTCTTATCTAAAGCTTAATAGACTATTTCAGCAATAACATCACATCAACAGTTGACCTAGAGAAGTGAAAGCCATATTGCTTATCTGAAAGAAGATCCTGTGAAGAGAGATGTTTAACCAATTCTGAGTTTATTAGAACCTGTAGTATTTTGCCAAAAAGAGATTTTTACATATTCTTTGCAAAACTGATAAACCCCAAACCTGTTAATTTTGGAGAGGAACATAGTACAAAATTCAAAAGATCAAAGTGTTTTTCTGTTTAAAATATGTTAATTTTTATGACATATCTGAGTTTATGTCCACATATATGCAAATTGAATACAAAACTAATAAAATACAACTCATAAAATCTTTGAATCACATGATCAACCTGACCATAAAAACTACAAGAAACATAATAATATAATTAAAAATTTATGTAATATCAATCTTCCTATATGACAGTTTAAATACTGATATGGACATCAAGCATTTGCTAAAGAAATACTCGCCTTCTCTAACAAGTCCTTTTTAAGCATCCACATATCATCTACAAAGAAAAAGGTGATTGTGCAAACTGTAGAAACCATCATGGAATCTCCCTTATTGGTGTTGATGGTAAACTGCTAGCCCAAATCCTTTGGTCACCTCCTGAAATATCTATTAAAAGAGGTTCTTACTGAAAGCCAGTGTGGGTTTCACTGACTACTCCACTGTGGTCATAATCTTTACATTATAATAACTGCAAGAAAAGACCATTGAACAACACTGATCTCTGTATGTATTTTTTGTTTTGACTTCACAAAACCTTTGACAGTCAACAAAGAGATGCTATGGAAGCTCCTATGCCTGTATGGCTGCTCAGATATTTTTGTGGAGATTGATGGTATGAATACCACTGTATCAGTTAGAGGATCTGACTCAACATGCTTCCCAGTTTTACATGGAATCAAATAAGGCTGAGTCCTGGCAAAAACACCTTTTACACTCTTCATTACTGTAATCCTGACTTGTATGTTGGGTTGTGCTCAGAAGGGATTATACATTTGCTTCTGGATGAATGGCAATCTGTTCAATCTGAACTGTCTCCACACCAACAAAATGTTTTGAAAAAGTTATCCTGAACCTGCTCTATGCTAAAGATGTTGCCCTCATCCCATTATACCCTTCCAAAGAGATTTAACAAGATTCAGCTTCAAGATTAATATAAAAAACAAAATCTTTTACCAACCTCCTGGCAATGAGCCAATAATCATGACACTGAATTATGTTTGCAGTTTTGCTTACCTCAGAAGAACTATCAACATAGAGGCCTCCATAAAACAAAATTAGCACACAAATCCAGGTAACTGGTACCACATTTGATGTCCTGATAAATCAATTGTGAGATCAGAGAAGTATCAGGCTCATCATCAAGTCTATCAAGTAATTTGCATTTCAAGATTGATGTATGCCCTGGAATCTAAACCACTATATTACAGGAATATCAAGCACTTGACAAATTTGCAGTGCTGCATTTGCAATGTATCATACATACTTATAGAAAGACAATGTTTCTAACACTGAAGTCTTTGCCAAATCAAACATACCAAATATTGAGGCTCTGCTAGCAGCAGCAAGACTATAATAAACTATTTCTATCATTTGGATGACTCTTGAATGTGGAAATCACTCTGTATGGTGAACTAAAGGGTGGGAATGGATGGTGGGGTACACAAAGACTCAGCTATAAAGACTGCATTAAGACTGAAAGCGAAGCAGATTGATATAAACAACTAAGATCAGGTGGCTGTGAACTATCCTGCATGATACTGAATGCTTCATATTGGAGTAGCAATAACTGAAGCATCGAGGCCTGCCAGCTACAAACGAGCATCCACCCAAAGAAATGGCTGTCACATGATTCAAACTGCCAGACCAAGATGAATTTCCTTTTCATGTCTTTGATGAATAAAACAGACTGCTGCTGATAATGATATATAGTAGTGAATGCTAGACAATCTCTTCACAAATTGAGGAGAGACTTGAAATTTTTTTTTATAATCATTTCACCCCAAGCAAGGTTACTGGTGTGCAGAGGGTTACAGTGAGTGAATAAAAAAGGTGCAGGATATGTCAGATAAGAAATGGATGGGAATCAAGTAGATAAAAGATGGCAATTGACATTGCATTTCAACTTTTGGAGATTGTAGCTATCAGGGAAGCAAGCAAATGGAAGTGAATTTCACAAATAGGAAGTGTGAGAAAAGAAACTATTAGAGTAGAAGAGATGGTTATATTTAACTATTTCAATGATAAAAGAGTGGGACCATGATGCCAATCTAGTCACACAAGTTAATATATGTAGTCAGGGTACCAGGGATAAAAGCTTGCCAGAGCAGTTGCCATGGAAATACTTGTAGAAAGGACAAAGGGAAGCCACATCACATTGATGAGGAAGCAACTGAAGGCAAGCTGCCAAGTCAGGATCAATTATATTGTAGATCCTTCTTTGGATTTTGTCGAGAACCTCAAAATGAATAGCAGGATCACATGACCAGATATGACAACACTATTCAATGCATGGACAAATGGTAGATTATAAAAGTGAAAAATGGATTCTGACAAGAAAAACTTCCTGGCTTGACACAGTGAACCAATCTTTTTAGCAGTAGATGCAGCTATGGGTTCAATGTAGTCGTTCTATTTGAGGTCATTTAAGAGAGTGAGGTCAAGGAGTCGCAGTGCATTGCTCTCTAGGAGACTAGTATCATCCATTCTGATGATTGGCAGGAATGTTTCTCTATGGTGTTTAAAAGAGAGCAGCTTTGTTTTCAAGGTATTAAAATTTATGAGCCATTTCCTACCCCATTCAATCACAGATTGGCGGTTCTTTTGAAACCAAAATGTGTTTTTACAGGAGGATGCTGAGAGCATCATAGACAACATGTGAGCAACAGTGGAGTTGAGAGCTGAAATTTTTAGGGCACATAATAAGGAAAGGTGGCTTGGAGAATTTGATACTCACCAAACTTATGGAAGGCAAGAAAGACAAAAGAAAGCAATGCTTAAGCTACCTATTAAGTAAATGGATGGAAGAACAGATTCTAGGAGAGATAACAAAAAGACAAAATGTATTAAGAGCTACAAAACCAGGAAACATCAAAGAAGAATTCCAAAACATGCACTAACTTTACAAAGACAAATGCTTTGAAAAAAAAAAAATCGAAAACAGTGGTACTGCAATGAAAACAAAATAAAAAGAAAACATTGTGATGCGTATTAGGTAAGGCTGTAAGAACATTACAAGGCCATAACAGAAGGGGAGATAGAAAAATCAGGCATAGCTGATCACATATAAAGGAAAAAAGGGGATCACCACCCACTAAGGGATGAAGTTGAAATAATTGATAGAGAATACCACTGGAAACTATGTAAACTTAAGAAATCAGTGCATATGCTAGGCCACAAAAATTTCTTAAGCTGATCAAGCATAGAAATGAATACAATATGGGAACCAGAAATAGAGAGTGCTAGAGAAAATAATTAACATCAGAAAATTGCAATATGATCTCTTGGTAAAAAAAAAAAAATAATTATAAGTCTCAAAAATTCATGTACCGAGGTCCTCAAAAGACATTGGTTAGTTCCAGTGACTTTACCCAAAGAGTTGTGAATTCAATATTAAGCTACAGCAGTGGTGAACAAATAACTTAGAGAGTTAAGTTAAAGGGTGGTAACTGTATGTAGCCTCGCATGAGAATGATATACCCCAGTGATTGTAATAAAGGGTTCAGTTTGAAATCCCTGACACCTGAATAAGTACAATGGCCCAAATGTCATAATGATGGCAATAAAGGTTCAAACAATAGTCCAAACAAAGTAACTAGTGTAAATACTATCTCATCTCAGAAGTATAGATAAACACTCTGATGTGTATATTACATGTTTTAAAAAAACATGAAGAGTTAAAAAACCTATAAGGAAAGGAAAAAGCTTAAAACATGTTTGATGTGCAGCCCACATAGATGAACAATATTGGCATTGAAAGACAGTAATGAGGAAAGATGCCAAATGTAGGGAAAAGATGTTAAGAATACCCAAGTAGTACTATGCAAATCTGCATGCTTTGAAAATAAAAATACTGCCAACAGCCAATGTCACCTATGAGTGATTTAACAACAAACAAAACAAATTATTTCAAAATGTGAAATGTAGAAAAGTACTAAGTGAAGATGGTATAGTAAAACACATTTTGAATAATGCAGGAAAAAATTCCACAAAAGATTATTAAAGTTACTGACCCAGTACATACAGAAAAGTAACTTAAAACTTCAATTAGTTATCCCAAAAAAATGCATTTTTTCATCAACACATTTGATAAAAATTTTTGTACATGAAATATATGCCAAGAGCTTTGGTTCAAATAAATTCCATGATCCTGTACCACTTATCAAGAAAAGTATAGCATGAGTGAAATAGGAAAGAAAGGTTTAGTCTCCCATTTGAATTTCTCCCATTATTGGCATTATTATATCCATGATGTGCTAACACACACACATATATATATATATTGCTTGGTTGTAGGATCTCCGACTGGTGACAAATCTTTTGGGTTTCTGTCCTGGCTTGAAGCAAACAGTTAATCTAGCCGCACTGAAACTTGAGTAAATGGATGGAAGAACAGATTCAAGGAGAGATAACAAAAAGACTAAATGTATTTGATTTGTGAAACAAAGAGAAAACAGGCCTGTATGCAGAGTATATATATATATATATATATATATTAGTCATCCACATACAAGTCTGTTTCGCTGTATCAACTCATCAGTGTGTCTAGACGCATCCACTCGCCTCTGGCCGGGATTGAAACTCGACCGATTTGGTGTCATTCGGAGTCTCTACTTTCTAAGCCATCGACGCATGGTATCAGAGAAGGGAAATTTTAACGTGTTGTATATCAGCAGTGTTTACACATGCCAGTTCCTGAGAGAACTCAATTCATTTCTGAAGAGTCATGCATATAGCTGAAGTGGAAACTGTTTTTAAAATTTTCTTTGCCAGAGAGCTCAATCGTAATGAGAGCATAATATATTAGTCATCCACATACAAGCCTGTTTTGCTGTATCACAGCTCATCAGTGTGGCTAGATGCATCCACTCGCCTCTGGCCAGGATTGAAACTCGACCGATTTGGTGTCAGTCAGAGTCTCTACTTCCTAAGCCATCGACGCATATCAAAAGCATGAGGTCATATCTGGATTTATTAATTAGCAAGTTTCCTACCTTCTTTGGCTTAATTCTCTAAGCTGAAACTGTTTAACCTATAACTGCATAGTATCCAAAATTTTAGAGTGGTTGACCTAAAATTTAAAATATCAGCCTTAGAATTATCAAGGTAGAATTTGTAATAAATAAAATTCTAAAAAAACTTTACAGAGTAATAGGTCATTATTATTATTATTATTATTATTATTATTGAATATATGATAAAATCATACAGGAAGTCTATCTTAAGTTTGCTAGTAAATTAGCATTGAATGAAGGAGGCATGCAACCTTCAATTTTTAGATGATTCTTTGAAATTGAAAGTGTGTTTTCCAAACCTTTGGCCTATAGTATATGTATGCATACATGTTCAATCTTTAGCAGATGAGTCATATCTCTTTTTGCTTCACCTGTTTGTCTATATAAATTCAGTCAGTTAAGTGCCATACGTGATACACACTTGGGCAATCATGAAGATTATCCCGCAGTAGGTTGCCATTGCTTTCTGCAGTAGACTGGTTGCCAGCCAAGGCTATAGAACCCAATCTGTCTTGTTATTTAACCCATAACTGGAAGGAAGAGACGGATTAATACTTTTCCCAAGGGTATTTGCGCGTAAGTGAATGCAATGAATTCAACTGGAATTCAAACTCGGCTCCCCGATTCCTCGTTCCGAGCCGATATCCACTGTACCACAATGCACATCTTATATAAATTAGACATTTAAAACATGAATAAATAATTAACCCTTATGGTGCACAGCTTTTGCCTCACCCTGTATATTGATCATTGACTAGTTTACTGTTATATAAATATGTGTATGTTTATATACCTGACATATTTACATGTTATATAACTATAGCAGACTAGTTTGTGGTATTAAATAAAGGTGTTTAACCTTTCTGATTGTGAGTATGGTTGATTTGACTGATGAACTGTTTCTGATTTCTCTGGGGTCTTTATCAAATGGTGAATAAAGTCACTTCAGTTCAGTTGATGTGATGTGTGGAGAAGCTATTAGACACCATGTTTTGTTTTCTTCTCCTTCAATGTTTGTGCTTTTGCCAAAGGCAATGATCAATACAGATTCTGAATTCAAAAATTAGGCTGATTCTATTTCAGGAAGGAAGACCTTTTAAATCCTCATCACTACAATGCCCAAACTTGGAGTGCTCACTTAAGGATTGAATGAGCTCACTTTTATAAATAACAAGCTTACTGACTTATGGGGTCAAACATTAAAACTATTCTTCAAAAAGGTTTTGGTATTGTTACAAAAATCAGTTTGAGTGTTACAGTGTTAATAGCTGTTCAAGTCAGTTACAAAGTAGAGTGAAGTTTTTTATATTCTAAAGTTCAACCAAAACAAGGCTTGGGAGCCACTCAAAATAGAGGTTACTGACAAAACAGCCAGGATGAATAAGCTGTATGATATAAATGAAACAGTAGGTAGGAAGAGAAGATTATGAGGATAAGAAGAATATATAATGATTGACCCTTGACTTGAAGAGGTTAACTTTAGGAAAAATTTTAACTTTTACCTTACATTTTGAATATAAAAGAAATTAGGTCAATTTGATTTTGTGGTAGCAGTATAGAATGTCCTAGTTGTGCAAACATAAATGAAATACTGTTATATAAACAACAAAAATGTGACTAAATTTCTAAATGAAATGTATTTCTTAAATAGCTTACAAAAAATTGTTTGTTTTTCCTTTCAGTGGTATGTTTCACTCTCAAGTTCCAAAGAGTTGTAATTTTTTAACCACATCCTTGTTCAATGCCCCAATTTTTTTTTATTTAAAAGACATTTTCCACATTTAGCTAATTTTAAAAAGATGGTCATATTTTCAGAAATATAATGTTTTGGATTTGCATCTTATCATTCTTCCTTTTTTTTCTTGGTGAATGAGTTGAATATTTTTACAAAGCCAAATTTTCACCTGCTCAAACTT
This sequence comes from Ascarosepion bandense, assembly GCA_037127315.1. NCBI lineage: Eukaryota > Metazoa > Mollusca > Cephalopoda > Sepiida > Sepiidae > Ascarosepion > Ascarosepion bandense. The sequence continues at coordinate 1,898,471 of JBBBDQ010000278.1, forward strand.
CTAGAAAGTAATCACCATTCAATTGAATAATATTAAATCACCTATATATTGATATGATTTTCAATATTATAAGATCAATGTTGTTAGAACCTTATTATGATATTCATATTTCTTAATTATAACAATATTTTTCCTTTAATACTTTTTAATTCAACAGGGGCAAGAAATGGCATGTAAATTTTAATGCTGCTAAAATGAAATTGCTATCATTTAATCATCTTAGAGAACTATTTTTGTCTTCTATTAGTATAGCTAGTGCCAACCTCCAGGAGAGCATCTTACTTCTCAATCTCACATTTTCCACTAACATGAAGTGAAAAGATTATCTTGAATCTTGAATCTAGAATATAGTTAGGTCTGCTGCTAGGAAAGTTGGTTCACTCTGTTGTGCTAAACAACTGTTTTTACCAGAATCCATCTTGGATGTTTTAAATCTACTTTTCATTCAAATATTAAATAATATCTGGTCTAGTGCTCCTACTATATATTTCAACATTATAGACAAAATCCAAAGATGAATCTGTCTAGTTTCTGTGAAACTCTCTTCTGTTTTTTGCTTTCCTGCCAATTATGATATTCAAACATTTGAATGCAACATCAATCACCATGTTCTGTCTCTCTGTATCCTATTCTTTTATTGCCATTTCTCCCCACTAATGTTTCTTAATTTTTTGATCACAAAAACTCCTTGCATTTTAGTGGCATAATGTAATGTGCATTATGGAGCAGTGGATATTGACTCGGAACAAGAAATTGGGGTGTCGAGTTTGAATTTCAGTTGAATTCTTTGCATTCACATATGCACAAATACCCTTAGGAAAGTGTCTCTTCCCTCCAGTTATGGATTAAATATCAGGACAGATTGGGTTCTATAGCCTTGGCTGGCAACCAGTCTACCGCAGAAAGCAATGGCAACCTGCTGCAGGATAATCTTCTGCCCAGTCAGTCAGTCATGTCTCTTTCGAGTCATGATCGCCCAAGCGTGTATCACGTATGACACTTAACTGAATGCAAAATAATTAAAATATATATATATATATATATATATATATATATTCAAGTGTAATAATAATAATTTTCAATTATTGGCCTTCCAATTAAATGCAACCAAATATTTATTCATAGAGAAATAACTCACTCATTAGTTTATTTAGTTTACAAATTTTATAAACCAGATAACTAAATTTTATGATCGATGTCTGAAAAATATGGTACAAACATTTACTAATTCAATATAATTAAGATTCAAACAAAACATGGTGCGTACGTTAACAGCACAACTATGCTACTTTTCTATATAGTACTCATCAAGATTGATGCATTTCTGCTATTGGTGCATAAATGCATATGCAAGATTTGATGAATAAAGTGTCATCTAAATTACACAAAAATAAAAATAACACTGACATCTCATTTTTACAGATATATTTACTAAAACTAGACAAAAATATCTTGAAATAATAAAAAGTAAATTTATTTAAAAGAATCACCATTGGCTTTAACCGCAGCCTTCAGACAATTTTGGAATCTCCTGCAATTCTTCTGAATGGTCTCCTTGTTTTAATTGGTGAATGCTGCCATAATCCTTGCCTTCAGTTCATCTTTGGTCTTACAAGGAGTTTGTTGGTTCCTCATACAACTGTGACTTACACATAATAAACAAGAGAGTTGCTGTCTGGGGTGTTAGGTAGCCAGATGTAAGGAGAGATGTGGTTATAGAAATTACCTGACAGTCATGACTGAGTTCTCCTGCTTGTGTAGTATGATGCAGAATCTTGTTGCCAGACATAAGGTCATTCAGCAGCCACCCTCTTGACACAGAATAGCACTACCTCCTCAAGACACTTGATGTAGGTTTCCATGTTGAGTCTAAAGCCTTCATCAACAAATTCAGCAGTTCTTTTCTTATCTGAAGTATCAGAATGAATTTTCTGAGTTGCAGTACCTTCATAATCACCATTAGACTGATCCAATTCTTTCCAAATCATCTACACTGTTGTCAGATTGACACTCAAACCCTCTAAGATGCTTGTCTTGGAATATCTGGTGTAAATGCTAAGGAATATAGTATGTGGTTTCCAAATTACTGGCAGGGTGAATTGCATCATTGTGCGTTTTTTCCCAGATGATGCTTAACTGACCCTACTATACTGAGCAGTAGACAAAATCAAAAACAATGCACACGTGCAAAATTGAAAATATAAAATGGTTCCAATTTACCCGTTGCACTCTGTATATATAAACATCAAAGAATATGGCGTCAAGCAATATGAACTAACCATACACATTTGCAACAACAGCATCATCTGTGTGGAACTACTTCCCAGATGTCTGTCATTTGAGAGGTTCTGGTGGTAGTAGTATTAGTAGTATCATGAGCTTTTTGCTTTTTTTAAATAAAAATAAAATCAAGATAAAGTGTCAACAGCTTGATTTCATTAACAGCTTTTATCTGAGATGAATTGTTGATATCTACTGTTGTATTTTTCTTGCTTTCATATTTGTCATTTTTTGTGGAGTGAAAGAGGAGGTGGGTACATTCATTTGGTTCTTTCCTGATAAATTTGTCTGTAATGGATTTGTGTTGTTGATCTAGTTCTATGCAGAGTGGTTCATGGGAAAGACCAGAAAACTAAGTGAGGCTTACATACAGAGAGAAAGAAAAGGAAAAATTAGAAAGCCATCTTTTCTGCAGCAAATTTATTATAGCAGATGTGTAATCAAAAAAAGAAAGAGAATAAAGAGTACAAGGAAAAACTGGAATTGATGTTATAGAAAGTTGTTTTCTTACAACAAAAAACATAGTATAACTGAATAAGTTGTTAAAAAACACCTGTAGAAGACTATAAAATGTACTAAGACTTTGTAAAAAAATAAAAATAAAAATAAATAAATAAATAAATCTGCAAAAAATGAGAATATTTCTATTTCATGACTTATCACATCACTCAATAAGTCCCGGGCCTGACATATGGATGATGCCACTAATAAAAAATCCATATGATTTTTATGAAGTACTAACCTTCAAGTGGCACGTGACAAAATTGGGGCCCAATCAGATTATTTATTAGTTTACAAATTACAGTTATTTAAGAGAAGCTACTGTTGCAAATTTTCAAAACAATAGAAAAATCTGAATTTTGTGTGTTGATAAAGCATTGCTTTCTGACAGGAAAAAATGCTGTTCAAGCAAGTTGAACATATTTAGTGTATTTACCATTTTGCATTAACAAATGAGTAAGTTGTGTTCAAAGTAGGTACTGTGTTTGCTCACAGTTGATTAAAAACAACATGTCGACAATTCATAGCGTTGTTTGCAACTGTTTTAACACAACAAAAAGGAATTTTTGCATAAATATGTGACAATGATTGAAACATGGATCTACCACTTCACTCCAAAGTTAAATCAGCAGTCAGCTTAGTGAACAGCAGCAGGTGAAAGCCATCCAAAGCGACCAAAGATGCAAACATCAGGCAAGATTTTGGCCTCTGTATTTTGGGATGCACAAGGATTTTGTTAATTGATTACCTTGAGAAAGGAAGAACCATCAATAGCAAATATTATATAGCATTATTGGTGCATTTGAAGGAAGAAATTGCCCCAAAACGGCCACAAATGAAAAAAAAAATGATCTTTCATCAAGACAATACACCATGTCACAAGTCAATTGCAACAATGGCAAATCTACATGAATTGCACTTCAAATTGATTCCACATCCACCCTATTCTCCAGATCTGGCCTCCAGTGACTACTGGCTGTTTGCAGACCTCAAAAGAATGCTCCAGAGAAAGAGATTTGGCTGCACTGAAGAAGCGATATCGGAAACTGAAGCGTATTTTGAGGTCGAAGACAAATCATTCTACAAAAAAGACATTGAATTGTTAGAGAAGCATTAGAATCAGTGTATCACCCTAGAAGAAGACTATGTTGATGAATAAAGTTGAATTTTACCTAAAAGTTGTTGTTTTATTAGTTAGGCCCGGGGTTTATTGAGTGATGTGTTATAACTATTTTTTCAGAATAATTTAGCAAAGATATTTCTTTCCTTTAAATTTGGTTTCTTTTTTTCTTGCTCTAACAGACATATTGATTGGAAAATTTAACTACAACATGATGATGGATAATTTGGGTTTTGCTAAAATGTACATTTGGTAGTTAAGTTAAGAGATTTAAATATAGTTATAAGTAGTTATGGAGAAATTATTTTTAAAAAGATAACCAGTAAATTATATATATAAATATATGTAAATTATATATATAAATATATGTAAATTATATATATAAATATATGTAAATTATATATGTAGATTATATATATAAATATTTATATTTATATGTGATCTTAATTTGAATAATCTTTATCTCTAATGAATTTTCAGGTCAAATAAAACATAAATCCATGTCCAAACATGAAAAAAAATTAATATAAGGAAAGTGTCATTCATTTTAAATAGATATTTATAGAATATAAAAGTTTTTATGTTTTGAATTTAATCAACTATACAGAAATAAAAAAATCAATTAAATCTTTATATATATATATATATATATATATATTTCAAAATTTGTGTATTTAGGCAGCAAATTTTCTTTCAGACATGTCAGATTAAATAAATTGCAATTTATTTAATTTGACACACACACACACATATATATAAGATTTTCGACAATTAAAGTTATATATATATATTATTTTAATTGTAGAAAGTCTTATTAGCATAGACATACATAAAAGCGAGATACTTTTTGGTGAGGATCAAAAATTGATATCTTCTATAATATCTGATCAAGCTGAATGTTTGGTCATCAAATAAGAGATGATGTAACTAATATCTTCAAATTAAAAACATCAATATTTGTAAACACAAAAATTAGATATTGTTTGACCAGAGTTCATTAAGTACAAGCAGTTCTGTTAAAAATAATACTTTTGAACACTGAACCGAAATATTATTGATCTTTTGATGGTGTAATCTCTTTTCAATGACAAAACTGTCTCATAGTAAGCTTTTCTGGTTTCTTCTTTCCTTTGATATGATGAGAACAATTTGATTTGGGAATAGATTACATAGCTGTAGCATACAAGAATTGTATGGCTTGACTAAGTTGCAGTTATCTATACATATTAATTGCAAGCAGTCCAAAAACTGAAGCAAAAGAAATAAAATGGCTTTTGATTTTGCTCACCGTCATAAGTATTCTTTTGTATAAATACCATTCAGAAAAGAATACACACAACCCTGTTCCTTGTCTCCAATCTTGATGGTGTTTTTATATACCAGGTCTCAGTTGATCATGACTCTCTACAACTTCCTCTTTTGTTGCAGCAAATTTTTACTCTTTACCATCCCTTTCTACCTCTGTTTTGCCTATCATTCACATAAACCTAATAGTTTACATACATTTTTTGTCCTGTTTCTCTTGCCCTCAATATATTCTGTGTTAAATTTTCTAGGTTTAAAGAATTTAACACTCACATGACACACTCACAGGCATAAAATACAAAAAGAAAATGTGAATAAACAAGTTCATATAAATGAATGATAGAGCAAGGACTGAAATGGATAGTTGGGGACAAATGCTGCTTAGAGCTACAAAGGACAAGAGGCTGTGGAGAGCCATGATCACTAATGCCTTGAATGGACACATGACACACTTTCAGACATAAAGGATAGAAGGGAAAAGCGAATAGCCTAACAGGTTTATGTAAATGGATGGATGACAGAGCAGGGACTGAAATCGATAGTAAGGGGGCAAATGTTGCTTAGTGCTACAAAGGAGAAAAAAAACTGAAGAAGAATATATGGTACTCATACTTAAAGAGGACGAGTCTGAACAAATGTTTATATCTGAAACTAGACAGAACCATTATATTCCAGTTAAAGAATTCCCAATCCCTGGGCTACTTACACTTACTCACAAAAGGTGATCCTTTAAATTGACATGGCCATGAGCTTGTGGCCAATATTAAGAATGAGTTCTCCTGTGGCAGAGACTCCAAAAAAGAGGACCTGATTTTCCATTTCTGTGCTTTTAGGTGGTCATTGTTCATAATATGTTCATTGTTATCACTATTGCTTCAAAAATGATGGTATTGTAATGTTTGAGAGAATAGCAGAAAAGACTGATGTTATCCTCTCCAATCAGCTATCAGCTACCATTCATATTTGTGGTGATTTTAATATTTACTACAAGGAGTGGTTAGTTTACTCAAACATAACCAAGGAAAAAGGGAAATATTGTCAGAACTTCCCCATTACTTACAAGCTGGCCCATATTGTGAATAAACCTACTCATGTTCCCAATATAATTGAGCATATTGATAACCTTTTAGACATTTTTCTCATCTCATTCCATGACCAATGTTCCACTCTTGGACATTTCAATCCACACACTGATCTACGTCAAGGTTGATGCCAAACCAAAAGCATCCACAGATGTCTAATTTCATAGGAAAATCTACTGATACACTAATGCTGATTGAGACAGCTTCAAATTGCAGAAGCACCTTTTTTCAGCATTCTTTAAAAATGAAATTTCCACAACAGCCTCCCTGAATGAATTCTTTTTGCAAGTTTTATTACCCACAAAAAATTTGAACAAAAGTCAAATAGCTAGACTTTCTTATGCCTGAATGTTCCAGAACTATAGATTACCATAATCATTACTACCACCTCTATCAGACGGAATGTTGTAGCAGAACTATGGTCTCATTCAGAACAACATACAATCATCTCAAGTGAGTCCTGGAAAATGCAAAGAGCAGCTATGTACAGACAGCCCAAGCCAAAATTGCAAACAAAAAGCCTAGATCCCACAAATTCTGGAAAATTAGAAACACATTTTTCAATAGAGGTAAACGGTCAGTACATTCCATTATAAATGGCTCTAAGGTTATCTCATCTTCATCATATGAAGCTTATCACTTTGCAATGAACTTTGCCTCTAACTTCAAGTCAGACAATAAGAGCAATTCTTTACTTGAATTCCCTCTCAACATGGAGCACAAGCTTTGTGATAACTCACTCTCCCTCTCTCAATTTAGTAAGTTTCCAAGCTCATTAAAAACCTTGACTGGTCAGCCCAATCAGGTTTGGTGTATCGGTAGGTTGTCCTATGAATTGGTACATCAGAGGATGCTTTTATTTTTGGCATCAATCTTAATCTAGGCTACTGGTGTGGATAAAATCTCCATGGTTATTTTTAAGAAGCTTAACCGAAAGTAACCCAGAGCTATATTCAATTGAGGTAAAGTTGTTTAACCATCATCTGTTTGAAGGAGAAATGTTTCCCCAGAAAGTGTCAGCTGTATGCTCTGTTTACTAGAATGTGAACGAGTTTTCATTCTCACCACAATATCATCTCATCAACCTCCTTGGTGTCATCAACACACTTTTTAAAGCTATCATAAAAAAAAAAATTGCTGATCACCTCAGTAGAAATAACCAAGCAATGAACAGTATGGTTTTTCACTCATCTAGGTCCACTATTGATAAAATCTGTGAAATGTTTGAATACATTTTGAGTGTATTAGATATCTCTAAGGCCTTTGACAAAGTGTGGCATAGGGGGTTGCTATACAAACTCTCCAACTATGGAATCTATGCAAAAGTCTTCTCAGTTATCAAGTTAGGTAGGTCTATGAAGATTGATCTTAATGGCCAGTCCTTTGGAGGCCACAAGATCTATGCTTTTTTTTTTTTTTTTTAATCATTTCACCCTGAGCAAGGCGGAAACGCCACTGATGTGCAGGGGGTTACATAAATGTAAAAAGATTAATTAGAAAAGAGTGAGGAGTACAAACTCATTAGAAAGGAACAATAGAAAGCTGAGAAAGCAGGTGCAATGACAGATATATAGGTGGAGAGAAAGGGAAGGTTATACAGGGGAGGGGAGAGAGCTAGAGGCCAGTGGTTAGTAGATGAGTATTGACTTTGCATTTAAATTTCTGGAGGTTGTAGCCATCAGGAAAGCAAGAATACAGGAGTGAGTTCCACAGGCGGGAAGTGCGAGAGAGGAAGCTGCAGGAGTAGAATTGTCGTCTGCATTTGGCTAACCTGACTGTGAATAGGTGGGACCCAGTTGCCAGTCTGGTTGCACGAGTAAACACCTGTTGAGGAGGCATCAGTGATTTAAGCTCATTCGAGCAGAAGCCATGAAAGTATTTATAGAAGAGACAAAGGGAGGCCACATTTCGACGATGGGGAAGTGGCTGCAGCCGAGTCACCAGATCAGTACCTATCACATTACAGACTCTCCTTTGGAGCTTGTCAAGAACACTGAGGAGAACGGCAGGGGCACCTGACCATAAATGGCAGCAGTACTCCATGCACGGACGGATGGTTGACTTGTATATATGCAGGATGGATTCAGGTGGAAAAAACATCCTGGATCGACATAGTGACCCAATCTTCTTAGCAGTAGATTTTGCTATGGATTCAATATAGTGGTTCCATTTGAGGTCTGAGGACAGGGTAAGTCCGAGGAGGCATAGTGTATTACTCTCAGGGAGAATCACTTGGTCCATGCTTATGGGAGGCAGAAGAGGTTGCCTGTAATGGTTGACAGACAACAGCTTGGTCTTAGATGAATTGAAGTTGACAAGCCACTTCTTGCCCCAGTTCACCACAGAGTGTAGATCCCGCTCAAGGTCAGCAGCGAGATTATGTCTGTCCACCACGACAGGTTTCTTACTAGAGCGGGAGTATATTGTAGTGTCATCTGCGTAGATGCCTACTTGGGACTTGATCTCATCTGGGAGGTCGTTGATGAAAATAAGGAAGAGCGTCGGGCCCAGGATAGAGCCCTGTGGGACACCAGCATTCGTGCTGTAGGACGAAGAGGCACGCCCATTCAGAACGACCTTCATTTTGCGGTTATTTAAGAAAGATTGGATTAGGTCAAGCAGGCGACCGGTAATACCATAACCACGTAGTTTGCATAGGAGGCCAGAGTGCCAAACCCTGTCGAAAGCCTTGGAGATGTCCAGAGCAACCACGTGAGCCTTGTCAGACTCATCAAGGGCCTGTAGCATGTACTCCATTACTGTTGTTAGCAGGTTGGCCATGGACCTGTCAAAGCGGAATCCATATTGCCTGTCAGAGAACAGTTTGTGAGCGGTGAGATGATGAACTATTTCAGCATTGATTATAGCCTCGAATACTTTCCCGAATATCGGTAGAAGACTGATAGGGCGATAGTTGGATGGGTCCGAGGGTTCACCACAATTCTTAAAGACAGGAACGACTGAAGAGAATTTCCAGCATGCAGGAAAGCAGGAAGCAGAAAGGCAGTAGTTAAACAGTTTAGAGAGGACAGGGAAAAGTTCAGGAGCACACCTCTTAAGGACTATCACTGGGATTCCATGCTGGCACCCAACAAGGTTCTCTCATCTGTTTTATATTAATGATCTGCCTAAGAACTTTCTAAAATCTTTAGTAAACATATATGGAAATCATAACATTGTTTATGGGTGCACATCTAAAAATCTGGATGACCAGAGCCTGGCAGTTAATCTTAGTGCTAATCTATCACTCACAGATGAATGGAAGAAAGACTGGCTTTCATCATTTTATACCTCTAAAAGAAAGCTAGTAACATTTCAAGAGCCCTGAGAAGACCCTAAATTTGCTTTAGTCCTGATAAGCAGTTGTAATTTCAGTAATTTTACTTTATTTATTAATTCCTAAGTTATGGATGAATAAAAATATTTACTGTAACATGTCTAAGTGTTTACTGTTAATTGTAGAAAGTATAGTAGAATCTAGAAAATGGATGTGTAAAGGTGCAAGTATGTGTGAAAAGTTTGCAAAGATTTAAAAAAAAAAAAAGAGCTCTTGAGCTGGTAGGCTCAGGTATACCCTAGAAAGTTTTAGAAGTTGATGAATTAGAATCACTTTTAAAGGAAAATACTACAAAATAACTTGAAGAATCAGTCAACTCATTTGAATGATGTACTTAAATTGAAAATACTCTCTTCTGTTCAAATAAGTTGACTGGTGATTTTGTTGCCAAATAAAATAAATGCAAGCAATGAAGCTGGAATGGAATGTACTTAAAAAATATAAAAAGTGCTCATGTTAATTCAGTTTACAATTTTAATGTCTAAATCCTCTATAGAACAATATTAGATAAATATCAATCTGTCAAACGCGTAAAGACTTCAAATAGCTACAGTCTGGCTAAAAAATGAATTTTTGTAATATAATAAATTTAAAGTAAATAATAGTTGCTTCAATTCAGATTAATTATACTTTACATAAGCTAATATTCCTCAAATAAAGCTTCAGAAAAATATATTTTATTTTTAAAAGATATTTTAATAAAGAGAATTTCATAGTGATAAAAGATGACTAACATGGTTGCTAAACAAATATTTTAGAAAAAAATTCCTTTTGAAATACACTAAGTATTTTGCTTATTAAAATATTCAATTTAAGCTTTTTTTTAGAAATTAAAACAAAAGCTTAAGAAAATCTTTTCATTTTTAAAAATTGATTTTAAACCTTAAGCATTGTTTTTTGCTTTTCTTTTCTTTTTTGAGGTACCTACAAAAATTTCAACATATGTAAAGTTTTTAAAGTTGATAAATAAATTATTTATTAATTTGTTTAAGATTTGAAGTTTCAAGTACTTGTGACAATTTCAGCCTCTAATGTTGTCTCTCTTAATCTTTTGTTATTAAGAATGCTTAAAAATTATTAGTGATGCATTGTCTGTATAGCATTGAATTAATAGTTATATATCTATTTACTTTTCTTAAAGTACCAGTTTCTTTTTAATAAATATAATCATATTACCCTGGGAAGACCCATCCTCCAGACTGGCATATTTAGCATTAAAATATGCAAAAACCTTCATATTTTAGGGTTGCCTAAGTCAGGAAACCTGAGAGCAACTTTCTTAGATTTTTATTTTGTTAAGTCTTTATTTGCTTCATGCAACATTTTCACAATTAATACCTGCATTGTTAACCATTTCAAGTAGTTGTATAAAGTAAATCTCCCTTGCTTCAGTAATCTAAATTGGAGAAAAAAAAATCAATCAAAGAAAAATATACAACAGCAACCAAAGAACTTATTAGATTTCATATTTTCTCTGGGTTGAATAGAACTGGATGCTAAAAATTGATTTTGACAAGCCTGGTTGAACAGATTTGAAACAAAGAAATAGCCAAATGAATATTTAAAAATAATCCTCTGATAAAGCACAGGAGAAGATTAAACTATTTACATTATTTACATGGTCTGGACTGTAGTCCTCATCTTTATTGCCATATTCCCAACATTTTAGCTGTTATACACTCTGGCCTTCTTCAGGACACCATAAGGCTTAACACGAGAGGAAATATAAAAATCAGAAATAACTGACCTTACATAGAGGGAAAAGGGAGATCACTACCCTTTGTGGGATGAAGATTAAAAATAGACAATAATAAAATTGTAATATCAGTGTTGGTTGTGTGCTCCAAGAGTGACTTAAGGAGTTGTGAGTTTAATACCTGGCCACAGAGAGAGAACAAAGATTTGTAGAGGTGAATTACCAAGTGGAATTAACTGAAACTGAAATATTCAGAAGTGGCATGTCACATGGAATTAGAACAATCTATTCTCATGGACTAAATAAAGGGTTCAGTTCAAAATTCCAACTAATATCACCTGAAGAAGGCTGGAGCATATAACGGCCAAAACAATGTGAATAGAATATAGCAATAGATGAGGACAACAGTTTGAACAATGTGAATAGTTACAAAAGCTCATCTTAGAATTATAGACATATAAATGTGTTTGTGTGTGTGTTTTTAAGTTGTTTATGTACACACACACACATACATATATATATATATATATATATATACGCACAAACAATTAACTTAAACCTTATATATATATATATATATATACTACCGACCATAAGTTTGGGACCACCTAAATTTTTTTCACAAAGTTTATAAAAGTTCATTTTTAGCAGAATCAAATTCACTGAGTTTGTATTTTCTGTTATTCTTATGCAGATGTCAAGTAAAAAAAATATTCTTTTCAACTTTAGAGTAAACATTTACTCAGTTTGTTACTTGACTCCTATTATTGTGATCATGTTTTTGCCGAAAATTCAGATTTATTCAGATACTATAATTATGGTATAATTTATTTTTGTAAACCATATTACTATGGTATAAATGGCAAGGAAGAAACAGATTAGCATTGAAAAAAGAGCTCAGGTTAAAATTCTTTCGAAAGAAGGATATTCTGAACTTGTTATTGCTAAAAAATTAAACCTATCAAAAAATGACATGCATTATTGCCTTCAACGACTTCGTGAAACTGAGTTACATATTGACAGAAAAAGATCTGATAGGCCCAGAGTAACATCTGTTGTAGAGGATAGGCACTTGATCATAACTAGCAAGAGGAATAGAAGAAAAACTGCTCCAGAATTAACAATTGAAATGAATTCTACTCTGCAACATCCAGTATCTGTTACTACTGTTAAGAGACAACTTCATTCTGCTGGGCTTAAAGGCTGTGTAGCAGTTAAGAAAACACTATTAAAGAAGGAGAATAAGTTGAAACGACTACACTGGGCAGAACAGCACAAAGAATGGACTTTAGATGATTGGAAAAAAGTATTATGGACAGATGAATCAAAATTTGAACTGTTTGGAAGCAAACAAAGAGTGTTTGTCAGATGAACTTCTTTTGGATGAATGAGTGAAAATTGCATTGTTTCAACTGTAAAGCATGGAGGTGGATCTGTAATGGTTTGGGGATGCTTTGGAGGAGAGATAGCTGGAGACCTTATAGATCAAAAGCATAATGCGAAAGGAAGAATACCATTCAATACTGCAGAAGCATGCAATTCCTTCTGGTTGCCGCATTATTGAATAAAATTTTGTTTTCCAACACGATAATGATCCGAAGCACAGCTCAAAATTATGCCAAAATTATCTGAAATCAAAGGAAAACAATGGAATTTTGAAAATTATGACTTGGCCGCCTCAGTCTCCGGATCTTTCTCCAATTGAACTAGTCTGGGATGAAATTGATCGTACAGTTCAAAATGAACTTCCTAAAAATGAACAAATGTTGTTTAAATGCTTGCAGGATGCTTGGAAATCACTTTCACCAACTTATTTTTATAAGTTATTAGAAAGAATGCCAAGGATTTGCTCTGCAGTAATAAAGGCTCGTAGTGGTTTCTTTGATGAAAAGAAAATATGAATTAACTTTAATTAAATTTGAAATTACTCTATGTTAATTTTGGTTTTAATTATTGTACAATTGTGAGCAACAATGAAATATATCTATATTTATTCTTCTAAGACATAAAATTTGCTATTTCTTTCTCTTAGAGAATAAATCTAAGTGGTCCCAAACTTATGGTCGGTAGTATATATATATATATATATATATATGTATATATGATTAAAAAACGAGACAAGACGAAAACTATATTTTTGGTTTTAGCTGACACATTTTGTAAAAAAAAAAAAATTCAAATCAATTCATTTCATTTCAGCTAAAACAAAAAATATGACTTTCCTATTGTCTCTTTTTTAATCATACTGCTCTTCTCCTCAGATTATCTGAGAATATTTACACACACAGACACACACTTTTATATATTTATACACACACACATAATTAACTTAAACCATATATATCAATATATATAATCTAAACTTATTTATAAATGGAACTTTGTGTTTGTGTGTGTGTGTGTGTGTGTGTGTGTCTCCGTTACCTATAGACTCCGAAACGGCTGAACCAATTTTCTTGAACATTTACACAGTTGTACTATAAGTGTCTGCGAGTGTTCTTAGCTAGGTTTTGTGTCCATAATCGAAAAAATCAGATTATAGGAGGGATGGTCCAATTTTAATCAAATTTGATACACTCACAGACAAAGACATAAGAAACAATATTCAGAAGTTTCAAGGTTGCAGTTATTACAATAGTGCAGAAAATCGATAATATATATATATATATATATATATATATATATATATATAAAAGGCAAGATATTTTT